>CM069864.1:84096075-84613575 GCA_036172795.1 Pelodytes ibericus | reverse complement strand
GTTTGCATAGGAAGCAGTCAGCCGTCTGGTCGGCGACGAGAGCCCCTCGTTTTTGCATGGGGTCAGCCTTTGCCAGACTTAGCCTTCCCTCGCACACATAGCCATATGTCCCCCAAGACTTAGCCAATGCACCCATACACAACAGTCTGAACCCAAGACTTAGCCAATGTGTCCGCCCCAGACAGCCACCTACCCCAGCCAATTCTTCCCCATTTTCCTCTTAGATAGCCGCCTGCCCCAGCCAATGCATCCTCTCCTCCCTTCTGCCCCCAGACAAGGCATCCTCTCCTCCCTTCTGCCCCCAGACAAGGCATCCTCTCCTCCCTTCTGCCCCCAGACAAGGCATCCTCTCCTCTAACCCCCTTCCCCCAGACATTGTATCCCCTGCCCTCCTCCCCCCAGACATTGTATCCCCTCCGCCTAGATATCATCTTCTCTTCCAATGGAAGAGAAGACTATGATCCAGCTCTGCAGGGGACCTGGATCATAGTCTTATAGTCAGACCTCGATTTGAAGATTATAAGACGGACCTCGAATATAAGACGAGGGGACTTTTTCAGAGCATTTGCTCTGAAAAAAACCTTGTCTTATATCGGAGCAAATAAGGTACTTATCAAATAAACATAACAGTCCACTTAGAGTGACATCAGTCAAAAAGACCAAACAAATTAAGTGAGTGGCCATATAAGCAAATTAAATGGCTGCTTAGGACCCCCATCAATTGAGCAGAAACAGTCATTGAGAGGGGGGGCAAAATAGACAACATGGGGGTCCCATATGTTTTTTGTTTTTTGGGGGGGGCTTAGGGCCCCCTAGACACATCCCTGCACAAATAGATCCTATTCACTAAACAGTGAAGCGTGGTTAATTGGCAATTCAGTTTGCAGAAGGCTGATATAAGATTGAGAGTTTTTCCAGCTTAGCTAGTTTGGCTTGATTTTTTTTTATCAGTTCACCAGTGATCAGTGTTTAAATAATAGTGTTTGCATTGCTCTCTTCGTGCACAGTGATGCTACACACAGCATCAGTCAGCAGTCAGGGATCTCCATTGGTTGCACCAGGCTTGTTCCGACTGAAGGCTGAATAAAATGGCAGCTAAAAAAGTGAATTTTTGAAAAAATAATGTTAATTATTCTTTAATAAAAAATGTTAATGTCTACAGCTAACCCTCATATCAAGATTATAATTCTCTTCCTGTGTTACACACCTCATTTGTGCACAAACGGCATCATTATGGCAAATCCAGGATTGTTCGCGGTACATGTGTATGGTTGGAATGTGCAAAACTGATTGCAGGGGTGGGGCATGCAATTTTAATTTTTTGCATGTTTAAATATGCAAAAACTATGCCTATTGCATAAAAAAGTTGGTTACAGTGATCCTCTACCGCAATTCTCAATAAAGAGAGATTTGCAGGTAACTGAGAAGGAAGTTTCAACCTTAAGGCCAAAGTAGCCGATTTGGAAACAAATTCTCCCACTCAGCTGCACTGGAGAATTTTTCCAACTCCCTACATTGGCCTAAAGCTTGAAATCCCCTTCTACATTTCCTGTAATTCTCTCTATATTGAGCCGACTCTTATTAGTTTGAATCCACAGCCACAGTAATAATAATAAATACATTATAATCCAAACTAACACAAATAAAAGAAACAAATCACAGCTATAGATAAACAGAACAACAAAACAAAAAATATAATATCCCCCCCCCCCCCTCTCTAATGGTTCCCTGGCTTCTTCCTTCCTTTGTACCTCTGCAGAATGATCTTTGTTTGATTATATTTCTTGCCTTATTATCCATCACAGTCCCCAGAGATTAATTTGTACCATAAAATGGTTTAACCAGGAACATGGGTTGAATTCAATTAAGGGGGTAATTACATTGGTTATAGACCAATAATCACGGCTGACCATTTTTACCGGGGATGATTACAACCTGCATCGTCTGTACAAACATTGGTTTTAACCCAGGTCAGTATACAGGGGAACATTGTTAGTGTCGGAGAGCTAAATGGTGATGGACCATTTAATGGTGTTCTATGGAATCTTCACTGACCTTGTACGGTCACTGGGGACCTTGTACGGTCACTGGAGACTTTGTATGATCACTGGTGACCTTGTATGGACACTGGGGACCTTGTACGGACACTGGGGACTTTGTATGATCACTGGGGACCTTGTACGGACACTGGGGACTTTGTATGATCACTGGTGACCTTGTATGGACACTGGTGACCTTCTACGGACACTGGTGACTTTGTACGGACACTGGGGAACTTGTATGGTCACTGGTGACCTTGTATGGTCACTGGTGACCTTGTATGGACACTGGTGACCTTGTACAGACATTGGTGACTTTGTACAGACACTGGGGACCTTGTACGGTCACTGGTGACTTTGTATGGTCACTTGTGACCTCACTGGTGACTTTGTATGGACACTGGTGACCTTGTACGGACACTGGGGACCTTGTACGGACACTCTGCCCATCCCCAACTGTAATCATCCCCAGGACATTCGGTTTATAGACTTTCGGTTTATAGAATATCAATAGCATTACATGTATTCCATAAACCGAAAGTCTATAAACCAAATGTCTTTCGGTTTATAGACTTCCGGTTTACTGAATACATGTAATGCTATTGGCTTTCTATAAACTGAAATAGAGTCCCCGTTCATAAGAAATTCGTATGAATGGGGACTCTATTTCGGTTTATAGAAAGCCAATAGCATTACATGTATTCCATAAGCCGAAAGTCTATAAACCGAATTTCTTATGAATGGGGACTCTATTTCGGTTTATAGAAAGCCAATTGCATTACATACAATGTAATCGCCGAACCCCAAACTCCAACACGAACATACAGTGGAATGTCCGTGTTTGGGTCCGGGGTCCAAAAACCGTAATGTTCGGTACGAACCCGAACAGTGCGGTTCGTTTTCGCTCAACACTACTGATCATCCATAACATTATGACCACCTGCCTAATATTGTGTAGGTCCACTTTTGCTGCCAAAACAGCCCTGACCCATTGAGTCATGGACTCCACTAGACCTCTGAAGGTGTGCGGCGGTATCTGGCACCAAGACATTGGCAGCAGATCCTTTAAGTCCTGTAAGTTGCGAGGTGGGGCCTCCATGGATCTGGGGAATTTGGATGCCAAGTCAACACCTTGAACTCGTTGTTGTGTTCCTCAAACCATTCCTGAACCATTTCTGTTTTGTGGCAGGGAGCATTATGCTGCTGAAAGAGGCCAATGTCATCAGGGAATACCATTTCCATGAAAAGGTGTACATGGTCTGTAACAATGCTTAGGTAGGTGGTACATTTCAAAGTAACATCCACATGGCAGGACCCAAGGTTTCCCAGCAGAACATTTCCCAAAGCATCACACTGCCTCCGCCAGCTTGCCACCTTTCAGTCCAAAGCATCACACTGCCTCCACCAGCTGTCAGTGGTCATAATGTTATGGCTGATCTGTGTATGTAAGCGCAGACATGGAAGGTAACATAACACATATATGCTGCTGTAAGCTCCTCACCGCGACTGTAAGGTTTGTGAGCGCAAATGTACCCAAGATGGATTATTCTTTTTATTTATGTTGTAGTGGATGTTACATGTATTCGTTTTTTGGAAATTAATCTAGTTCGACAGTTATTACGAAAGTCTTGGAAGTTGCAGTCAACAGCAGGGGCGATATCTCTCGCCCTCCAACCCAATGAAAAAAAACATAACAAAATCCAGAACGAAAACATTGCTTATATTAAAATTAAATTTATTTGTTTTTATAGATCTCAATACTTCTGACGTTCATATTTGAACTATCCCAGTCTGTGTTATCACACTTAATTTAAAAATAATAATAATAAAAATATTGGAACAGCCTGCACCATTTACAATACAAAATAAATAAGATCACAAGAAAAAAATGTACATTCTAGTTTTCACTATGTCAACTCTAATATGTGGGATTCAATCACAGTGAACAGTTAAGGACATAGACCAAGGGTGGCTAACCATTGGAATTCAAGAAGTGGCCGAACCAATATTGCCGATTTTGGGCCGACTTTCGACCCCATTTTGGTTCTGGGGGGGTCGGACAGAGAAATTCAATAGATTTCCTAAAAGACCGAAAGCTGGCCACCGGAAATAAGCCAAAGTCCTTTCCATAGAATTCTATGGGGAGGACCGAGGCTACCATTTCGCCGGCCAACATTGTCCGTATTTCTTGCCTATTCAAGATCACTCCAGTTGTCTCGGAGTAGCTAGAATTTGAGGGCTACGCGTATCACCAATGGGATCCGAAACTCAGAGGTACCTGAGTTGACCTTCAGATCTACTGTTGCTCTGATGCTTAGCCCGACGGAGCATCACAGAACCACTAGACCTCGAGATTCCAAAACTTAGCCACCAATGGGATTGGCTGTAGTAAGCTTGTTCAAAGTATTACATATACTTACTCCCCTTGCACAGTTCTCTTTTATAAATAGAAATATAATATTTTATTGTCACACTGTCATATAGAAAAACTGGTAAGCATACTGACTTTCACATGGTCCGTGAGCAAATATAAATGAGTCCTGTATACGTCATACAAACAATGGTACTTCTAGAAAGTCTTCTGTTTCTCCATTCTTCACTTGCGTCTGTCTTTGTGGCTAGCAGAGGTATCTGGAAATTTATAGTTCAATAACAGCCAAAGCTCTGCATTTGACTATCCCTGTCTTGCGGACTCAGTATAAGGCTATCCTGACTTTATGGTTCTGGAGGGGTCTTGGCTTGGCTTAAACAATTTAATACATGGTGACATAACCACACGGAAAGGCTAAAAGATTTTGCGTAACTCTGGCCCTGATAAGCTGGGGGGGGGGGGGGGGCTGGCCTATTCACTAAAAGGTGAGTTTAAGTGAGATGAACATTGTTGCCGACAGTCCCATCAAATTCAGGTCTGTCCCGGCATCAATACAGTCGGTACCTTTCGCGGTGAATGGGCAGCATAGTGTTTAAAGAGTGTACGTCTAACAAACATAGAGAGATGAGGGAAAAAAAAGTTGTCAATCTTTCTCCGATTTAAATATACATTGTGCAGGGCAGCTCCTGCTCAAAGAGTTGAGCAGGCCACGTATAATTCATAGCTTAATCTCTAGCTCTTTTACAAACCTCCGTATCATTTTGCAGGGCCAGTTTTGTGCTTCTAAGTTTGCCCCTACACAATGTATTTAGTTCAGTCTCTGAGATGGAATGTTCTTCTCACCTCAACTCCCCTGGAACTCCCCTTTTCTAGTGAATAGACACCTGTGTTTATGGCATGGGGTTTGGTTATAGAACCATTTTTTACTTGACTTTCTTGAAACATTTAAAGGTCACCTCCACGTCTCACTTTGTGGACAAATTCAATTACACTGATTGTATTTCAGGCAGTCCTATGACTCATACACAATCATGGTATAACCTCTAAATTTCCTAGGTTAGCTATCACTGGGAAGAAAGAGTGAATGGTGGATATTAATGTCAATCAATGTTCTCCTCCCTCTTTTCCTCAATCAGTATATCTTCTGTTTTAGCTATCAACATAATATCACACATACTACGTTTCCTTTCTCCATTCACTTTGGCACAGCCGGTATTGTGGACCACACGATTGGCGGAGCATCATGGGAAAAGTCGGCCATCTTTGTTTCCCATTGTCTGACATTTTGCCGTATTCCCTTCAAAGGAATTCTTTAGGGTTTCAGATATATGGTCCACCCCATATAGTCTAAATTCTCGTAATTGGCTCTGGAGCACCATTTTGGGAACATAGACGCCATCACCCAAAATCTAGCCGTGGCCCCCCTTCACTATTTTTGCCATCTCTTTCACTCAGAATTCTTACAATTCACTTGCCCCCTTGGGAAGGGCAGTACAGTTTCACTTTTTATGTGTCACATAAAAAGAGAACCTCAATCCATGATGGAAGATCAGAAATGGCCACCTTCTTATGAAGAAAACTCTGTCTCTCCGTAGGTCTTTAGCAAAGTCAAACTAGTTGCCGTGGGCTCCTGTATGTAGGCTGAACTATTAAAGGACCAACATAATTTATATTCGCACTGGCTGAACACAGACAAGACGATGGGTAAATAACCTATACTTCATCCTGACATAGATTTTTTTTTTTCCAAATATATCGGACAATCCCGAGTATACTAGGCGGTATATACCCTCATCTTCCCTGGCAGAGCTTATGGCTAAGTATAGAATTAAATCTACCCAAATCCTCTGCAAAATAGCAGCTAAATTCTCTTGAAGACCAATTGCAGCCCAAAGAAAAGGGCCTGTTCCAAAACATAGACCAGTCCTGGCGAGTCAACGATGACACATAACATTCCAGAGCTCCCTTGGACTCGGCTTCCCGACCTGTGGTGCACCTAGCATCATACAACATATAGGACGCCGTGGAGGGTCTAGTTGGGGTAGAGGAAGGAGTGTCCTTCCCACGGAGGGTGCAGGAACTGGGGTTAAATATATTCGGCCTCCGGATTATTGAACCAGTGCGGGTGAGAGAAGGAGATGTTGTACACGCTCGCCCAGCGGGCAAACACCAGTTTCTCGGTGATGAAGCGATGGTGGTTTCCTCGTCGCCCTCGCTCATTCTGAATGTACGTGGTGCACTCGTCCGAACCTCGGGGCTCGTAGTAATGATACGGCATCTTCCTCTGGCGCCGGCTGCGATAGGGAAGGGGGGGGGGGAACAAAGGGTGGGAGAGAAGCGGGGATGGATTTTATTTTAATATTTAACTCGGATATAATGAAACTAGACTTGAACTTTATTGCAGGCTGGAAAAATATCGTTCTGCGGGGTTATAATCTGCAGCATTAATCACTGATTCACATTAACCCTTCACACGTCAGAACACTGCTCTGATAGACATTCCGTACCATTATTAAATATTAATGGAATGTTATATGGATCTTCTCGGCAGTTTATAAATGCTGTATGAGAATATCTGAAGTGGGATGCTTATAATAGTATGCACTCCCAACACTGGGCTGGGATGCTTTAATAGTTCTGTAGAGGGGGGGGGGGTTGGGCTGCTGTTTCTGGTCCCTCTATTCAATCGTGGACCTCTGGGGTCTAGGAGTGTCTTCCTTGCATGCCCGATGGCTATTCTTTAAACAGTTCTTTGAGACATAACAAAAATCAGTAAATGGCTCTAAGGAAAGGTTATCTTTGGAGAGTTAGGGGTGAGAATGCTCTGCCCACCCAAAAATCCTGCCTCTAAACATATCCCTGAAAAAAAAAAGGAGAGTGACAACACCTGTGACAGTCATCCGGTATATTTGCTGGATGTGCATGATGAGAGCTATATTCTTCAGAGGTTGGAATAGCATTTGTTACTGCCTTGGATTGAAAATCCAATCATGCTCAGTTTCAACATAGATGTTTGGATGAGTTACCTCTGGCTCGTGAACTGGTGTGGGTCACAGCACCCATGCCTGATGTGTGGCTGAGTTGATGGGCATTGCAGTCTGCAGTGACAGAACAGCCAATCTCCAGCATGCCATCTTTTGGAAAACTGCAACACCCACCCTTGTCACTGTGTGTGATGTGGCAAAAAACATGAAGGACTGAAGGATCCATGTTGGGGGAGATGAAATGGGGGTGGGTGGGGGAGGGGGGGTTTACCTGCAGTAGTTTGGGGGTACCATGCCGTAAACATGGACATTGTTACACAGTTCCACTGCAATCACCATGGTGAACCAGCCTGTACTCAGCCACGAGTGAGACTTCTCTCTGAGGACCACAAAAAAACACGTACTTACAAAAAGCTTGCATCATTCCTGCACATTCACTGACATGGTTTCTTAAAGGGATTTGTGATGTCACCACACGTCCTCAAATTATTTTTCTATTAGCACAATGTGTACAAGACTTAACCCTTTATGCCTGTCCTGCAATGGATAAAGAAATAGATAGATAATAACATTGCAGATTTATATGTTTAGCGGGATAGCCACTGGAAAGCTATTCCAGGTATCCACTACTCCTTGTGTAAAACGAAATCTTCATCCTTTTACCTTCTAGTTTCCAGTATTGACCCCCATGTGCGTTAACCCATCCTCTGTGGCATTTGCAGCAAGGAACTACATGTCCCATGATTCTCAGTCGGCCTTGGGGCTGGGCACTGCAGATGTCCCCTGTTTCTGTAGTGTTAACTGATCTAGTGTAAAGTTGCTGATAACACTGTCTCCCAGTGGGCAACACAGGTATTGCAGCCAATGGGTCTGCGATCAGGACAGTTTTGTTTGCTGGATAGAGCAGACTAGAAACGCGTTGGCAATACTGCTTTGAAAGTCAGAAACAGGTGTCCATTGCAACTGATCCGTATCTTTAAGGATACAGGGGGGGGGCAGTATCTGTATTATTAGGCTCTGACACTGACCTGTCTCTCCCGGTCTCCGCCCTGAACAGCTCATCAAAACGCCCCATGTTTCGAGGTGACACCACAAAGGCCGACACGTTGGGGAAGGCGGAACTGGCTCGCTGGATGATGTGAAAGAGGTTGGCCTTGCTGTTCTGCTGCATCTTGCTCGGAGGACCCCAAAAAATCAGAGTCTGGCCTGGGGATCGACTCAGAAACTCCTGTGGCCTCCGCAGCACCCTGTACACACTGGAGTGGGCCACCACCCGGAAGGTTGTTTTGTTCCCCACATCCTTTTCGTAGCCGGTGGTGGGGGCATCATTCATACGAATGGTGCATTCTGATTGGTCGATCTTGGGACCGAGGCCTGTTTTGAGGAGGTGGCTGGAGCTTGTGACAATGACACAGCTGTTGCACTTGGAGTGCAGTGTCTAAACAGAAGACAAGAGAGTGCTGGTTTTAGTTCACAGTCAATGTGATGACCCACAGGGTGTCTTACACATCCTCAAAATACAATCGGAAACCTAGCAGGAGACATACAAAGAAAGTAGCTCAACATGAGACCCCCAAGGGTTTTATTTTATCATTCTTTCTACAGACAAAAATGTCCAAATATGAATGAATAGATTTTTGCAATATTATCCCAGCTCATTAACAGTGTTAATTTTGATTAAGTTCTAGTCATAATCTTTTTGCAATGGATTTTAGTCATAGTTCTAGTCTAATTAACTTAGTTTTTATTTAGTTATGGTTTAGTTTTAGTCACTGAAAACCTTAAGTTGGCGAAAACTATGACGAAAATTACCACCTTTTCTTCAGAAAAATACTGGCCTTGGTTCTATCTCCATAGACTTAACATTGGCCTAATGCCAATTTATCCCGGCCAGGTGGTAACCCTACATCACCGTGTGGCCTGGTATACAAATTGCGTGATGTCAATGTTAAGTCTAGGGAAGCAATAGCATGTCCAGTATTTTTTGGCAGAAAGGTGGCAACCCTACACCCCCCCCCCCCCCCTCCAGTCTCTTATTATGATGGACCAGCAGACCAGCATCAAATCCTATTTCCACAACAAATCACATCTTTCCCTTCTATCCATCCCTCCACATCGGGGCTGCACCACTTTTGATACATGGACCCAGCCAAAGGTCTGATTTGCTCCATATACTGGCCTTCAACGCAGACCTTAAACACGTGTAAAAAAAGAGTTATGGCTTCATCAAGGGGTCATGGATGGTTATAAGAAGAAGTGTTCTATGTGACGGATACAAAACGCAATAAATACAAACAAGTAGCATACAGAGAAGGAAGGACATATAAAGTAGGGGGGTGGTAGGAGGAAAGAGGGAAAATATTACCAGACATATTGTTGTAGTAAGATAATGCATTGCACAGAGACCATGGAATTGGTAATCACCATTTAAAGTACAGCAATCCTCCAGTGGGGGAAGGGGGTGGGTTTACCATCCATGGCCTCTGATGAAGCCCACATAGGATGAAACGCGTCAGGTCTCCGCAAAGAGGGTCTACACACCGCATTATAAAGATTTTATATTTTACTCTTTTACCCGTCTGTCCTTGTCCTAATACGTGTCTGTATTATATATATTATATTATATGTCATTTTAGATTTGTTCTTAAAAGTGATACAACTATTTTATTGATTTTTAAGTATTCGTGTTGTCTATGGGAAAAATGTTTTCTGATTCTAGGCCATCGTCTAGGTCATCGTTGCATTCTATTGTAGGGCAGCATCTCATAATAATCTACTATGGCCTAGGCCTCTAACTGCGGCCCTTCAGCTTCTGCAGAACAACGAACCCCATAATTCCCTGCCAGCTTTCTAGAATGGCAGGGAATCATGGTAATCGTAGTACAGAAACAGAAGCTGGAGGAGCGCAACTGGATGCCAGTGTACTATGGTATGCCATCATGAAAACTGCCGAATTGGAAACATCAGCTCTTTTTTTTTTTTCGGGCAGCTCCCTTGTCAACCCCAGCATGTTAAGCTGGTGACATTCAGCCCCCAAATGATGCCGTGACCTGCAAACCAATACCTTGTTCCCCGCCACAGAGACGTAACCTTCCTGCAGGCGCCATTTCTTGATGTTGGGCGGGTTGTGGTGCTTGATTTTAAGGTCTCTGTAGTTGAACGGCTCTTCTGCGATGTTCGAACTCAAAAAGATGAGGAAGGTGACCAAGGCGAAGAGAAAAATGAGGGCAGCGGTACGGCCCTGCAGGGATTCCCGCCGAGAGCAATATAAAGGAGACAAACATGATAGAAGAAAATATGTATTCTGGTCAAGCAAACAGTCAAATATCAACATTACATGTATCTATAGGTACAAATACTAGAGGAGGCTACCAACCCCCCTCTTATTGTAAAAAACAGAGATGGGATTAAAGTATTGCAGGCAGAATAATCAGCAGATTGTGCCCAGAGGAGTATGGGTAGAACAAGGTGGATGGGGCTAACATTGGCCAAAACCTCTGGACAGTTCCACCACCCTTGTATCTATGGTACTATATACACCTGTGTAGCAAAGTGCCAGGTAAAAAACAGCATTACATATCTATTACTATTATTGAAAAGTACATTCTAATTACATTATAAAAATAACTTTTGCTTCAAAAAAAAGAAAAATGAGTCGAAGTATTAAAATTCCATTTTACTATATAAATAAGTTCTGTTTCATTGAAAGATTACATGAAGTGTGGACGTTTTAAATAGAAAGGTTTTTGCAAAGAATGCAAACAAAGAGCCTTATAGAGCCCTCTCTCTGCCTGTCTACTCTGTCAGGGGGAGGACATATTTACAATCTTGGGTCTGATGCAGGAAGAGCTGACCCAAGATGTCCGCCCCCTGATAGTGCTTTACAAGTAGGGTTGCCACCTTTTCTACAAAAAAATACCGGCCAGGTGGCATATTAATGTGCTTTCAAAGTACTTTAAAACGCATGTTTTATGTTTTGCATTGCTTAAAATAGAAAGTACTTGCAGCTAGATGAAATTACAGCAGTTTGCATGATACCAGGACTTCCCACACTAGCTGAGTAAAAGTGAATTTCCTTTTTTTTGCTGAAGCAACCAATGAGAATAATGCCATTCAAAATGAATATAATTTCCTGTCTATCTAGTGATGCTATAAGACAATGTGTAGCACTGTTAATCCTACTGTGTACTAGAGCAAGGTCACTTAGAGTCCACACAATATATTCTATTGCAGTAGCACAGGAAGTGACTAAATTAAACAAAACTTTATATACTATTTTATGTCCTATTTTTGCGCTTTGCTCCTTTTGCAATGTACTAAACATTTAACACTCAAATAGTACATCCGAGCAAATTGCGAATGAAAACGGGCATAATTGCGAATAAAAACAAAAAAAAATTTTTTGTACCTCTTCTGATAGCAGTTGCTAAAAGCTGGTGTAATTTTTACACGAAAATATAAATTATTTTTCACAAAATAGTTGCAAAACTCTTTAGCGTGCGCAAATATAATCGCAATTTATTAGCACAACTGGAAAAATGCACGCTAAATAAAATTAAATGGAAGAGGCGCAAATCAGGGAAAACAAGCACAAAATGTTACAAATAGTCGCAAATTGCTCCTTACTAATTTTTTACCTACTTTTTATCCCCACTGCACTTGTTTAGTACATGACCCCCTAAGTGTCTATATAATAAGTGGTGCCGCACCTGTAGTAAACATGCAGAGTAATCACTGGGGGGGGGGGGGGGGGGGGGGTCAGGGGGGTCAAATATTAAAAATGTGATTTATGCATAATGCCTGCATCTAATCACACTGGAAAACAGCCTGTGTACTATACAAGTAGTTACCTTCATATTGCACCAAAGTCCCCTTTAAGGGGACAGTGTTTCTTTTCTTTTTTTCCTTCTTTTTTTTATAGTCCAGTCCTGTCAAAATGTGAGGCTATCCCAGCATGGCTAATTCCTATGTACTTGCAATGTATACTTAGATACATCATCTAACACAATGGGGAATATTGACTAAACGGTGCACTGGCCACTGAAGAGCAATAGATTTAGCACGAATAGCTGCATTCGAAAGGAAGGCAATTTGTTAAAAAAAAAAAAATTCCCCCCCAACTGAGCCATTGTACCTCAGCATTAATAATTATTATACTCTTAATGATTTTTTATTTTTTTTTTGCATTCATCTGTCAGTTCACTTAGTGAATAGACCTCAACGTGGGTGTGAAACACACGGTATTTTCTGAATTCTACAAAGGCGGTAATTTGGCTGTCAGAATATACCAGTGAATGATAAAACATTTAGGGTATATTACAACAGTATGAGTCATGTCCCACGCAGGTTTGGGTCCTATTGCCACTCTCTCATGTCCTGCGTCTTATCACCTATGGTATAAAGAGAACAAGACATTATGTAATTAATTACTGATACGACAACTGAGCCCCATCACTCATTTCCTGTGGCTTTTTAATCCACCCCCCCCCCCCCCCCCCTTAAGTGATTGGGCTTGTTACTGTCTTGATACCCCACTACTGCAATGCAGGGATCCCCCCTAAACCTGACTCTCTTTCTTTAAAAGAGAATCCCTGCCCCTCCTTAATTAGGGGTGCAAAGACCCTACTCAGTGCTGTGTGCGTGTGTGTGTTACCAGAAGCTGAATGTGTTTCTATGGCAACAGATTCAGATGGCAACCAGACTGCATTCCCCCCCCCCCCCCCCCCCAACCCAACCTAAAAAGGGGGAGGAGGGTGATTATAGGAAAGAGAGCAGGAGAGACTGCATGAGACAGCAGGGCTGAGAGACAGAACAGCAAGTCAAATGGAGAAATGACAGGGGGAGGTCTGTGCCTGTAGGGAGTAAAAGAAGAAAAAAAAGCAGAGATGGGCTTTTGAAGATTGGATAAGATGAGAGGGCATGTGCTGGGGGGAAATGGAGTTAAACATCTGAGATTTTGATTAGCACCTGCTGACAGACAGAGAGAAAGAAGCAAGGTATCATGCATGGCTTAGTATAGGACACAGGAAGTGCTGTATCTAGTGTCCTGACTGAGCCTGCATCTCCATCCTGTCTCAGCATCTTTCAGCATAACTCCCATTGCACCCCCCATCACAGCCTAGTATCCTATCACATCTTTGCATGAGTCTGCAACTCATCCCATCTCAGCATAACTCCCATCACACGTCCCATCACAGCCTAGCATGTAGCATCCCATTATACCCCTGCATGAGTCAGAACCTCTATCCTGTCTCAGCATAACTCCCATGACAGATCCAATCCCAGCCTAGAATCTCATTATACCACTGCATGAGTCAGCACCTCCATCCTGTCTCAGCATAACTCAAATTGCACATCCCCTCACAGCCTAGTATTCCATCAAACCTCTCCTTGAGCCAGCACCTCCATTCTGTCTCAGCATACGTCCCATCACAGCCTAGCATCCAACTGCACCTCCACACAAGCCAGCACATCCATCCCGTTTCAGCATAACTCTCATCACACGTCCCATCACAGCCTAGCATCCCATCATACCTCTCCTTGAGCGTTCTCCTTATACCTCTCCCTATACAACCAAGCATTCTGCTAATATCTCTCCCTATACAACCAAGTATTCTGCTAATACCTCTCCCTATACAACCAATCATTCTGCTAATACCTCTCCCTATACAACCAAGCATTCTGCTAATACCTCTCCCTATACAACCAAGCATTCTGCTAATACCTCTCCCTATACAACCAAGTATTCTGCTAATACCTCTCCCTATACAACCAAGCATTCTGCTAATACCTCTCCCTATACAACCAAGTATTCTGCTAATACCTCTCCCTATACAACCAAGCATTCTGCTAATACCTCTCCCTATACAACCAAGCATTCTGCCAATACCTCTCCCTATACAACCAATCATTCTGCTAATACCTCTCTCTATACAACCAAGCATTCTGCTAATACCACTCCATATCCAACCAAACATTCTGCTAATACCTCTCCCTGTACAACCAAGCATTCTGCTAATACATCTCCCTATAGGATAGCATCCATGCTCAATTACTGACACTTTTTGGAGGAAACATCCCCTTTCACAACATCATGGGAAGCTGCCCTAAAACCATCCAAGAGGAGCATCCAACATCTATTTTAGGGGAAAATAACAGGGTTGGGGTCCCCGGATCACCTTTTTGTCCCTTCAGCTAGGTGCTATATTAAGCACATAAGTTGCCACTTGATTCGCCACTTGATTCGCCCATATGCCATGTGGGCCCACTGCTGATGTTAAAATAAAAACAAACCTTGTTTTACAACACTGGTTATTAATTGTACTATGCGAGCGGCACGCACCACATTGTACAATGGTCTGCTGGGCATGGAGGTGCAGCCCACATAAGATTGGCAGCGGTAACACCTCCGAGTCAACTGCTGATGCTCCAGCCTACACACTGTTTGAGAGAGAAAGACAGTGTGTGAGTGTGTTTGAGAGAGAGAGGGTGTGTGTGAAAGAGAGATACAGTGTGTATGTGAGAGAGAGACTGTATGTGTGTGTGAGAGTGTAAGAAGAGAAACAGTGTGTGTGAGCGAGAGAGACAGTGTGTGTGAGAGACTTACAGTGTGTATAAGAGAGAGACAGTATGTGTATGAGAAAGAGAGACAGTGTGTGTGTGAGAGAGAGACTTTATGTGTGTGTGAGATAGTGTAAAAAGAGAAACAGTGTGTGTGAGCATGAGAGACTGTGTGTGAGAGAGTGACAGTGTGTATGAGAGAGAGACAGTGTGTGTGTGAGCAAGAGAAGAGTGTGTGAGAAACAGAGAGAGAGACAGTGTGTGAGAGACTGTGTGTGTGAGAGAGACCATGTGTACGAGAGAGACCATGTGTGTGAGAGAGTGGGAAAGTGTTTGTGTGAGAGAGAGAGACAGTGTATGCGTGAGAGAGACAGTGTTTGCATGAGAGAGACACTATGTGTGTGCGACATTGTGTGTGTGACACTGTGAATGTGTGACACTGTGTAATACTATGTGTGTGTGAGACAGTGTGTGTATCTGTCTGTGACACACTATCACTGAACAATACTGTGAGTTTTAGTGCTGTGAAGTCTGTGATAAACACAAACGACATGTTATTGTGAATGTGTGTTTACATTATACACAGTAACATGCAGTTTGTGTGTATCACACACACATATATATATATATATACACACACACATAGATGCATACAAACATTCTGAAAAATTAATATGGCCCATGCACACATACTTTTTTAATCAAGTGGCCCACTGTGGAAAAAAACTTGCACACCCTGCGCTACTGTATAATATTTGCCCTGTGTAATATCAGTGCCATATATCATTACTGTAACATAGCTGTATTGTAATTACTGACAGTGCTGACCATATGTAAATCCTCTATAATACCACTGTATACTTTTGTAATATAGGCATGGAGTACTTTTAATGCAGTGTTGCATAGAAGGTTTACATTTTGCGGCCATATATACATTTTATACACTGCAATTATACACTTATTATACACATTTTATACACTGGAATAAAAGTACTCAGAGCCTATATTACAAATACATACCTGGATATTAGAGAGCACTTCCATATTCTAGGCATCAGTTGTATGTGTTTGTTTTGAGCGGGGTGGGTGATTGCATGCCAGTCTAACATTCTGTCCCATTCCAGAGTAACATTGTAACATTCTGTCCCATTCCAGAGTAACATTTTAACATCCTGTCCCTCTCTAAAGTAACATGGTAACATTTGACCCATTCCAGAGTAACATTCTAACATTCTGTCCCACTCCACAATAACATTCTAACATTCTGTCCCATTCCAGAGTAACATTCTAACATTCTGTCTCATTCCAGAGTAACAATATATCCCATTCCAGAGTAACATTCTAACATTTTGTCCCACTCCAGAGTGACATTCTAACATTTGTCCCATTCCAGAGTAACATTCTAACATTCTGTCCCATTCCACAGTAACATTCTAACATTCCGTCCCATTCCAGAGTAACATTATAACCCATTCCAGAGTAACATTCTGTCCGACTCCAGACTAACATTCTAACAGTCTGTCCCATTCCAGAGTAACATTCTAACATTCTGTCTCGTTCCAGAGTAACATTCTGTCCCATTCCAAGGTAACATTATTTCCTGTTCCATAGTAACATTCTGTCCCATTCCAGAGTAACATTCTGTCCCATTCCATAGTAACATTCTAACATTCTGTCCCATTCCAGAGTAACATTCTAACATTCTGTCCCATTCCAGAGTAACATTCTAACATTCTGTCCCACTCCACAGTAACATTCTAACATGATGTCCCATTACAGAGTAACATTCTAACATTCTGTCTCATTCCAGAGTAACATTCTAACATTCTGTCCCGTTCCAGAGTAACATTCTGTCCCATTCCAAGGTAACATTATTTCCTGTTCCAGAGTAACATTCTGTCCCATTCCAGAGTAACATTCTGTCCCATTCCACAGTAACATTCTAACATTCTGTCCCATTCCAGAGTAACATTCTAACATTCTGTCCCACTCCACAGTAACATTCTAACATTTTGTCCCACTTCAGAGTGACATTCTAACATTTGTCCCATTCCAGAGTAACATTCTAACATTCTGTCCCATTCCACAGTAACATTCTAACATTCCGTCCCATTCCAGAGTAACATTATAACCCATTCCAGAGTAACATTCTGTCCCATTCCAAGGTAACATTATTTCCTGTTCCAGAGTAACATTCTGTCCCATTCCAGAGTAACATTCTGTCCCATTCCAGAGTAACATTATGATATTCTGTCCCATTCCAGAGTAACATTATGACATTCTGTCCCATTCCAGAGTAACATTCTAACATTCTGTCCCATTCCAGAGTAACATTCTAACATTCTGTCCCATTCCAGAGTAACATTATGGCATTCTGTCCCATTCCAGAGTAACATTCTGTCCCATTCCAGGGTAACATTATAACAGCCTGTCCCATTCCAGAGTAACATTATAACAGTCTGTCCCATTCCAGAGTAACATTCTATCATTCTGTACCATTCCAGAGTAACATTATAACATGCTGTCCCATTCCAGAGTAACATAACATTCTGTCCCATTCCAGAGTAACATAACATTCTGTCCCATTCCAGAGTAACATTATAACAGTCTGTCCCATTCCAGAGTAACATTCTGTCCCATTCCAGAGTAACATTATAACATTCTGTCCCATTTCAGAGTAACATTCTGTTCCATTCCAGAGTAACATTATAACATTCTGTCCCATTCCAGAGTAACATTCTGTCCCATTCCAGAGTAGCATTATAACATTCTGTCCCATTCCAGAGTAACATTCTGTCCCATTCCAGAGTAACATTATAACATTCTGTCCCATTCCAGAGTAACATTCTGTCCCATTCCAGAGTAACATTATAACATTCTGTCCCATTCCAGAGTAACATTCTGTCCCATTCCAGAGTAACATTATAACATTCTGTCCCATTCCAGAGTAACATTCTGTCCCATTCCAGAGTAACATTATAACATTCTGTCCCATTCCAGAGTAACATTCTGTCCCATTCCAGAGTAACATTATAACATTCTGTCCCATTCCAGAGTAACATTCTGTCCCATTCCAGAGTTTCATTATAACATTCTGTCCCATTCCAGAGTTTCATTATAACATTCTGTCCCATTCCAGAGTTTCATTATAACATTCTGTCCCATTCCAGAGTTTCATTATAACATTCTGTCCCATTCCAGAGTAACATTCTTTAGACAGATTTCATAGAACAACAACATAGCAGGCTCTCCACCCATCTCCACAGACACTGTATCCAGCCCCCATTAGCAGGATCCATACCTCCTAACCTGTTTAAATTCAGAGGGCCAGGGAGAGAAGGATTAGGGATATTACTGTAAACCTTACAAATGACCCCAATAGGGAGCTGTCCCCCCTGCTCTGATCACTCACCCGGGCCATGTATAAGAGGAATCTCTGCCTTATTCTCCTGCGATCAATGCTGGTCCTCTCCAACTGTGTTACTGGGCCTTCTCTCCGGCTGCTGGGATGTCACCCAAATCCTCCTTCCAGACTCTCTCTCTCTCTCTCTCTCTCTCTCTATCACCAATCTTGGAATATCTGACACCCTCTCGGACTGTCACATCTCCTCTTCCTGTTTATTTGTCTCTGGCTGTTTTGGTTTCAGGCTCCAGCTGGGGTCTAACTGTCCCCAATCAGTGAGGACAATTCTAGGCTACCACCTTCTCTCCCAGGAGAAGGACCTGAAGCTCCTTCAGACACTCTCTCCTTCTCCCATCACTTTCTGGACCCCAGTCTCCATCCTTCCTGGATAACTCTCTCGCAGCCTTATGGTTTATTGCCAAGTTAAATAGTATACTATTATTTCCCAGGTATTTAACTTGTTGTTTCCCAGACTGAATATATCTTGGGAGTCTCTCAGAATGAGAGGTCCTTTTCCTCGTTAAATGTCTATTTTCCCAGAGACTTGAAGGTCTCTCAGCCTGTTAGACTGCTTTATCTGCTGAGCTTAGGCTATGGGTCTCTATGTCAGGCTCATAGCTGGTCTCTACCCAGGTCCAGAGATGGTTCTTTTTCCTCAGGTGTCTTAGATTGATGGTCCTCTCCTGACCCAACCTTCTTTCAGAGCTGGCTGAGGGTCTTTCTATCTTCAAGGCTGTGGGCTTCCAAGCTGAAGCTGAATGTCTCTCCCATGTTTAGAGTGGCTCTACAACATGCTGAGTGTCTTTCCCAGGATTAGAGTGTCTCTACCACAGGCTGAGTGTCTCTCCTAGGATGAGGGTGTCTCTCCCAGGATTAGAGTGTCTCTACCACAGGCTGAGTGTCTCTACCACAGGCTGAGTGTCTCTACCACAGGCGGAGTGTCTCTCCCAGGATTAGGGTGTCTCTACCACAGGCTGAGTGTCTCTACCACAGGCTGAGTGTCTCTCCCAGGATTAGAGTGTTTCTACCACAGGCTGAGTGTCTCTCCCAGGATTAGGGTGTCTCTACCACAGGCTGAGTGTCTCTCCCAGGATTAGAGTGTCTCTACCACAGGCTGAGTGTCTCTCCCAGGATTAGAGTGTCTCTACCACAGGCTGAGTGTCTCTCCCAGGATTAGAGTGTCTCTACCACAGGCTGAGGGTCTCTACCACAGGCTGAGTGTCTCTCCCAGGATTAGGGTGTTTCTACCACAGGCTGAGTGTCTCTCCCAGGATTAGAGTATCTATAACAGAGGCTGAGGGTCTCTCCCAGGATTAGAGTATCTATAACAGAGGCTGAGGGTCTCTCCCAGGATTAGAGTATCTATAACAGAGGCTGAGTGTCTCTCCCAGGATTAGAGTATCTATAACAGAGGCTGAGGGTCTCTCCCAGGATTAGAGTATCTATAACAGAGGCTGAGGGTCTCTCCCAGGATTAGAGTATCTATAACAGAGGCTGAGGGTCTCTCCCAGGATTAGAGTATCTATAACAGAGGCTGAGGGTCTCTCCCAGGATTAGAGTATCTATAACAGAGGCTGAGGGTCTCTCCCAGGATTAGAGTATCTATAACAGAGGCTGAGGGTCTCTCCCAGGATTAGAGTATCTATAACAGAGGCTGAGGGTCTCTCCCAGGATTAGAGTATCTATAACAGAGGCTGAGGGTCTCTCCCAGGATCTGGGTTTCTATAACGCAATGTGAGGGTCTCTGCCAGGATCAGGGTGTACTCTAACACGTTGTGAGGGTCTCTCCAAGGACCAGGGTGTCTATAGCACAGATGATGCGTCTTTCCCAGGTTTAGAGTGTCCAGGCTGAGGATCTGTCCCAAATGTGGGGTCTCTCTCTCTCTCTCTCTCTCTGTGCCTCTCCCAGGATTGTCCTCCAATGTGCAGGGTCTCTATTTCTCCTTGGCTGAGACTGTCTCTCTCTGTTCCTTCCTTCCTCTCATGTTGACAGTCCCTTACTCTCTCTTCCAGGTTAGCAGTCGCTCACTCTGTCTTGCAGGCTGTTGGTCTCTGCCAGGATAAAGGGGTCTCTCCCTCCACCTCTCTCAGGCTGCAGCTCTCTCAGACAAAATAGCTCAGCGGCTGTTAAAAGGACAGGACTGGCAGCCGTGCTCCAACACCTGGGTCCTAGTGCCCGACTCATTCATCGTGGACTCAGTGCTGGGGTGAAATAATAATTTGCCATTTGTTTTAACCCTGTCATCTACAAGAACAGCGTGGCCTGAGAAACTGCTGAAGAAGGAGATGTGCCACTGAAATATCTAAAAATCTACACCCCCATACCATTGCTTTTTAATTGGCACATGTCCTTTTAACATGGGGAATCTCTGTTATCTCAGGATACTCATATGAGGGGCAGGAAACTAAGCTTTCCCACAGAGGCACATTAAGCCTGGGTGTGACAGTCACATGTAAATTCACATGACTATTTTATTGTGATACAAATTGTATTTGTCACTAGATGTGTCTGTATCTAGGGTTGCCACCTTTTCTGCAGAAAAATACCGGCCTTGGTACTGTCTCCATAGCCTTAACATTGCCCAATTTTGTAACCGGCCTGCCTATAACATACCGGCCGGGTGGCAGCCCTATCAGCAACCCCTAAACATTGTTTTTACTGTGCATGTAGAGCATAAAAAAAATACTGAAAATGATCTATACATTGTGTTAACGGAATTGCAAGCAAATGCCTGAATTAGGAGAAAAATGCGTTTCAAATGGGTCTGCGGAGTCTGCTGCTTATGACATCACCTGTGGCCTGATATGCAAATGGGACACTTTCCCAATGAAAAACAGCTAATTTGCATATCAAGCCACAGGTGATGTCATAAGCAGGAGACTTCTCAGACACATTTAAAACAGATTTTTTTTTCCCTTCGATTTAGGCCTTTGCTTGCAGTTTTGCCAACACAATGTATAGATCATTTTCAGTCCGTTTTTATTCTCTACATTCACAGTAAAAACAATGTTTAAGTGGCACAGTCCCTTTAAAAGCAGCAATCCAAAGGGGGCCGTGTACTTTAAGTGAGCCGACGAGTAAACTTCCCCTACAATGTTGTGTTTGAGATCAACCAAATGACTTTTAATAGCAGTAAACTTTTAATAGCAGTAAAATAGTAGTAAAAAAATTAAAAAGATCATTCTCACACTCAATTAAACCAGGGCAACCATCTGGTTTAGTTTACAGCTAGCAAGGAGACACAATGTCTATTTCTCTTGAATAATGTGATCCTATTTTTAGCATTAAATCCAGGGACATTTTGATAGTCTTTTCTGGCAGATACATTAATAAATCTATTTGAAGAGCATATTTTCCACAGATTAGATGTGCAATTTATGTTAATATTTGAGTTATACTACCAATAAAAAAGGAAACATGTAGGCTTCTCTTGCATGTACAGTACAATGTCACATATTGAACACAGAAAATAATATTAAGTATATTGTAATATTGCAAGATGTAAATGGCATTACTTCTCACAATCCCTTCATGAAGGGGGAATATTACTACGTGGGTAGTCCTGTCCTGAGGACAAGCCCTACCAAGAGCCCTGTTCTTTTGTTGGTTAGGTGTTTAGACCAGCACTTGGCTTTGGTTGTTATTGTTTGGCCTAGTAGGTTGGCACTGGGTTTTCGGGGAGCTAGGGTTGGCTGGACAATTGTTTGGCTAGTGGACCACCAGCCCCATGCATTACTGGTCAGGATATATTTGTGGGGGCAATCGTCTTTGTTGCTGCTGTATACATTGGATAAAAGGGAAGAGTAGACAAATAGGGCAGTGATGCTAAAACATAGGCCTTGTTTCAAGAAACAGGGGATGCCAGCGAATTGCAAGGATCTGGGATAGGGAATTAAGTAGACAAGATGGAAAAATCTTGCTATGTTTCAAACTCTGTTATTGTGGCCTCAATTTTGCAGTTCTCTTGTCAATTCCAAGCTGCTTCCCCTTTCGTCGAATAAAGCCCATAGAGAATTTATTCTAACAGGTTTAAAATCTCGTTGAGTTCGCAAAAAAAAAAAACAGGCATTGAAACGTTTCCTGATCAGCTTTTAAAGTCTGATATTTGCAGCTCACTTGTCAGTTCTCTGACAGTTGAATTTTTAGTGAATAGACAAAAATGTCCAGTCATTTTACTGTACCGTCGCTTGTACACATAATAAATAGACATGAAACTGACAATCCGCGGACAGGTTTCTCCTTCTGCCATCTCCTTGAAGATACACTACATGATAGAGGCAAAATGCGTTGTACCATGACCCCTCACCCCACATACATCATCTGACTATGAACCAAAAGGAAAGCCTCAAGCTGCAGCTTGCACAGCTGTATAACCCCAATATCCTGGAGCGTTGGGGGGGGGGGGGGGGGGGGGGTCATGAGGACAGGTTTTAGAAGCACTGTTCTAGACTGTTATGTCATAAAGTGACCTTCTGTTTGATTACAACTTTTGGAACTTACACCCTTGAAGTATTAGCTACATTTTTGAAGTTTCTATATTAAACATTTGGACAAACCTCATACACCGTGGAATAATTCCATATTCTGTTTTTGCGTGAGCTTATTGTCAGCGTCAGCTGGATGCACTTCCCAATTTTAGCTGAGCATGTGGTTCAAATAGTTCAGGTTGATTGTATTCCAAGCCTAGTAGTTTAGGTTTTAAAAAAAAAGTCTTGCTTTCCTCAAGTTCAACCCTTTTCTTATTTTCTGTTTACCCCTGTTGATCCAAAAGAAGGCAAAAAAAAAAAAATATATATATATATATATATATATATTTCCGAAGTAGGTGGATTATATAATAAGCCTATGTTTTGATCTGTGTTAATCTTCTTCTCCTTCCTGACCTATGATGAGTATTATGAACCGAATGTTTGCATTAGAAGCAGTCTGGCTTGTTTTTCCAACTGATTTACCACTGACAGGCTTGGCAACACTGGTTACGCATCAAAACATTGCACGTGTTCATTACAGATACTCCTTCCAGACGGTCTCATGATGCTCGTCTTAAAGGGGCCTTGTGGCTTCCCCGCTCCCATCCCTCCCAACCAGGGCCGGACTGGGAACAAAAACCAGCCCCGGAAAAAATTTATATACCAGCCCCATCGCATAAGATAATTTTTTTGTTCATAGAAGGGAAAATCATGCATTTTAACCCCTTGGCGACACAGGACGGACTAGGTCCGTCCTGTGTGCCGAGGCGTTAGTGACACAGGACGGACCTAGTCCGTCCTGTGTCAAAACGAGCACTGAAAGCGGAGTTTTTCCGCTTTCAGTGCTCTAAGGGTATTGTAACGATGCTTCCATGTGGAAGCATCGTACAATACTAAAAAAAATGCCCGTCGGCATTTCGATCGCTCCGGAGAGCGATTGAAATGCCGGTTTTAAAGGCACAGAGCCTTTAAAACGCGGGCATTTCAAAAATGAGCATAGGAAGCGAATCTTTCGCGTCCTGTGTGCCGAGGCGTTAGTGACACAGGACGGACCTAGTCCGTCCTGTGTCAAAACGAGCACTGAAAGCGGAGTTTTTCCGCTTTCAGTGCTCTAAGGGTATTGTAACGATGCTTCCATGTGGAAGCATCGTACAATACTAAAAAAAATGCCCGTCGGCATTTCGATCGCTCCGGAGAGCGATTGAAATGCCGGTTTTAAAGGCACAGAGCCTTTAAAACGCGGGCATTTCAAAAATGAGCATAGGAAGCGAATCTTTCGCTTCCTATGCTCAGAAAGTGTTCCTGATTGCCTCGCAAGTCGAGGCAATCAGAAACACAAAAAAAAAATGCACGATCTTGGTCACTGAGTGACCAAGATGGCGCTGCCCTTCTAAGGGCAAGAGCACAGGAGGCAGGAAGTACCTGCTTCCTGTGCTCTCTGGCTGTCACACGATTGCCTCTTCACAGAGGCAATCAGTGACTGCCAGGCACACTGACAGGCAGTGGGGATGCTCTCCTGAACATCCCCACTGACTGGTCAGATCAATATTAACTCTATATTGATCTGACCAGTTATGATCTGCCTCCCTCTCCTCACATTTTTTTTAGTGAGGGAGAGAGACAGATCAAAGTAAGTAAAAGTAAAAAAAAACAATAAACACACAACACACAAATAATAAAACAATAAAAAAAAATGTATTAAAGCAATTCCCTGCGTTTAACCCCTTCCCTGCCACTGATCTTGCATAAGCAGTGATCGTGCACATCAGCGCATTTATTTTTGCTGTTTGTGCATTTTTTAGGGGTTAATTTTTTTTGTACTGTAATTTATTACAGTACTAAAAAGGCTCTTCTAAGAGTTATTAACCCCTTATTTGCCGTCGATCACTGCTTACGCAATGATATTGACGCCAAAGCAATTTTTATCTGTCTGCATATTTTTATTTTATTTATTTTTTTTACACATACCCACTAGGGGATTACATGTAAAGTAAAAATATTTGAGATTTTTTTTTTTAAGCTGCCTGAGCGCATAGCGATCAGTAACAGCGAATTAGTGCCAAAGGCGGTTTGGTGATTTCTCAATTAAGCTCACCATTCGCCCTGGTCAGATCAAAATTAATCGGATCAATATTCACAAATATTGATCTGCCTCCCTCTCCTCACTTACATTTTTGTGACGGAAAGAGACAGATCAGTATTAGTGATATAAAATAACATTTTATAAAATTGGCAGGTTTTATGAAAGTCTTTCACTGTGTATTAACCCCTTCCCTGCCATTCATCACTGTGTAAGCAGTAATCTTGCACAGCAACAGTATGTTTTGCTGTCTGCACTGTTTTATGGATTAATTTATTTGTACTGTAATGTATTACAGTACTAGATAGGCTCTTCTAAGAGCTATTAACCCCTTCTTTGCTCAAGATCACTGCTTACGCACTGATTCTGAGGCCGCGGACTCAGGGTTCGATTTTGACCCTATTCAGCTTTCTGATACATCATCTAGCGATGTATCTGTGGCTGCTGAGCCCTTGCCACAAGTAGTGATGGGGGTCTACCGATTAAAAAATATATGGTTTGGTGGGGGTAAATTACATTGGCTGGCTTCAAAGATATATCCCATAAAGGACACGGACGCAGGTTGACTACATGTCAAAATTCCAAGTTGGAATTTTGAGATGCGCATCTCACAAATGTTGCCTTCTAGCCAAAAACAAACCAACAAACCTATGCATGGTGCTATCCCTGTACTCGGGAGATGTTGCTGAACACATATTGGGTTGTTGTTTGGCAGTGACATATACCAGAATCTGTGAATTCATGCCTGAAGTACAATGCATGTGGAAAAAAAACTCCCAAAAAAGTACTACCACAAAGTTTTACAAAGGCTGGTGGTAGAATTAGTACCTATACAGTATTAAAATACCACCATTTGAAATACCTTAGGATGTCTATTTTCCAAAAATATATGGTTTGATGGGGTAAAATTCATTGGACGGCTTCAAAAATGTTCCAAATGGAACATGGGCGCAGGCTGACTACATGTCAAAATTCCAGGTTGGAATTGCGCACCCCCTAAATGTGGAATTTTAGACCCAATACAAACCAACAAACCTATGCATGGGGGGTATCCCTGTACTCAGGAGATGTTGCTGAACACATATTGAGGTGTTGGTTGGCAGTGGCAAACACCAGAATCTGAAAATTCCTGCCTGAACTACAATGTGTGTGGGGAAAAAATGACATCCCAACCCTTTGACATAGGTTGGTGGTAGAATTAGCACTTGGAAAGTGTTAAAATACCACAATTTTAAATACCCTAGGATGTCTAGTTTTCCAAAATATATGGTTTTATGGGGTAAAATACTTTGACAGGCTTCAAAAGTGTCCCAAATGGAACATGGGCGCAGGCTGACTACATGTCAAAATTCCAAGTTGGAAATGCACCCCCCCTAAACGTGGCCTTTTAGCCCCCAAATAATCTAACTAACCTACACATGGGTGGTATCCCTGTACTCAGGAGATGTTGCTGAACACATATTAAGGTGTTGTTTGGCACTGACACATAATAGGATCTGTGAATTCATGCCCGATGTACAATGAATGTGAAAAACAAATTACTATCCATAACATTGACATAGACTGGTGGTAGAATTAGTGCATGAAAAGTGTTAAAATACTACCATTTGAAATACCCTAGGGTGTCTAGTTTTCAAAAATATATGGTTTTGTGGGGTAGAATACACTTTTTGGCTTCAAAAATGTCCCAAATGGGACATGGGCGAAGATTTTCTACACCTCAGAATTCCAAGTTGGAAAACCAAAAAGCGCACCTCTCAAATGTGGCCTTTTAACCCCCAAATAACCTAACCAACCTATACATGGGGGGTATCCCTGTACTCAGGAGATGTTGCTGAACACATATTGAGGTGTTGTTTGGCACTCACATATAACAGGATCAGTGAATTCATGCCCAAAGTACAATGTATGTGAAAAAAAATTACTACCCAAAACATTGACATAGGCTGGTAGTATAATTAGTGCATGGAAAGTGTTAAAATACTACCATTTGAAATACCCTAGGGTGTCTAGTTTAAGAAAATATATGGTTTTGTGGGGTAGAATACACTTTCTGGCTTCAAAAATGTCCCAAATGGGACATGGGCACAAGTTTTCTGCATGTCAGAATTCCAAGTTGGAAAACCAAAATGCGCACCCCCTAAATGTGGCCTTTTAGCCCCAAAACAAACCAACAAACCTATGCATGGGTGGTATCCCTGTACTCAGAAGATGTTGCTGAACACATATTGAGATGTTATTTGGAAATACCCCTTCACATTTTAAGGTAATGTTTACCTAAATTGCAATATATGTGAAAAATTAAAAAAAAAAGATTTTTTGCTGCAAACTTTGGCATAGATTGGTGGTAAAATGGCTACATGAAATGTGTCAAAATACCCCAAGTTAAATGCCCTGAGTTGTCTAGTTTTCAAAAATATGTACATGTTGGGGGTCATTCATGGATTTAGTACAGAAATCAGTGTTACAATGTCACTATCGCTAATTTTGAAAGAAAGGATTTTAAAATAGCTTTGCACCACTTATAGTTCTGGCCCTGTAACATGAATAAAAAAGCACAAAAACATAAAAACATGGGCTGTTTCTGAACTCAGGACATATATTAGAAACTTTTTAGCAGTGTTTTTTTGTTGTCTCTTGTACATGAGTATACAATTTTTCAAATAAAGGTCATAAAAAAAATTATTTTTTCAATTTTTTTGCCATATTTTATTATTTTTTTTTACATCAAATTATATGCTATTATCAAAATAATGGTATCAAAAGAAGCCCTTCTTATAACGATAAAAACGATATATAGTTTGTGCGGGTACACTAAATGAGACAGAAATAAATTACAGCAAAACACAAACACCTCAGAAATGTTAAAACAGCCCATGTCACCAAGCGTCGGACAAGCCAAAAAAGTCATGTCACTAAGGGGTTAAAAAGCACATCTGAACAGTGTATTATTTATAGATAAGACTGATATAAAAGCCTGTCTAGGGCAATATATATACCTCCAGTATGTACACAGAGTTATATGAATTGCCCTGTGCAGAGGTATATATCAGGGCAGTGTGTGAGACATATCCTGTAGCCTGTCTCTCTCTGTCCTTTCTGTGGCGTCTCTCTCTCTGTCTTTTCTGTGGCGTCTCTCTCTCTGTCCTTTCTGTGGCGTCTCTCTCTCTCTGTCCTTTCTGTGGCGTCTCTCTCTCTGTCCTTTCTGTGGCGTCTCTCTCTCTCTCTCTCTCTCTCTCTCTCTCTCTCTCTCTGTCCTTTCTGTGGCGTCTCTCTCTCTCTCTGTGTGTCCTTTCTGTGGCATCTCTCTTCCCCCCTTCCCCCTTAGTGTCTTTCACCCCCTCCCCTCCCCCTTAGTGTCTTTCACCCCCTCCCCTCCCCCTGTAGTGTCTTTCACCCCTTCTCCCTGTAGTCTTTCACACCCTCCTCTCCCCCTGTAGAGTCTTTCACCCCCCCCCCTTCCCCATGTAGTGTCTTCCACCCCCTTCCCCCTGTAGTGTCTTTTACCCCCCTTCTCCCTATAGTGTCTTTCACCCCCCCTGTAGTGTCTTTCACCCCCCCTGTAGTGTCTTTCACACACACCCCCGTAGTGTCTTTCACACACACCCCCGTAGTGTCTTTCACCCCCCCTGTAGTGTCTTTCACCCCCCCCTGTAGTGTCTTTCACCCCCCCTGTAGTGTCTTTCACCCCCCCTGTAGTGTCTTTCACACACACCCCCGTAGTGTCTTTCACACACACCCCTGTAGTGTCTTTCACCCCCCCCTGTAGTGTCTTTCACACACCCCTGTAGTGTCTTTCACACACACCCCCGTAGTGTCTTTCACCCCCCCCTGTAGTGTCTTTCACCCCCCCCTGTAGTGTCTTTCACCCCCCCTGTAGTGTCTTTCACCCCCCCTGTAGTGTCTTTCACACACACCCCCGTAGTGTCTTTCACACACACCCCCTGTAGTGTCTTTCACACACACCCCTGTAGTGTCTTTCACACACCCCTGTAGTGTCTTTCACACACACCCCCGTAGTGTCTTTCACACACACCCCTGTAGTGTCTTTCACACACACCCCTGTAGTGTCTTTCACACACACCCCTGTAGTGTCTTTCACACACACCCCTGTAGTGTCTTTCACACACACCCCCGTAGTGTCTTTCACACACACCCCCGTAGTGTCTTTCACACACACCCCCGTAGTGTCTTTCACACACACCCCTGTAGTGTCTTTCACACACACCCCTGTAGTGTCTTTCACACACACCCCTGTAGTGTCTTTCACACACCCCTGTAGTGTCTTTCACACCCCCTGTAGTGTCTTTCACCCCCCCTGTAGTGTCTTTCACCCCCCCTGTAGTGTCTTTCACACACACCCCCGTAGTGTCTTTCACACACACCCCCGTAGTGTCTTTCACACACACCCCCGTAGTGTCTTTCACCCCCCCCTGTAGTGTCTTTCACCCCCCCCTGTAGTGTCTTTCACCCCCCCTGTAGTGTCTTTCACACACACCCCTGTAGTGTCTTTCACCCCCCCCTGTAGTGTCTTTCACCCCCCCTGTAGTGTCTTTCACACACACCCCCGTAGTGTCTTTCACCCCCCCCCTGTAGTGTCTTTCACACACACCCCTGTAGTGTCTTTCACCCCCCCTGTAGTGTCTTTCACACACACCCCCGTAGTGTCTTTCACCCCCCCCTGTAGTGTCTTTCACCCCCCCTGTAGTGTCTTTCACCCCCCCTGTAGTGTCTTTCACACACACCCCCGTAGTGTCTTTCACACACACCCCTGTAGTGTCTTTCACCCCCCCCGTAGTGTCTTTCACCCCCCCCTGTAGTGTCTTTCACCCCCCCTGTAGTGTCTTTCACCCCCCCTGTAGTGTCTTTCACCCCCCCTGTAGTGTCTTTCACCCCCCCTGTAGTGTCTTTCACCCCCCCTGTAGTGTCTTTCACACACACCCCTGTAGTGTCTTTCACACACACCCCTGTAGTGTCTTTCACCCCCCCTGTAGTGTCTTTCACACACCCCCCCCGTAGTGTCTTTCACCCCCCCCCCTGTAGTGTCTTTCACCCCCCCCCCCCCCCCGTAGTGTCTTTCACCCCCCCCCCCCCTGTAGTGTCACCCCCTGCCCTTTATGTCACACTCACCTTGCTTTCTCTGCTTCCGATCCCGCCGCCGGATGCTGCAGCAGCCGAATTCTTCAATTTTAGTGGCCGAGGCGGCCCCGGGGCAGGCGGCCCACCGGGATTTTTCCCGGTATCCCGGTGGGCCAGTCCGGCCCTGCTCCCAACTGTCCCGCTTTGCACAGGACAGTCCCAATTCACCTTCCCCTTACACAACAGGGAAACGCCAAACTACAACCGGGCTTGCGGACGCTAGGGATGTTTCTGCCAGGAATATAGATGAAGCGACATATCTCGCTCGCTGATGGATGCTGACTAGACTGGGTGCTTAAGTAAAAATCTATTGATCCAAGATGAATAACTGCTGACAGGTCACTATTTTCTGATACTAATTGGTTAAGGGTTGGGTTACGTGGCTTTTAGGAGACTCTTCCTGAGCTGACTACAAAGCTGTCAGGGAATGTGCTAAACAGAGAGGCTCCACACACTGGCTAAGGTGGATGCTCTGATCAGGGCCGCCATTTTTACCTGCAGGCCGGAAAACATTGATTCGAACGGACGATTGTCGGCAAAAATGGCATGTTTAATTGAAAGATTGCAACAAGTGTAGGCATTTTAAACGTTTTAAAGAAAAAATAAAAATAAAGCACCTTTTTGAGGCCTCTAAGTCTGTATAGCTCTATCAGGGGAAGACATGTTGTTTAGAATCTTGGGTCTGATGAAGGAAGATCTGACCCAAGATGGTTGGCCCCAGAGTGGGGAACTTTATTTATTTTTTTTTGTCTTTCTATCAATCTATGTATCTTATCTGTCAGTATATCTGTATGTCAATCTCTGTACCTTATCTGTCAGTATATCTGTCTATCAACCTCTGTACCTTATCTGTCAGTATATCTGTGTATCAATCTCTATATCTTATCTGTCAGTATATCTGTCTATCAATCTCTGTACCTTATCTGTCAGTATATCTGTCTATCAATCTCTGTACCTTATCTGTCAGTATATCTGTCTATCAATCTCTGTACCTTATCTGTCTGTATATCTATCAATCTCTGTGCCTTATCTGTCACTATATCTATCAATCTCTGTGCCTTATCTGTCACTATATCTGTCTATCAATCTCTGTACCTTATCTGTCAGTATATCTGTCTATCAATATCTGTGCCTTATCTGTCTATCAATCTCTGTACCTTATCTGTCAGTATATCTGTCTATCAATCTCTGTACCTTATCTGTCAGTATATCTGTCTATCAATCTCTGTACCTTATCTGTCAGTATATCTGTCTATCAGTCTCTGTACCTTATCTGTCAGTATATCTGTCTATCAATCACTGTACCTTATCTGTCAGTATATCTGTCTATCAATCTCTGTACCTTATCTGTCGGTATATCTGTCTATCAGTCTATGTACCTTATCTGTCAGTATATCTGTATATCAGTCTCTGTACCTTATCTGTCAGTATATCTGTCTATCAATCTCTGTACCTTATCTGTCAGTATATCTGTCTATCAATCTCTGTACCTTATCTGTCAGTATATCTGTCTATCAATCTCTGTACCTTATCTGTCAGTATATCTGTCTATCAATCTCTGTACCTTATCTGTCAGTATATCTGTCTATCAATCTCTGTATCTTATCTGTCAGTATATCTGTCTATCAATCTCTGCCCCTTATCTGTCAGTATATCTGTATATCAATCTCTGCCACTTATCTGTCAGTATATCTGTCTATCAGTCTATGTACCTTATCTGTCAGTATATCTGTATATCAGTCTCTGTACCTTATCTGTCAGTATATCTGTCTATCAATCTCTGTACCTTATCTGTCAGTATATCTGTCTATCAGTCTCTGTACCTTATCTGTCAGTATATCTGTCTATCAATCACTGTACCTTATCTGTCAGTATATCTGTCTATCAATCTCTGTACCTTATCTGTCGGTATATCTGTCTATCAGTCTATGTACCTTATCTGTCAGTATATCTGTATATCAGTCTCTGTACCTTATCTGTCAGTATATCTGTCTATCAATCTCTGTACCTTATCTGTCAGTATATCTGTCTATCAATCTCTGTACCTTATCTGTCAGTATATCTGTCTATCAATCTCTGTACCTTATCTGTCAGTATATCTGTCTATCAATCTCTGTACCTTATCTGTCAGTATATCTGTCTATCAATCTCTGTATCTTATCTGTCAGTATATCTGTCTATCAATCTCTGCCCCTTATCTGTCAGTATATCTGTATATCAATCTCTGCCACTTATCTGTCAGTATATCTGTCTATCAGTCTATGTACCTTATCTGTCAGTATATCTGTATATCAGTCTCTGTACCTTATCTGTCAGTATATCTGTCTATCAATCTCTGTACCTTATCTGTCAGTATATCTGTCAATCATTCTCTGTACCTTATCTGTAAGTATATCTGTCTATCAATCTCTGCACCTTATCTGTCAGTATATCTGTCTATCAATCTCTGTACCTTATCTGTCAGTATATCTGTCTATCAATCTCTGTACCTTATCTGTCAGTATATCTGTCTGTCAATCTCTGTACCTTATCTGTCAGTATATCTGTCTATCAATCTCTGTACCTTATATGTCAGTATATCTGTCTGTCAATCTCTGTATCTTATCTGTCAGTATATCTGTCTATCAATCTCTGTATCTTATCTGCCAGTATATCTGTCTATCAACCTCTGTACCTTATCTGTCAGTATATCTGTCTATCAATCTCTGTATCTTATCTGTCAGTATATCTGTCTATCAATCTCTGTACCTTATCTGTCAGTATATCTGTCTGTCAATCTCTGTATCTTATCTGTCAGTATATCTGTCTATCAATCTCTGTACCTTATCTGTCAGTATATATGTCCGTCTGTCAGTCAATGTCAGTCCTGGGGTGTGATTGACAGTAGAGGGGGACCACTTTTGACAGCTCAGCCTCAACGCCCATCAGTCTCTTAAAGCAGCCCTGACTGTAATAAACTGCTGCCTAAGTGGAACAGGGGGTAATAACACAAAAAAAAGCCTAAATAGATGAAGAAACAGAAGATCAGACCACACTAGGAACTTGAATTAAAATCTTGAAAACGTTTATTATCTTCAACAAGTTGAAAACGCACAACATTGCACAGCTATGAGGAGAACCTATTGAATAAACATTTTTAGTGTCTAAATAATATGTTGTTGTTTTTCTATTTTCCAATGTAATTCAGTGGGATTACTATATGTTTTACCCATGTGTGTATGCACCCTGCCGGGGCGTTACTATGCTTCTCACAGTTACCGCAGCCCCTGTTCACTTTGCCTAGTAATTCATATGTGCCAACAGTCCTGTATTTGACTGGACAGCCTGCTTTACTGGGGTCCGCGTCCCTTTAAATTTGAGGATGTTCTGGCATGACGGACACCAACGCACAGTGCATTACAGAGCACAAAGTGGCATTGTGCTTGAGCTGTGTGTATATATACAAGACAATGGCATACCCTAAACATCTAAGTTTGGCACTTTGTGTTAAAAAAAATAAAACAACACTAGCCATGCTGTATCCTCCAGACTTAACACTGGACTGGAATAAAAAAAATGTAAAAAATGAACAGCCTGGTGGTAAAATACCGGTTGGCTGGCATGGCTCCCATAGACCCAACATTGGCCTTTAATCAGTGGTGTATCTTGATTTTGTGCTGCCCTAGGCAGACAAAATCTGGGCACCCCCCTACCCAAGCTGCACACCCACGTTACCCACCTAAGACATGCCCCATCATTCAGACTCACATCAAGCTCACACTCCCGTACACAAGCACAACAGAAGATACTCACATATACAAATAGCACCAGCACAAAATCGCTCTAGATACACAAGTAAAAAGAAAGAAGGACAGGAGGTCACCAGGTTTTTGTGCACAGTGTGTTCCTCCTGTCCTTCTTTCTTTTTACTTGTGTATCTAGAGCGATTTTGTGCTGGTGCTATTTGTATTTGTGAGTATCTTCTGTTGTGCTTGTGTACTAGTGATGTCATTTATGACTTAGTTTATATTTTAATACAGTTTTTCTCTAATAAACTTTTTGTAAACTTTTTGTGTGCTCCTCCTGCCCTCTTTGTGTATATACTATTTTCTTGGGGTGCTATATGGACTACCCTTGGGGTGATGCACCACATTGTATTTATTGATACTGTTTTGGAGTGCTTCTCTGTTTACTTTGTGTTTTACTTTTGATAGTACACGCCAGTTTATCCTGTGACTGACAGCTGCCATGTATCCATAGGAAGCAGGCAGCCGTCTGGTCGGCGACTGTCTATCGCTGCTAGCGCAGAGTGAGACCCTTGTTTTTGCATGGGATCAGCAGGGGGACCCTAACTAGGTCCCCCCTGCTAATCCCATACAAAAACGAGAGTCTCTCTCTGTGCTAGTAGCGGGAGACTCTCGCATTCGGATGTCAGACTGGGGCGAGCCCCCGCACTGATTGGCTGCGCGCGTGCTGTGCCTCAGAAGTGAGACACACAGGGCCGGACTGGCCCACCGGGATACCGGGAAAAATCCCGGTGGGCCGCCTGCCCCGGGGCCGCCTCGGCCACTAAAATTGAAGAATTCGGCTGCTGCAGCATCCGGCCGCAGCAGGCGAATTTCTTAAAGCGGCGACGGCCGCCGAATTGCTTAAAGTGGCGGTGGGCCACTTTAAGCAATTCGGCGGCCGTCGCCGCTTTAAGAAGTTCGCCTGCTGCCGCCGGATGCTGCAGCAGCAGTTCCTGCGGCGGGATGGGAAGTAGAAACCAAGGTGAGTGAGACATACAGGGGGGGGGGGTGTGTGAAAGACACTACAGGGGGGGGGGGGGTGAAGAGACACTACAGGGGGGGGGTGAAAGACACTACAGGGGGGGGGGAGTGAAAGACACTACAGGGGGGGGGAGAAAGACACTACAGGGGGGGGTGGGTGAAAGACATTACAGGGGGAAGGGGGTGAAAGACACTACAGGGGGGGGGGTGAAAGACACTACAGGGGGGGGGGTGAAAGACACTACAGGGGGGGGGGTGAAAGACACTACAGGGGGGGGGGTGAAAGACACTACAGGGGGGGGGGGTGAAAGACACTACAGGGGGGGGTGGGTGAAAGACACTACAGGGGGGGGTGGGTGAAAGACATTACAGGGGGGGGTGAAAGACACTACAGGGGGGGGGTGAAAGACACTACAGGGGGGGGGTGAAAGACACTACAGGGGGGGGGGTGAAAGACACTACAGGGGGGGGGGGTGAAAGACACTACAGGGGGGGGGTGAGAAAGACACTACAGGGGGGGGGTGAAAGACACTACAGGGGGGGTGAAAGACACTACAGGGGGGGGTGAAAGACACTACAGGGGGGGTGAAAGACACTACAGGGGGGGTGAAAGACACTATAGGGAGAAGGGGGGTAAAAGACACTACAGGGGGAAGGGGGTGAAAGACACTACAGGGGGAAGGGGGGGTGAAAGACTCTACAGGGGGAGAGGAGGGTGTGAAAGACTACAGGGAGAAGGGGTGAAAGACACTACAGGGGGAGGGGAGGCGGTGAAAGACACTAAGGGGGAAGGGGGGAAGAGAGATGCCACAGAAAGGACACACTGAGAGAGAGACGCCACAGAAAGGACAGAGAGAGACGCCACAGAAAGGACAGAGAGAGAGACGCCACAGAAAGGACAGAGAGAGAGACGCCACAGAAAGGACAGAGAGAGAGAGAGACGCCACAGAAAGGACAGAGAGAGAGAGAGACGCCACAGAAAGGACAGAGAGAGAGAGAGACGCCACAGAAAGGACAGAGAGAGAGAGAGACGCCACAGAAAGGACAGAGAGAGAGACAGAGACGCCACAGAAAGGACAGAGAGAGAGAGAGACGCCACAGAAAGGACAGAGAGAGAGAGAGACGCCACAGAAAGGACAGAGAGAGAGAGAGACGCCACAGAAAGGACAGAGAGAGAGACGCCACAGAAAGGACAGAGAGAGAGACGCCACAGAAAGGACAGAGAGAGAGAGAGAGACGCCACAGAAAGGACAGAGAGAGAGAGAGACGCCACAGAAAGGAGAGAGAGAGAGAGAGACGCCACAGAAAGGACAGAGAGAGAGAGAGAGAGACGCCACAGAAAGGACAGAGAGAGAGAGAGAGACGCCACAGAAAGGACAGAGAGAGAGAGAGACGCCACAGAAAGGACAGAGAGAGAGAGAGAGACGCCACAGAAAGGACAGAGAGACAGGATACAGGATATGTCTCACACACTGCCCTGATATATACCTCTGCACAGGGCAATTCATATAACTCTGTGTACATACTGGAGGTATATATATTGCCCTAGACAGGCTTTTATATCAGTCTTATCTATAAATAATACACTGTTCAGATGTGCTTTTTAAAATGCATGATTTTCCCTTCTATGAACAAAAAAATTATATTATGCGATGGGGCTGGTATATAAATTTTTTCCAGGGCTGGTTTTTGTTCCCAGTCCGGCCCTGGAGACACAGCAGTTAGTAAACCCATGTGTCTCTATTAAGATACACGTCGGGTTTACTTAAATGTCCCCGGACATGTTTTGTTTAACCCTTGCTTCCTTTAACCCCTTCCCGTCCTTATGACGAGTTAACTCGTCATAAGAGCCGCCGCGTTAGCGACCTTATGACGAGTTAACTCGTCATGCAGTCTAGCCGGCGGGGCGCTCCGTGGGCACCGCCAGCTAGTCTGCAACGGGTCCAGGACTAAGCCTCGCACCCGAGGCAAAGCTCCTGGACCCGATCGGTCAGTTTCCGGGCATGTGATCGCGGTGATTTAGTCATCACCGCGATAACATGCAAATTAGATGCAAAGTCAGTGTGTTCACACACTGACTTTGCCTCTAATTCACTCTCTGTGCTTCACAATCTTATAGTGAAGCACAGAGAGTGACCTGTAAGTAAAAATAAATTAATTAAATACAAAGGTAAAAAAATAAATAAATAAAAAATTAACCCTTTCATTGCTGATCACAGTTTATAACTGTGATCAGTTTCCTTCCACTTTATGGCCCTCATTTAGTTTTTTTTTTAACAGATTTTTTTATTTTTACAATTTATAAAGTTTTTTTTAATAAATAAAGGTAATTTTAATATATTTATTTAATAAAATTTAACCCCTGCATGCCTGTTGCATGATTTTTACTGATCTGACATTGCACTCTTCAGAGTTTTTTTCTGTCTTTTTTGTTATGGGGGGTTTGGGAACCAATATTTTTCTTTTTTATTAGTTAGTTAATTAGGGGGGATAAGTGGGTTAGTGTTGCACTAGTTATGTAGGTTATTACTGGGAAAATAATGGGGAAAAACTTTTTTTTCCTCAAAAATTTACTCTTTTATATAAATTTTTTAATACTAAAATGTAAATCATTTTTATGTATAGGGTATCAAAAGAAAGCTCTAACTGTCCTTTAAAAAACAACATATAACTTGTATGTGTACGTTAAATGAGAGAGAGGAAAATTATGTTTCAAAAACCGCGTATTAAAAATTGAAAAACGCTCTGGTCCTTGGCCCAGGAAAATCCCTGGTCCTTAAAGGGTTAAGGAAGCAAAGATTAAACAATGTTTAATGTTCCTTTAAGCCAATAAAAAGCAGATTGAACTGCTTGGACACCTAAAGATTTTTTTTTTAAACTTTTGCTTCCATCAAAGTTCCCCTCTGCTGATCCAATGCAAAAAAACAGGATCTCTGTGGCTTCATATGCAAATCACACATGTTCCATTGAAAACCAGGTCATTTGCATATCAGGCCACAGGTGATGTCATAAGCAGGAGACTCCACAGACACAGTTAAAACACATTTTTCTCCTAATTTAGGCATTTGCTTGCCGTTTTTCTAAAACACTCTATAGAGACAATTGCAATCATTTTGGTTTTACTTTTTATTTTCAGTGACTTTATGATCAAGCAGTAACTATTTATTCATTTGCCAAGACATTTAGAAGAAGAATAAAGTATTTTCTTTACACAGATTTATATAAAGCACATTTGAGGCAGTTTAGAACTTGCTTTATTACTTGAGTTTTATTGCTGTGGAGCTCTGTGATACAGTCACTAAAAATAAAATAAAATAAAAGCTGCCACAAAAGAGGGACAGTGGGTGAGGAAATAGGGACAGAAGGATTTGGGTGCAAAAAAGGGACACTTGGCAGGTATGGCATATAGTACTGGATATTATCACCCAGAACAGGGGCGATAGCAGAACTCCAGCAACCAGTGACTTGTTTGACATGTACCAAAAGGTTTACATGAAGTACACATCAAAATAAATCTTAGTATCTATTGTTACATGGACTGTGAGTAAACAGTATACTTTTTTTTCAAGTTGAACAGGGACAATGAAAGTTCAATAAAAAAAAAATAAACCTAACATTGTGTAGCGCCTGCTTCATTCCGGCCAGCTGAATGTCTTGATAAAAATCAAACCTTGGCGGCACTATGATGTCAGTTCTCAGTGAATGGCTTGACAGGTACAGCAGAAATGACAGATCCGTACGGGACAAACCTGGGTGTGACAACGCTACTCCTATCACAAAAGCTGTGAGGACGAAGACATACGTAGTCCTCAATAGCACCACTGGAGGGGGGGGGGGGGGGGTGATGGCTGGACTTCATATCTACCAAAGATAATAAAAAACAATGAAGGGTCTTGTTTGTTGACAGGTTTGCCCTGAAGTACATTAATTGGCGTATTGAAACGTTTGTAAGAGGGCAGATTGGATCGAGAGGTCTAGAGTTTGGATGGAACGTCTAGCCTTCTACTCCTTATGTAAAGAAGACTCCATCCAGTCCATATAGGGTTGCCAACTTTTTGTCAGAAAAATACCGTCCTTCCTATATCCTCCGTAGACTTGACGTTGACTTCAAGCCAATTTTTTTCCGGCCAGGTGGCAACCCCTAAGTCCGTACGAAAGATGTCTGAAAAGTGCCATAGATACAGTTGGGGTGGGGGGATGGGGAGGGGGATTGAGACGAAATCCACTGTGAGAGCAGCTACAACGGGTAGAAGGTACTTCTCTTTTGCCGTAAGACAGAGGACAAAAGAGAATACAAAAGCCCACGAGAGAAACAGTGTTATGTGGAGTTTTAAGGTATCAGTAACATATCTGTTTAAGGTTGACCAAAAGGTTTGAATTAATGGACATGACCAAAGCCAAAGCAGGAGATCGGCCTCTGACCCACAGTTTCGGGGATAGATACGCCCCGTTTCAATTATTATTTTAATGCACAGTAAAAAACAGTGTTTAGGTGATCCAGTCCCTTTAATAGAATGTTTGCTGTCCCGTTACAATTAATCTAGCAGAGCAGTGCCGCTTGTTTTCCTTACATGTCACACACTGGGCGTTATCTCGCGCCATGCTTTGCTGGCTCCTTTTAAGACAATGCTTTAGCTCGAGAAGTGAGTCCGCACAATATATAGACCACCTCCTGTGCTCCGTTCATTTCAGTGATGTTGTGTCTAAGTGGGAGCTGTGATGGGCGCTACGTTCATAGTCAGCCGAACAGATACATCCTCATTTCTTGGTGATTGAGTAGAAAAAGTCGGCAAGAGGATTGTTCCTTTCTGCTGCCTGAACATGTTGCAAATATGGCATCTACCCAGCCCTTGGTGTAGATCCCGCTGAGCTAGGGTTGCCACCTTTTCTTCAAAAAAATACCGGCCTTGGTGCTGTCTCCATAGACTTAACATCGGCCTGATGCCAATTTTTTACCGGCCTGCCGGTAAAATACCGGCCACCCTACACTGAGCTCTACCTGTGTCCCAATATTCGGGACAGATGGTAGAGCTTGTCAGGATTCAGCACTGCAAACTATCTCTGGCTCCAAGCTCTGTCCCCCAGTGTGTTAGTGGCCCACTATCAAATGGAAGACTTTGGTTCTGGCCCTATTCTGCATAAAGTGATGAGGTGTTGATGGAGGACATCTATAGTGTAATCCCTGCTGTTCGGGACTCAGAATAAGTAATAATGCACATGCGCAGGTTCCAGTTAAAGAGCCCCTAAACTCCCCCCCGCCCCCACGCTTCTAATGCAGATGCCCACGTCAAAAGACCACTGGCCCTTTTATGAGGATAGTTCATTATAAAGTAAAATGGCGTACATGCCTCTTTAAAAAAGATCTGTTCAAGTACACCTTGAAGGGGATTTTCCTTAAATGTACAGAACCCTGGCGCGTTTCACCTACTTTAAGAGCCTTCCTCGGAGGTGTAAATCTTGAACATTATTTATAGCTGCTCTTACAATGGTAGTACCGGCTCGGAAGCGCCAAGATTACAGGCATTTGAGTGCAGATAAGGTAATGGCAACTTATGTTCAGTAATGCGATTTTTGAACATAACGTCACTCCTTATTAAGGGATTAAGAGCCAGCAACAATCTCAGCTTGGGAGCCAGCAATACAAGTTGCATTTTCTCAAAATTATTTTCTTAGCCGACTTCGGGCCTATCTACTTAATAAAAACTATGTACAACTCTATGGGAGCCACTTAATGTGGGCGAAATGCGTCAGGCTTCTGAGCATTTAAGGAAAATCTCTCCCCAAAAAAAGCATAATTTGAACCTATCAACTTTTACATCTGTATTGCTTTTAATCTTAAATTAAAGGAAGGGTATATATAATTGTATATTCATTGACGTCAATTTATATAGACGCTTGCACCATTTCACTTTATAACCTGCTCTTTTGAAGACACAGGGTCCCGTCATTTAGAGTAGCCCCCAATGTAAAGCTGTGAGGTTCGTGCAGTGTCTATTTACTCTAGGAAGCACCAGTTTTTACGAATGAAGAAAAGGTTTAACAAAAAACAAACAAAAAAATCTTTAGAACCCTTTTAAATTACAATGCACCCCTCCCTCCCCGTATAATAGTTTTATTCTCATTTTGGAAACTTAAACAGTTCCAGGTCTAAAAAGAAGACCCTGGAATTGTATGTTTGAATAAGGATGATAACAGCGGAAAAAAAAAAAATATTAAAAAAAATATACTTTTGCAGCCAGATCCATTTCTCCGACAATCATTTCTCTGCACCAGAAAAATGAAAAGGAAGCCATTCAACCGCCTACGACTCGGAATCAGATGAGACAAACAAACACTCTCTCAATAACATGTACCCACCTCTTTGGGCATCAGCAAGTTAATGAAGATGAAAGGATTGAACCAGATGCCGAATCTTATCATTATGTATAATGTTTGTGTTAGAAACGAAGAACAAATTGTGAACAAGGAGACCAAGAGAAATCGGACATTTGTATTGCTAATAAAACAAATAAAAACAAGCCCTCTAATTTTAGCACAGTTTGAACAGACATTAATGTTAAATAGAAACTTTAAACTAAATAAAGAATATTAGCCATTCCAGTTTGCATAATAAGGTGTCTTTTGTGCACCTATTTGAAGAGAAAAAACTTGATAACAATCAACAGACATTAAAATTGGCATTTTAAAATATAAATATGCATTTATTTGTTCTGTTATATCTTATTTTAGCAGTCTTTACTCGAAAATGGAACTTATGCATGCTTTCCCCTGGGGACATATTCTCCCACCGTGAGTGTGCAAACAAAGCATGAGTTCTTATAGGAGCCAATCCGCGGGTTTCTATAGAGCTGCACACGTGCAGGATGTCCATGATGTAACGCACAATAAAAATAAAAAAAACAAGGGGGAGGGGTGAGAAGATTCTAAATGAAGCGTGTAAATGTAAACAAAAAGCAGGGGAAAGGGGCTAGATCAGGAAATGGGTTTCTTAAGGATGAGTTTGCATACACAAGAAACTCTGTACGATGTACAGGTTAAACACTACCAGATGCACAAAACTCAGTGCTCCTTTAATGTTACGGTATTTTGTCTTCTTCAAAAGACAAGACCACTTTATCTGGAGAGAAATCTAACAAGTTTCCCCCAGGGAGTGATTTTAAGTATGTTTAATATATTAGATGCTCAAAGTCACGAATACAGAAATGACAGCAGATAGCAACGTGACCCATTTATGTTCCAGTTTGTCTACGATTTGAAAAGCTCTTTAAAAGTCCAGCCTTTTGTAAGCGGAGATTCCCAACATCAGCCAACGCCAGAGATTTAAACCCGTGTCAATCTATCATGACCCAATAAATCCCTGCAATTAATCTTAAAGCAAGGATGAAAACAAACCAGCCCTAAAAGCACAACTGTTGGTTATTTTATATTTTAAGCAATGCAAAATGTGAAACATGCATTGTAAAGTAATTGAAAGCATATTAATATGCATTAATATTTGGAAGATTAATTTTGGCCACCTAACAGTCCCTTTAACGGAAAAATCTGAATAAAGTACTTTATTGAGCCCTCTCCGTTTGTATAGCATCATCAGGGGGCAGACATCTTGGGTTAGGGTTTTATGCAACATCTCCCTGATAGAGTATGCACGCTCGGTCAGGTATTTTGTTTGTATACGTTCATTAAAGCATTTCTATTTAAAATGCCAACACTTAGAATACAAATATAGCACCTTATAGAACCCACCTTGCTCTGCATAGTTCTATCAGGCGGCAGACATGTTGTTTAGAATCTTGGGACAGATGCGTGAAGATCTGACCCAACATGTCAGCCCCCTGATAGAGCTATACAAAGCAAAGAGGGCTCAACAAGTTACGTTATTTGTATACTTCCACTAAAGCATTTCTATTTAAAATTGCCTGCACTGATGCAATCTTTCAATTATTGTCCTTTATAGCTGCCTGTCGGGTGCCTTGTAACCCAATCCGAGACCTTGTAAGAATTTTCCATTGGCTCCCACACGTCACTGGATTTCTCAAGATTAATAAAACTCTATTACGTCTGTAACACAAAAGCTCTAAATTCTTTCTAAAAATACTTCTATTTTACAGTGCCACAGAATGAGAGAAATGTTCAATTAGAAAGGAAGGAAGAAAAAAAAACAACAACAGAAAAAGGTTATTCTGGTAATATTAATGGTTTAATCCTTCAGTATGATTTGAAAATCAAAGGCTCTATCTCCTAATAATATCCATGTTTATTATTATTGAACGTTTAGTTCCAAAAAAAGTCTCCCGGTGCAGGTCCGTGGCTGTGAGGGAAGCGTTGTGCGCTCCCCTCCAGCCGCGCGGATCAATAAAGTTTGTTTAAAAAAAAAAGTTTCAACAAACTTTATTGATCCGCGCGGCTGGAGGGGAGCGCACAACGCTTCCCTCACAGCCACGGACCTTCACCGGAGACAGCAGCAAGGAGGTAAGTTTTTGATTTTTTTTTTAATGCAGGGGTGCCAGCAGCACGGGTGTCACCCCCGCTGGGGGTGTCACCCGGTGCGGTCCGCACCCCCCTCGTGACACCACTGAATAGTCCTCTTACTCTCTCAACATTCTGACGTGATCAGCCCACTAACTGCCACTAGGGGGTGCTGTTGTATGGCAGTGATTATTTGGGGCCACTAGGAAGGGGGGGGGCCTTCATTGGAATAAAAAATGATTGAAAATGATCTACACATTGTTAGTAAAATTGCAAGCAAATGCCTAAATTATGAGAAAAAAAAATAGTTTTACTAGTGCACGGAGTCTCCAGTTCATGACATCACCTGTAGCTTGATATGCAAATCACAAAAGTTCCCATTGAAAACTAGTTAATTTGCATATAAAGTCACAGGTGATGTCATATACTGGGGACTCCACAGACACATTTAAACCTAAAATGTAGGCATTTGCCTGCAGTTTGTACAGTCCCTTTTAAAGCATGCAATAGGCGCCAAGACATATGAATTAAGATTCTGATTAATTCATTCATTAAACAGCGTTGGCAAATTTTAAAAAAAAAATTCTGCGCCCTGAGGGAGCGTTCCCTTTGATCTGCCGCTACATTTCCGTTCAGAGCATTGGCTGACACAATTCTGATACACGACACTCCCAATGGGCCTAGACACAATACTGCTCCTCCTGGTGTGTAAACGGCTACAGATTATACCACTTTAACACTTTCTTTTCACTGAATACCAGTATAATCAGTTTCAGTACTGAACAAAGGGAGATGAACCAGGTTTGGACAAATCCCAGGGCCGGGGAGCCACGGCTTTTCAATTCCTACTGCTGGTTTACAAACGGTTTTTGGTTTAACTTTAATGACGTATCTAATCTCTGACCTTTAAGAATTACGGAGCTGGCTCCTGGCTTTTGCCTGCCTGGCTCGTAAAGACTACAAATATTTGTCAAGCCCAGCACCAAACTTTTTGTTTTCTTTTAATAGCCACAAAAAGTTTTTTCTTTTTTAAAAAGTAATAAAAATCCCCATTCTTAGCTCAAGCAGAGCTGGTCTGGTTGCCGCCATTTTTTTGCCTGACTGATGTCGGTCTGTAAGGTGATAAAAAAAAAACAAAGCATTCTGGGAATTCTATTCATGTTCTACCTCTGTTGCAGATAAAGTCAACTAAAATAAAAATACAAGTTCGGCATCTGTAAACTACAATAAAAACATTAAAAGCATTAATCACCGGTAAAGGCACATTGCATTCCAATATGATAACCAAACAAAGGAAAAAAAATAAATAAATATATATATATATATATATATATATATATATACTGTAATGTATAATGCAGGTTAGACCAATATTGCTGAAAAGTATATATCAAAGTCCAAGAATCTTAAGACTCTTTGTCACCTAGGTTAAACCTCAAACAAACTGAGGTAGGTCGTAATTGCGAATAAATGCATTTAGGAATAGGTGTTCATGGTTACTCTGATCGGTACGGTTGTAAACAGACCAGAACAGGTTTTCTTGCAGAGAATTGTGTATAAAAGAACACCGATTCTTATTTAAAGTTATTAAAATTGGAGTGTGACGAAGCAGCACAAGGGATAGGATTACACACAGTCAATGTTGTATAATATTTGCGAACCCTGGAAGAAGAATGATTAAATCATCACAACGTACTGCCACGTGTGTTTACCCCACCCAAGTGTCACCCAGCATTGCGCCTGGACCTTGATTGTGGCAGGCAGCAAATCAAAGTGGTAATTCAGAGTTATGGGTGTTATATGGTGGATCTAGTCACCTGCCCAGTACAGTCCCGGAATAGAGTCTGGAATCCAGGTTCTCGCTTTACACTGTTTGTCCTGGGAAAGGGACACCAGCCATCCATATTCCTGTCCCTTGTGCGGTGTAGGCTGCAGTAGGAGGTCTGTGCATCCCCCACACGCACAGACATCCACATTGGAGCCTTCGCTGCCTGCACGGCCCAGACGCCAGAGAGCAGGGGTCACATTGACCTCCATGCTCTCTGAACCTTTTTTTTTTTTGTCCTTTCATTAAGATCCAAGGTTTTGGAGTGGTTTTATAAAAATAGTGATGCTTTGCAATCCAGCAAATATGATACTTATGGAGTTATATTCTACCACATACATAGTCTAACTATGTATCTTACCACTGGCCGAAAACTACTAAACTATACATTTTAGCAGTCATTAGTATAACCAAGTCCATGACCACGAACTCTTAAAGTGTCCTGGAAAAGTGTCGGCAAAAAGGTGGCGACTCCGTGGATCCCAGGAAGTGACATTACATCTTTGTGTTCCGTCTTCCTGCAGAACTACAGATGGCAGTGCAACAGGTCTATGCAGTGGTTTTGATCTTTGAACCTTAGTGGCCTTTTTACGCACCTTTCTGACTTGCTTTGTGGAAAATCCATCTCTGTTGTGGAGCTACCCTCCTGAAAGGAGAGAGTATTTACCCCTTTCCACTCCCGTCTGCAACATTTGGATGGAGCTGCCCCCCCCCCCCCTCCCTCTCTCTCTCTGGAATGCCCTTTTGCAGAGCATTCAGCTCTCCCCCTCTTTGTCAAACTTAAAAAAGTCCCTTAAAATGTACCTCTTTAAGGAAGCTTACTATTCATCCCACTAGAATCCCCATGAATTAACCTCTAACTCAGTGTTTCTCAAGCCTGTCCTCAGGACCCCCCAACGTTCCAGGATTCAGGGATTACACAGTTGTATTTAAATAAGAATATGTAGAACACCTGATATGGTTGCTTAATGGTTAGGGAACCACACCAGGTATACATATTCTTAATTAAATACAACTGGGTAATCCCTAAATCCTGGACCGTTGGGGGGTCCTGCGGACAGGTTTGAGAAACACTGCACCAATCCCACCTAGATCTCTCACTGTCCTCAAAGACGGTGTGCAGTGTGGGGAATAGGGAGTTTACAACCCATTCAACTAGAACACACATAACTAATCTCTGGTCAATCCCACCAAGCTCCAACTATCCCCAATACTGTTCCTATCATTACCTTCCCTGTGACCTCTTCACTCACTTATGTTTCTCATGTCCCCCACTCCCTCTAGGGTTAGGCAACCTTCGGTACTCCAGATGTTGTGGACTAAATCTCCCATAATGCTCTTATAGCCATAACGCTTGCAAAGCATCGAGGTAAATATAGCCCACAACATCTGGAATGCCCAAAGCTTGCCTACCCCGTTCTAGACTTCAAGCAGGGCTCTCTCCCGTGTATCAGTCTTGTTCGTTTAACTTAGTATGGAGTCCCCCTCTATGCTCTGTACCTAGCGCTACATAAATTGTTGGCGCTATATAAATAAATGTTAATTGTAAGGAGTATTTGGGCCCACAGGATCCCTGTGTGTTTTGGAGTGTGAGGAATTGGTTTCCCCAAGTTTTCCAGTATCCGTAAAATAGATGGTAAGCCTGAACTGAGACAGAACTGTACAATCCCACTGCAAAAAAGGGAAATGGACCAGGTAAATGTTCTGACGGTCCAGCAGGTGGCGTTGCTGATGTCTGGAGATGGCTGTACTTGAGATACAAAGAGGAGATGGAGCAAGTTTTTTTTTTTTTTTAGTTCAAGACCCCCACGAGGGGTGTGTGAAGTGGATCCGTTTCCTGCGAGCCCAGCGGGAAAAGACGGCTTTCTCCGTGATGAAGCGATGGGCTCCATGCAAGGCCCTTTCGTGCATCGTGTACATACTGCACTCATCCAACCTCCCCTTCTCGTAATAGTGATAAGGCACAGGGGGGTGTGACTGTTCCCTGCAGGGGGGGGGGGGGGGGGGTGAAGAGCAAAAGGGTAAGACCTACTGATTATCAATTGTATTTGGCAATAGCAAATTATCCAAATGATTCTGTACATTGCATTCATATAAGATTTTTGTTGGGTTTTATGTAATTGAACCCCTTCATGACAGTTGTTGCGGTGTTTGTGTTTAGCTTTTTCATTTAGTGTATCCACACATATTATATATTTCCTTACATTGCCATAAGAAGGGCTTTATTTTGATAAAAAAAAATTATAGTAAATTTATATGAAAAAACTCCACACTTTTTCTAGATTATGCACATCTACAAATGTGAAATAAATTCTAATATTTGTCCTCAGTTTAGAAATACCCAATGTTTACGTTACTCTGTTTTTTTGCAAGTTATAGGGCAATAACTTAAAGTACTTGGGAGTACCGGTATGTATATTTCAGTAGAAATGAACATAAGAGCAACCTGTCTACCCAAAATGTCACTGCCAGGCCCCAGCACACTGGGAACTCAGAGGCAAGTCCAGACTGTACGAACCAAGAGGCCAAGCTCTACTGGCTTTTTAAATAATACAAAGGAGGGATTTACAGGGAATTGAGAAGGAAATTTCAAAACTTAGGGCCAAGATAGCCGAGCTGGAAAAATTCTCCCATTCAGCTACCTTGGCCTTAAGTTTAAAAATCTCTTCTCAAATCATGGGAAGCGGGATTCTCTCCTACATGTATCATGTATCGTCTAACAGTCTGTAGTTCCCCTTTATGCTCTATACCAAGCACTATATAAATAAATGTTAATGTAAAATAACCCCCCAACCCCCCCCCCCCCCATGAATAAAGCCCTTTATCTTGTTTATCTCCATCTCGGACTCTCTTACCTGCAGTAATTTTCGCTGACCATGCCGTACACGGAGATCTCCTCACACATTTCCATGGCCAAAATCATGGTGAACCATCCAGTGCTAAGAAAAGCGCCAGACAACGCCCTGGAGAAACACAGTAATAACAAGGGTCAAATTCTCAATGTCCAGCAGCGTCTAAATGGAAGCTCTTTCACGGAGCAAGCTGAGGGAGTCTGTGACTGGATCGCCATGCATGCTTCATAGGGAAACACAGAGGTGGCAATGGCATGTGCACATCAATATATCCTCATACTACATCCACTGACATGTCTACTTGTACTACAGTTATTTGTCTAGACGTATTCCATACCTCCCAACTGTCCCTGTTCGCTTTCTCCTGCGTCCCAGACACCAGAGAATGCTTACTGGGCATGCGCAGCATTGTGCACATGGGCAGTAGCGATCCTGGCTTCAGAAGCCAGAATCAAAAATGGGTGACAGTGTTATCGCACATGAGCGGTACACTGACACCCCCTCCCCAGACTCCGCACCCTGTGTCCTGCCCCTGCCGCAGACTCCGCTCCCTGGTGTCCCGATTCGGGCAAAGTTGGGAGGTTTGTTATTGCCCATGCTATTCAGCCAGCTTTTCTAAAGCAGACCCAGGCAATAAGTAGGCCTCCACTACTCTGAACTACAACTCCCATGATTCAAGATAGAGTTCAGAATTCCCACAGGACTATGGGAATTGTAGTTCAGAAACAGTTGGAGGAATAGTGATTGTCCAGCCCTAAGAAAATAAAAACACAGGCTCCCAAATTGAACAACAATGGGCACATACCTGATAGAGAGGTTTTGGGGCCCTCTGTGCACCTAGCTTATTGTATTTATGTGTTGTATCCATAAATACACAAAGTCACTAGTTCATGGGATTCTATAGAGCACATGAGTGGGAACTATATATACCATGATTCTCGGTCAGCTTTAAGAGTGACTGAGCATCATGGGATATGTAGTTCCAAACATTAGTAGTGCTGAGCAGGTTGCTTGGAATGGCCTAGACCTACCTATTCTTGCCAGTCTCGTTCTGGAAGAGCTGGTCACAGTGCGCCATCATGTTCTGTGTCAGGGTGTAGATCTGTACCCCGGGGTATCTTCCTTTGGCCTGCACCAGGGCTCGATACGTGACACCGCTATCCGTGTTCATTTGCCGGGGGGGTCCCCAGATCACGTACATGGTGTCCTGCGACTGCTGAAAGAAGTAGGTCTGGTTTCGAAGCAGGAGGGGGACGCTGGTGTGAGACACAACCCTGAGTGTACTGCGGCTGCCCACATCCGACTCGTAGCCCACGGTGGGGGCTGTGTTCATGCGCAGGATACATTCTGCCTGGTCGATTTGACTCCCCAGGCTGGAGCCAAGCATTTGCCCCGAGCTGGATACCACAGCGCATGTTGCACAAGGATTCCTGACTAATGGCTGAGGGTGAAGAGACCAAGGACACATTAAAACCCATCACAATGGCAAGACACAGAAGCACATACATAGGCAAGGCCAGGACACACTGGGGATTATGTAGAATGGTCATTACTAGGGCAAAGTTCTAAAAGTGATGTCATCAACAGGAACATTCCATTGGTTTCCATGGTGACTGGACTATTGCCTTTTATAAATATCCTCCCATGCCGTACAAGGCGTATTATTCCAGATGATTTAAAGGGGACATGCAATGTATATATATATAAAAGTGCTCATCCCACTTCTGAGTTATTGAATGCAGGGGATATATATATATATATAGTCTGGAGAGATTCTACAGCAGGCCTACTAAAATGGTTTACGAAAAGATACCAAAAATCAAGAAAGGCCAAACATGATCAAATATTACTTTACTGAGGCAGTAGTGGACGCATGGAATAGCCTTCCAGCAGAAGTTGTAGAGGGTAATCTGAATTGGACAGTTCAGCGTTGTCGAATGAGGGTTAGTTTTAAGGTTGGCGCAACAGTCCTAGACTTGAGGTTAATACAGTGAAGGAGTTTAAGCATGCAGGGGATAAGCCTAGGGCCACCCTCTACACAGGATAAGGCCAGGGACCAGAAGAGAAGACCAGGGAACTTAACAGGAAGTACAGATATGGGCAGATGAGAACCATTCTTTGTTACTATGTGATACGAAGGGAAGAGTTTAAAGTCGGGCCTAAGCGGACAGTTTGAGCCTGATTTTATTTACCTCGCCATCTGGAAGCCGGCTGTAACCCCTAAGCTGCAGTATTCGGGGTAATGTGGGAGGGGGCCCTTCAGATTGCTCCTTGGTGTTTGACCTGATCCAACACAGCCACAAAAGAGTGCACAGCAGCAGGCTTCCCACACATACCCGGCCCTACAAAGAAAAAAAAACATCACATTGTGGAGCCAGCGAAATGCGTGGGCAGAACAGTGCTTAATCTAAAAACTGGTACAACTAAAAGGGAAAGTCCACTGACATGTTTTTACCGCACATGTAGAGTATTGTATTTATAAACAGTAAGTCTACCTGCATTACATTATGCTAACAATATACTGGGTATAGAGCACTGAGAGCACAAACTAAGTTAGACAAACAAGAACAACTTAAAATCTAGAGAATGTTCACCACTACGGTGAGGTATGACAGACAACTAAACCGCCTTCCCCACCTAAAAATACTAGAATTAAGAGGGGCTGTATCACCTAAACATTGTTTGTACTGTGCATGTAGAGCATAAAAAAATGATTGAAAATGATCTATACGTTGTGTTAGCAAAACTGTGAGCAAAGGCCTGAATTAGGAGAAAAATGTGTTTCTAAATGTGTCTGTGGAGTCTGCTGTTTATGACATCACTTGTGGCCTGATATGCAAATGACACATTTTACATTGAAAAGGATCACATTTGCATATCAGGCCACAAGTGACGATGTCATAAGAAGGAGACTCCACAGACACATTTAAAAACACATTTTTCTTCACAGTTGTAATTTTATAAATTACTGCATCTGCAACTAGGAAAAAGCTACTGCGAGAATGAATTATGCATTTGAAGCTCTATATTATTAGGTTTGATATGCATTAATAGAAGTTGACTTGGTAACTTTACAGACCACCCCAACATTACTAATCATTCTTTACGTCTAACAAAATGTAGCTTTTGCAGAATATCAGATAAAAGCAGGAACTAATCCTCATTTCTGCATTACAAAAAAAAAATGAAAGCTCCAATAAATTGAATAGTGGTTTTTTGGACCATAATATACACTTTGCTCAACTATTTCCCTTTTGAAGAGGTGGATACAATGGATGCTCGCTCCCCACACAGCCAGCCCTGCTAGGGAGAGAAATAGTGGCGTAAAATATATATGTTATGGTAAAACAAAAACAAAAAAACACACTATTCAATTTATAGTTTTTTTTTTTTTTTTTTGTCTAATTCAGGAAATAGGGACTAGAGTTGTCCTTTAAAAAAAAAACAGGCATTCAGAGCAAGTCAGAGAGCCCCCATTGAGATACATCCAAATGTGTATGTGCCCATACATGCACCTCTACAGAGCGCTGTGAGCAAATGTGTGCAAATCGTACACACATGAATTTCTGAGCATACCTTTCAAAAGTGCTGTTTGGTACATGCTCTATCATGCTAAACTAAATGTGCTCAGAAAAGGAATATAATTAGTACAAAAAAGGTACTCCGTTACCGAAGACATATTTTTGATTTTATCAAGATCCAGGCTGCGGTTTTTACCAACATCCATTTATTCTGGATACATTAATAGAACACATGGTTTTAAAGTGTCTGTGTTGTTTCCTGTTTATGACATCATTCTGTGGGTCAATATTTCCCACTGGAGGTGGTTCATTTGCATACAAAGCCATATCATAAAAACAAAAAGACACTACAGACATTTCTAAAAAGATATATAAATCACTTACCAAGACCTTCATGTTACATCAGGCAATGAGACACATAGGATGGGTTTCCTCAGATAGACAGATCCTGCTACCTAGGGGCTGAATGGAGGAGAAACAAAAATAGTGGGTGACAAGCAAGCAGGGCAGGCAAGTATACTTCCAAGCCCGCCCAGTCCTCAAGGCACACCCAAAAGCGCAGGAATTAGGGATTACTCAGTTGTATATTAAAAATTCCATGTTGTAAATATAATTTAAAAAAAATATATGGCTGGTGGGGAAACGCGTTGGGTAGCAGGGTTAGGGGGATTTTTACACTATTCCCCTGAAGAAGCCACCGACAGGTGGGAAAAAGAGCGTCGGGTAGCAGGGTTAGGGAGATTGTTTACGTTAATCCCCTGAAGAAGCCATTGGCAGGTGGGGAAAAGCGCGTTGTGTAGCGGGTTTAGGAAGATTTTTTACGCTATTCCCCTGAAGAAGCCACAGGCAGGTGGGGAAAAACGCATCGGGTAGTGGGGTTAAGGGGATTTTTACACTTTTCCCCTGAAGAATGCACCAGCTGGTGGGGAAAAGCGCGTCGGGTAGCAGGGTTAGGGAGATTTTTACGCTATTCCCCCAAAGAAGTTTGAGAAGCATTACCATAGAGCATCATTAAATTGTCTGACACAGACCTCAGTAAATGTGCACCCTAAACAGTGTTGGTCCCCCCTGTATGACAACCGGGAGCGATGATCAAAGTGGAGGGCGCATGCGTGTGACGAGAGCGGAGGGCGCATGCGTGTGACGAGAGCGGAGGGCGCATGCGTGTGACGAGAGCGGAGGGCGCATGCGTGTGAGGAGAGCGGAGGGCGCAAGCGTGTGACGAGAGCGGAGGGCGCATGCGTGTGACGAGAGCGGAGGGCGCATGCGTGTGACGAGAGCAGAGGGCGCATGCGTGTGACAAAAGCGGAGGGCGCATGCGTGTGACGAGAGCGGAGGGCGCATGCGTGTGATGTGAGTGAAGAGTGTCTTTGTGAGATCAAAGTGTGATTTGAGTGATATCGCACATGTGCATAAAGTGTGAATTGAGTCATACCGCACATGCGCACAGTGGGATTTGAGTGATATCGCACATGCGCACAAAGTGTGATTTGAGTGATACCGCACAAAGTGTGATTTGAGTGATACTGCACATGCGCAGTGTGATTTGAGTGATACCGCACATGCTCACAGTGTGATTTGAGTGATACCGCACATGCGCAGTGTGATTTGAGTGATACCGCACATGCGCACAAAGTGTGATTTGAGTGATATCGCACATGCGCACAGTGTGATTTGAGTGATACCGCACATGCGCACAAAGTGTGATTTGAGTGATATCGCACATGCGCACAAAGTGTGATTTGAGTGATACCACACAAAGTGTGATTTGAGTGATACCGCACATGCGCACAGTGTGATTTGAATGATACCGCACATGCGCACAGTGTGATTTGAGCGATACCGCACATGCGCACAGTGTGATTTGAATGATACCACACATGCGCACAGTGTGATTTGAATGATACCGCACATGCGCACAGTGTGATTTGAATGATACCGCACATGCGCACAGTGTGATTTGAGAGATGATGCGCGGCTCACTCGCTGGTAAAATCGGAGTTCCCAGGATTTTTGGTCAGACTCCTGTATTTGTGTTTTTGTTTATTTTAATAAAATGTGGCTACTCTGGTCAAACCACACACGCCCTGGTAATCCGGGCCACAGCTGGGGGGGGGGGGGGGGGGGGGTTAGAAAGGGCACCAAGTACCGACATCTCATTTTAAAATAACCCCTAAACTATGGATTAGATTCAAAGAATACATTAAACACACACAAGAACATCAGTTATGGTGGGACAAACGCAAGATAAACATGCAAGTGTGCAGAGTAGAGTTACAGATATCTACACATCCTATATCTTTATTTATATAGGAGCTATGTGTATATATATATATATATTTATATATATATATACTTCCTGTGTGACTGCATCTCTGCTAATAAATGTGCCTCCCAACCCATCACTGCACTAACCTCTGCATTAAATGGCTGATGAGGACGAGCCCGTTACATGATGATGTTATGCCATGAGATAGAGCAGGAAGCCATGCAGCAGGAGTGGATGGGGACATGGCTGGTCTTTCAAAGGAAGTGATGTCAGAGGCACAGATGTACTGGCAGTGAGGACATTAAGAGCAGAGGGGGGCAGGGAGGAGGTGGCTAAGCAATAGATGGTAGAGTAACAGCAGTCACTGCATAGAATATCTGTCTTATAGTCCAGTGGTCCATGAATTATAATAAACCAGGGCAATATTCTATAAAAAGATACATTGATGAGCAATATTCTATAAAAAGATACATTGATGGGCAATATTCTATAAAAAGATACATTGATGGGCAATATTCTATAAAAAGATACATTGATGGGCAATATTATAAAAAGATACATTGATGGGCAATATTCTATAAAAAGATACATTGATGGGCAATATTCTATAAAAAGATACATTGATGAGCAATATTCTATAAAAAGATACATTGATGGGCAATATTCTATAAAACGATACATTGATGGGCAATATTCTATAAAAAGATACATTGATGAGCAATAGTCTATAAAAAGATACATTGATGAGCAATATTATATAAAAAGATACATTGATGGGCAATATTCTATAAAAAGATACATTGATGGGCAATATTCTATAAAAAGATACATTGATGAGCAATAGTCTTTAAAAAGATACATTGATGGGCAATATTCTATAAAAAGATACATTGATGAGCAATATTCTATAAAAAGATACATTGATGGGCAATATTCTATAAAAAGATACATTGATGGGCAATATTATAAAAAGATACATTGATGGGCAATATTCTAAAAAAAGATACATTGATGGGCAATATTCTATAAAAAGATACATTGATGGGCAATATTCTATAAAAAGATACATTGATGAGCAATAGTCTATAAAAAGATCCATTGATGGGCAATAGTCTATAAAAAGATCCATTGATGGGCAATATTCTATAAAAAGATCCATTGATGGGCAATATTATAAAAAGATACATTGATGGGCAATATTCTATAAAAAGATACATTGATGAGCAATATTCTATAAAAAGATACATTGATGGGCAATATTCTATAAAAAGATACATTGATGGGCAATAGTCTTTAAAAAGATACATTGATGGACAATATTCTATAAAAAGATACATTGATGGGCAATATTATAAAAAGATACATTGATGGGCAATATTCTAAAAAAAGATACATTGATGGGCAATATTCTATAAAAAGATACATTGATGGGCAATATTCTATAAAAAGATACATTGATGAGCAATAGTCTATAAAAAGATACATTGATGAGCAATAGTCTATAAAAAGATCCATTGATGTCATTAACATTCTGTGCCTTTTATCTGTATTGTGTTTTGGAATATTTAATATATTTTTGGAGCCTAAATATAAACACATGCTTGCTAAGGTATGGTTTATTGCATGGGTCTCTCACAGTATACTGATTTAAGAGTATGATGCCCTGTTTCAGTATAGTGTACACTACAGGGAGCACCTACAGAAGAGGCCATGATGCTGGGTTATTGCAACTTCATCCTAATTAATACTGTTTATTTATTTATCTCTGGTCTTTAACCCCTTAAATGTGGTAAAGAGAAAAAAAAAAAAAAAGGACAAGCAAAAATAGTGCTACGAGGGTCTATAAAAACTATGTGTATATATATATAGCAGCCCAATCTAAAAAACAGACAGCTTCAAAACTGTATGTAGATAGTGCAAAAACAAGGGAAAAATCAGGCGCTCAGTGCATGAACACTTGAATACAAATACAAATAAAAACTCTGTGACAATGTGCCAACACAAAAATATATACAGTTTGCGAAAGATTCACAATAACATAAAAAAAAAAACGTGCAGAAACACAGTAACCGTGCAATACACAAGATGTGCAAATTTGCATACAATCTTAGCGATGTGCTATAATACACACAAAAACCACAGACATTATTCAATGTGCAAAAAAATATATAAGTAGTGTTTATACTTAGAACCCTTAGGTTCCCTGGTTAATGATGTACCTGAAACAATGGCACATAGTCACAGAGTTTTTATTTGTATTTGCATTCAAGTGTTCATGCAATGAGCGCCTGATTTTTCCCTTGTCTTTGCCCTTTAACCCCTTAAAAACTGGCCTTTGGGGACATTTTTTGGTCGCTTCATTTTTCGAGTGGATCTTTCCTCACAATTTGACGTTTCTCGTCCTTTCAGTGAAGTTATGTTTAGTTTCGGTCAGAGAAGAGACTCCTCGCTAAGAATGAGGCACGCGCTATTGGAGCAGAATGGGATAGTTCTTTGGCGGCTTCGTCATTGTGGGACTTCAAGTGCCAACAATTTATGCAGGTTAGTTTCAAGGCTCGTTTAGGGTTAGTATTCTGGTGTATGTTTTAGGGTTATTATTAGGGATCGGTGTTAGTTGAGAAGTAGGGTTTGGGGTATGTTGTAGGGTAGGAGGCAGTGGTGTATCTCGGTTTTGTGCTGCCATAGGCAGACTAAATTCGGGCACCACCCCACCCACGCTGCACACCTACGACATGCCCCATCACCCACGTTGCACACCCACGACATGCCCCATCACCCCATTACATGCCCCATCACCCACACGGCATACACACTAAATGCCCCATCACCCCCATTACATACTCCCACCACGTCCATTATATGCCCCCATCATTGGGAGGAGCTAAAGATGAACATCGGGGGAGGTAGCGAAAATGTTTGAAGTGTGCTTTAACACCCTCTGGCAAAGTGCCTTTTTAGACGAGTGCCTTGTGGAAGATACACTACTGGTAAGAGGGGGTTATTTTATTAGGGGTTAGTATTTGGTGCTGACAGATCAGTGCCGCAATGGCCAAGCTTAACGGGCAGCGCTCTTAATACCGCTGTGAACTGGACGCGAGCAAGTGTCCTGGACCCCTGCGGCCTACTCTGCTACCGTTTCATGCAGGATTGAGCCCTGGAGCCTGACAGTACATATCATTTAATCCCCATAAACAGGAGAAACATTAAAATAAACAAAAATAATGTTTATAAAGATTAGCGGTACATTAAATGAATGACAAAGTTTCATGGCATAAAAAAAAAAAAAAAGGTGAATCCCTAATTTGCATAAAGTTGTACACTGGGTTTTTTTGTATTTTTTTCCTGCTATTTATTTCTATTTGAATATATTTATTTTCTTTTGCAAAAAAAAATTATACCTACTGAATCCCAGAGAGGCCGTGTATTATTATTTATCCTGACTTGTTTTCTCACTATAACAAGCTGTTTTCTCGAGAAAACAAGTCATAAAAAATAATAATAAAACACGCCCTCTGTGGGCTTCTGTATATACCTGCTATAGTTTAGTATATAGCTAAAGCTATCCATCCTTGGCCCGCTATTGTTTTCCCTGTACACCACCTCTCTGGGAAAACAAATCCGCTCTTTTGGATTTCAATACACCAATATGCGGATGATTCGCAGATTTACCTCTCCTTCCCTGACCTCGCTCGCTCGTGTCACGTGTAGTTGATTGTCTCTCGGCCATCTCCACTTGGATGTCGGACCGCCACCTGAAACGTAATCTTTCCAAAACGGAGCTGATCATTTTCCCTCCCTCAAGCTCCGTCCCTACACCTGGCTTCACAGTCTCCGCTGAAAATGCTACAATCGGACCAGCTGACCGTGTCCGATGTCTTGCGGTCACTTTTGACTCTGCTCTCTCCTTTGTTCCCCTTATTCAGTATCTAGCCAAATCCTGTCGTCTGCTCCTAAGGAACATCACAAGCATTGGGCAAGCAGTGCAAGGACCGCCAAAATCCTAGTGCACTCGCTTGTGATCTCCCGCCTTGACTACTGTAACAGCCTCCTGACTGGACTACCTCTGGTTCATCTGTCTCCCCTGCAATCTATCCAAAACACAGCTGCCAGACTCATCTTTCCTGCTCGTCGGTCTGATTCGGTGGCGCCCCTCTGCAACGCTCTCCACTGGCTCATCGTCTGCTCAAGGATAACATTTTCAATTCTGTCTTTAACCTACAAAGCCCCCCACTCCTCGGGCCCTCCATACATTGCCTCCCTTGTTAACCGATACTTCCCTGCACAACCTTTGCGCTCCTCACTGGGACTAAAACTCTCCTCCAACCTCATCACCACTTCTCACTCGCGTCTCCAAGATTTCGCCCGTGCTGCCCCCTCTCTCTGGAACTCCCTTACGCAGAGCGTCCAGCTCTCTCCCTCCTTTTCCAACTTTAAAAAGTCCCTCAAAACTCATCTCTTTAATGAAGCTTACTACCTAACCTACTAGAATCCCGGTCACTTTACCTCTGGCTGATCCCACCTAGCTGGAACACACACAATTCATCTTTGGCCTATCCCACCTAGTGCCTCCCATCCACACTACTGTTACTACAACTTCGATCCCTCTGGCCTCTTCAACCCCTTATGTGTCTTATGGACCCAATTCCCTCTAGATTGTAAGCTTGCAAGCAGGGCTCTCTACCTCATGTATCAGTCTGTTCTCCTCTAGATTGCAAGCTTGCGAGCAGGGCTCTCTGCCTCATGTATCAGTCTGTTCTCCTCTAGATTGCAAGCTTGCGGGCAGGGCTCTCTGCCTCATGTATCAGTCTGTTCTCCTCTAGATTGCAAGCTTGCGGGCAGGGCTCTCTGCCTCATGTATCAGTCTGTTCTCCTCTAGATTGCAAGCTTGCGGGCAGGGCTCTCTGCCTCATGTATCAGTCTGTTCTCCTCTAGATTGCAAGCTTGCGGGCAGGGCTCTCTACCTCATGTATCAGTCTGTTCTCCTCTAGATTGTAAGCTTGCGAGCAGGGCTCTCTACCTCATGTATCAGTCTGTTCTAGTTTGTCTAACTTAGTATGTAGTTCCCTTCTATGCTCTGTACCAAGCGCTACGTAAATTGTTGGCGCTATATAAATAAATGGTAATGTAATGTTATGTTTGGTTTATTTTGAGGGCATTAGATCTCCTGCAAACTCTCAGCCCCCATTAGCTTAAATTATTTTTTAAACAGTGCATGAATTATGTGGTGTCTGCCAACTAATGTGGCATTCTCCGTAAAACAAACATTTATTCCATAAGCCACGTCTCCGCATGCAGAAATATTCCTGGCAAAAAAGCAATTGTGGTTTCCAGATGATGCTCGCCCCCTGCTGGTGAACTCCCAAGCGTCCTGACCAATGAAAATATTCATTCTGTTGGTTTTTTTTAATTCATGCATTCAAGCAAACAGTCTTGCTCTTTTATTATCCTCGCATACCGTACAGTGCAATAGAATTTTTTTTTTTGTAAGAAATATTTATCCTACAATATTTGGGGGAATTCGAGTTATTGTGCAATTTGTCACTTTTACATTCGTCCAAAACTTTTAAAAATATGTTAGTTTCAAATCGACTTCATTTGTAAACATGGCACCACCGGGCAGCTAGTACAAAGAGGCAAAATTCACATTTTGGGGGGGGTGGAGGGGTCGGTTGCAAAACAGAAGCGGGCTGAATGAATAAATAACTGGAAGCTGAAGGAAGGGGAGGGGGGCACGACTTCAATATTTCTGTCAGGAAACGTTACACTGTATGCGTTTCCACCCAGTGGAACAGCCTCCGCGAGTAGTGGGAGGGGCTGACCGTGGAGAACTCCTGCCCGCGGTAGCGCATACTCTTCCACAGATGCTCCAGTCTTTTCTTCAAGCCGTAGACCGTGAAGATGTCGATGATGCCGATAAAGTACCTCAGGTCAGGTCCGTCCATCACGTGAAGCGGGTTCCTGTAATTGGGAAGCAGCCTGCGATTCTGCGCCATCACCTCAGAAATATCGGACACGGTGCTGAACTGGGGCCCGATCTTCTTCAGTGGGATGCGACCCCCCGACGTCGTCTCAGGGGTACCACTGCCCTCTGTCCCTTCATCGTCTTTGTCCATGGAGTCCCCTTCTTCTATAGTTCCGGGCACGGACGCACAGTGAGAGGTCGTGGGGCTTCCTGTCCCATTGACAGATCTGAGAGTCACAGAGGAGACATGTTTCTTTATTTTGGATTATCGATACAATATTAAACGTTCTATACGTTGCCTAGCCATGACTTGAAATTGAAAAAAAAAACACATTTAACAAAAAAAAAAAGGAGAGGCTTATATTTTGTTTTTATCATTTTTCAAATGAGCACTCAATTAAAAAAATATTTTATAAAGCATTTTGACGTATCATCTTTTATGTTTGTGGATTCTTACTCTTCCCAATCTATAACCCCAGGAGGTGGTTCAAGTTGTGAAATGTTTTGTTTTCTTTTTGAATTAAAGTGGAGAATCTAAAAACTACTGTTCTGCAGATTCAATCACTTTTTCCGTTATCTTTGTTTCATGTTTCGTTTCGAAGATACTGCTGGTGTGTAAGGGAGAATGGGGTGCGGCCCATTAACAACAGATACACACCCTGATCGACATTGGAAGGATTACCAATATTAATTTGTTTGTGAAGCTGCAACATGTTCTGTGTTGGTGTACAGGAAGGTACCACAGATAGGTAAGCTGGTCACGTTGAGAAATAAATTTACTAATTTTATTAACAAATAAACTGACTGAGCAGTATGTGCTATGAAATTGCCAAAACATCTACATTGCCAAGCATAGCCATCATTGCTCTAGGGCAGTGATGCCAACCATTTTTGAACTTGAGTGCCCAATCTTCTGCCAAGATGAAGCTCTCAAAGTGCCCTCTCATATCAGGCCCTTTGTGGCCCTTCAATATTAGCCAGCCTGCTATCTCTGGCTCTCCCCGTCCCCCATATTATTTACTGGGCGCTTCATAAATGGTGGCATTTATGTCCACGATCTCCCAGACGGCTCCTCCCTTATTGCTTTATAACCTCCCACTTGTTTATGCTCCTTCTCACCTGATCAAAGCTATTGTCTTCACGTGTCAAACAGAAGACAGATGCTAGACTCTCTGGGCCACTAATGATCCCTAAATGTCAGTAGAACACTCCAGCATGCTATCAAATTTTATTTGTAGCCTTAGCCAATAGGTACAATCCACAGAAAGAGACACGCACAGAGAGCAGTGCCAATCAGGCACTTAGTCGTATCACCATGAACAAAGACTTGTGTGGTTAAAGTATAGTATAGATTTTTGGCATTTGTGGAGAAAAAGTCATATTGAGCTTTGGCCCTTTTGGCACTCACCGTTTGGTCCGGACAATGAGGTTAGCGAGAGACCAGCTCTGATTCTTCTCATCGGCGTGTAAAGGCTGGAAGCCGACCAGGAGGCTGTAATCTAACACATTGAGGCTTTGCAAGAAGCGAGTGTCCAGTTCTGTCTGACGAAGCAGCCATTGGCGTTGCTGATCTAAGGGAAGAGCGTTAAAAAAAAAAAGAAAAAGAGCTTGGTATGGGATCATCAAGGAGGAGGACATGCTACCCCACGGAACAGAGAAGTTAGATTCCCACACAAAGAATTAATGGGAAAAATCAACGTGGATATAGAAAATCCATTTTGAAATAAATGTGATTCTTCACAAAGTTTTTTTTTTTTTTTTTTACAAATGACAAAGGATTTTTATAAAAATCATATTTGTTTTTAGTGCAGCGTTTCTTCAAAATTAGTCCCCATGTACCCCAGACAGTGTTGGATTTTGGTCTCTCCTTGCAAGAGCACTGGAGTCATCCAAAGTAGGAGTAATCAGCAGGGACATTCCATTGGTTTGCATGGCAATCACTCTACTTTTAGAACTTCCCCCCCAGGGTTGGTCCCTATACCTAAACCCCACTACAGTTCCACCAGTGCTCATGTAACGTGATGCCCGATGCTGAGTAACTCTGGTTTAGAACATGGGCCTTCCCCTCCACCTGATATCAGGTTACAGGGCCTGGGAAAATCGATATATATATTTTTTTTCATTCTGTCTCAATTGCTTACTCTTTGTTCACTTTGCTACTTGGCCCCACCCACTAACTCAGGATCGTTTACCTTTCCTCAGGTCAAAGCCACGGTCCCATCTATAATTTCACTATGCCGTTTTGGCTGCCGACTTGGTAAACACTGGCATCGAGAGCATCTTGGCAACACGACTTGGTGGACTCACCGAGGCAGATGACGTTTCCTTCAAAGTTGAGATCTTTAAAGACCTGTAGCACCCTGCTTCCTTCAGCCTCCGGCTCGGTCCAGCGACTCACCTGACAGCCTTTAATATCGTACCTGGAGGCGGCATAAAGGATTCACACCAGCTCATAACCACAACAATCCCAGATCGCTCTACAGCACTGGAAATAAACGCCCTCTCACCGTCCTGTGATTCTCTCGTCGGGGAAAAATACACTCTGCATGATGATGAAGTATTTCTAGGCATAAGGGGGAAATAAAACCTGGTCACTGACACATAGGACATCAAGCAGGGCCAATGAAATGAACAAGTCTATAAATGATCTAATAGGATACAAACAAGCCCATGTAAAAAAGATATTACAACGGACATGTCCGATGGGAGACGTTTATATTAATCAAACGAGCACAAGAAAATGTATGTTCCTTTAACATTTTTTTAAAACTGTTTTTAATAACAGCTTTAAATGGCATAAAAAGCCCAGGTTTGGCAATCACTGTTCTTCTTATTTTTTCACTAGTTATAAAAAAAATGTAAAAAAAAATTATAATAATACTGACATTGCTATACTGACATACTGACATATATAATGGACTACAAGCCAACTTTGTTACCGGCCTGCCAGTAAAATCCTGACGTAAAAATTGTTGCAAAGATATGAAAAGGATAAACGAAGAACAGCCAATCAGGAAGCGGAGGTTAGGTGCATGAAATGGAATGTTCTAAACACAAGAGACAAGAAGTAGGGTTGCCACTCCGTAAGCCGGTAACAATAACATTTCCAACTCGGCTACTTTGGCCTAAATCTCAATTCCCTGCAGTTCTCTCTTGATCCGAGTAGGCCCGTGAGGCTTTTAGCTGTAGCTCACCTTTTTTTCTTGCGCCCTGGTGATACTATGAACGCCTGAAAAACAAAATGGAGTTCAGGAAACGACTGCAACAATAGATGAGATGATATTATATAATATGCTCACGGTTGAGGTCCACAGTATTGTGAACGCATACCAACATCTATTAAAAATCTTACCATGTGCAACTGGGACAATGGGGGTTATGTAAGTTGGCCCTATCGGTGTGCGCACCTAAGAATAAAGCAGACTCCCGAAAAAAATGTCGGGAGTCTGCACCGTCTCCGTCGAAACGCTAACTCCTGGTTGAGCCGGTGCTCACCGCAACGGCTCAAAAAAATCAGTCTACTAGTGTCGGAGAAACTCCACAGTGTTTGGCGGAGGTCCTTCTCTCCCACACCGCGATGTGTCGGGATTTATAAAAAGGCGCCACCGCCGTTGTACATACGAAACAGCGATTGCGCTTTATTATTTCTCCCCTGACACTTTGAAGAGCGGGAGTTTTTAAACATTACCCCCATTACGCCTAGAACTCCAAACTACGACAGTGTAAAATAGATATCTGTAAAACGTCCGACTGTCCTAAATGGTAATCTCCGGAGGCAGATTTATAGCATTGTATGTGGCATTGTGTCGATGGTCAAACTTTTATGGCATTTCCTTAAAACAAAATGTAACAAATAAAAATATTAAACGTTTGAAAGGGTCTTTTTGAAGGACAGTATGGCTAAAAAAAATACACAATACTTCTACACCAACTACATTTATGTTCATTAGCATATACGTTTGAGTAGCTGGGACATAGGGAAAAATCCTTTAACATTTTATTTAAAAAATACAGTAATGGTTATTTTCTACAAATAAATGTTCATTTCCAAGAGGAGGATGGCAAAAGATCGCTTTCCCCACTATTACTGTGTCATACACAAGCTGGGGGAAACCATTTCCTGTTACAAATCTCACTTCCTGTCGTGGCATAGGTAGGGTTGCCACCTTTTCTTTAAAAAAATACCGGCCTTGGTACTGTCTCCATAGACTTAACATTGGCCTGATGCCAATTTTTTACCGGCCTGCCGGTAAAATACCAGCCAGGTGGCAACCCTAGGCATAGGACACCTGCAAATTCAGGAAGTGCTCAAGACCCTAGGTCCATGATAAAATTCCTTCCCACACACTTGTCTACAGCAAGTTCGTTCAAGATATGGATATGTTTACATTTCGAATTCAACGTTCCAAAATGGGTTTTCACATACGTAGAGCATTTATTTTAAACATTGAACCATGCCATGCATTAATCAAACAGTCCGGTAAACTTTTACACTAGTGCTCACCTACGATCTTGACGAGAAGGGAGTGGGGGTACGCCTGGAAGTGTTGGATGTATTTTCGGAGAATTTGCAGCAGAAAGTGGACCTCCCTCTTACTCTGTGTCTTGAGAAAAAAACGCTTGTCATTTCTGGGGGGGGAAAAACATACAGACTGATCGGCTAGTACATGGTTTTATTGGATCCACCCCCCCCCCCCCCCCCCTTACCTCTCTCGGGCTAGTTATTAGGAAACTATGCTCAATACACAGAATCAGAATCCACAAAAAAAAAATGATATGGATGCCAGCATATGAGGTTCTGCTTCTGTTAACTCTGCGGGACCCAGAAGCCTAGCTTAAATGTGTCTTTATCGAAAAGTAAATGAAACATTGGTAGCAGTAAATAATGAGATAGTAAGGGACCCGAGAGGGAGTCATGTATGAACACAGCACACACACAGTAGTGTATCTTCCACAAGGCAAACAAGGCACTCGCCTAGGGCGGCACTTTGCCAGAGGGTGTTAAAGCACACTTCTGGTGCTTCAAACATTTTCGCCCCCTCCCCCACCGTTCAGCAAGCTTTAGCTCCTTCCAATTAATTGGGGTGATGGGGGCATGTAATGGACGTGGTGGGGGTATTTTATGAGGGTGATGGTGGCATGTAATGGGGCATTTTATGTGTATGCAATGTGGGTGATGGGTCATGTCGTAGGTGTGCAACATGGGTGGGGTGGTGCCCGAATTTTGTCTGTCTAGGGAAGCACAAAACCAAGATACGCCACTGCACACACACAGATTGCGGCAAATAGTGACGCATGTATAGAGCAGACTCCCGACATTTCTGGAGTCTGCATGGCCTCTGCCAAATACGGATTTTGGTTGTGTTGGCACTCATTGCGTTGGCGCACACTATGTATAAAGTGCAAAGTGTCGGGATTTATAAAAAAAATCACCATTATACATAACAAACGGCGATTGCGCCTTTTTATAAAACTCCCAACACTTTGCAGTGCGAGCGTTATACATCAGCCCCATAGTTTCCATAGGAATTGGAAAATCTATACAGATTCGTCTCAAGGTAAAACCCTCGATTCCTGAAACGAATTTTCAGAAAATATGTAACAAATCTCTTCTCTTTCTTCCTTCCTTTTTTTTTTTTTTTTCTTCTCTCTTCTGTTCGTCTTTCTCTTAACTCGTAATTATTCTGGGATGGTTGATTGCACTTTGAACTTTCAGCCGGAACTGTGTTTGCAACTGTAATTATGTATACGTGTATGTCTGTTTGTTTCCTTTTCTATATGTATGTTGAAGTATAATAATTAAATAAAGGATCCAGGAAACAGAGAGGATTGGGAGCCCCAAATGTGAAAAAAAAAACACCTTTATATTGCATCAGGAATGGTACATGTTGCCAAATAGCTTTTTTTAGGGATACAGGGGTGAAAACTTGGTCTCAAACTGGAAGACAACTATTGGGAAAAAAAACCTTGAGTGCCTTAATATGGGCACCATTAAACCTCCCAAATAAAAAAATCTGCCGTCTGATATTAAAGACCATTCCCCCCTGCTTGAAACATTTTGGAATGTTATTCTGTGAAGAATTACTCAAAAGATATTTCAATGTCAAAAAAGACTCTGTGGCGCTCCTAGTGGTGTGTCTGTGTGTCAGTCATGGGAAGGAGAAAAAAATATTTGTGAATGGGACTTGTGAAAGGGAATTGCTCTGGGACAGGAAGAAGGGACAGATCTGTGCCAAAAGATAGCGGTCTTTCGACTTCCCCACTTAATCAGAGGCCTGGAGATGGAGTAGGATTGCTCTGGGGCTATCTGCTGCTGACTGAGTGGGTTTGGTCCCTGCTGGAAGACATGTTAACAGCTGATACACTGACTCACGTTAGGAAGAAGTCAGCTTTGCTCTTGGAGTTGCTAATGAACTGCAGGTACAGGCCACAGGCGGACAGGGAGCGGTGGTAGTTCTCTTCCGACAGACCCAGAGACTGGCGGAAGTGGGAGAATACGGGTCCAGCATAGGTCCTCATCACGTAGCCCTGTCACAGACATGTAGGAGAGATACTGTGTCAATCCTTAGATCGCTGGCAGGTTTCTTTACAACTCTTGGTAGGTCTACAAACTGCGGCCCTCCATATGTTGCAGGACTACATTTCCCATACTCCTCGGCCAGCCTCTTCGATGAAAGAGCGTTATGGGAGATGTAGTTCATCAGCAGATGGAGGGCCACAGGTTGGAGATGGAAAATTAATATCTAATAAGCATCACGTCTCCCATGATACATAGGGTGTTACTTTGGTTTTTAGGGCGATTGCTCCACATTTCAATAATTTGACCTAGAATTTGTCTCGGTCTACCAGCTCCGATAGTTGTGAAATAAGATCTAGCTGTAGCTCTAAGCAGAGAGTAAGCAAAGTTTACACAATTAACGAAAATGTAAAAAAAAAATTTTTTTAAAAACTGCAAAAAGTCATCCCCCCCCCCCCCCCTCAAATCGCAGCTGTTTTGTATTATGCGTCATTTAAAGAAATGACAATATAGGGTGCAGGACAGTTGTAAAATTACATACCTCGTGGCCTTGTGTGAGCTTTGCGCTGTAATCTTCATCTGTGAGTGTCGGCTGCTGAAAGAGTCAGAGTGAAAAGGTAGAAAAATTATTAGTGGAAACAAAGATTACAGGATAGAGTTCGCTAAATAGATAGAATGATTGCTAATCTGATGAAGAATAAATAAATGGGACAGAAGCCTTAGCACCTTAATATGCCCATCAAGTTATTGACTGCTTTGTTCAGCTCTGATCGTTGATATCATATGCTATATCCAAACCAAAGCTATATTAAAGAGACACCCCAGACCGCAAACTAACTTTGGTAAATCTTTTAGTGTTTAGTCCTTACATTGTACAGGCTTTTCTGCATTAAAAATGCATGCAAAGGTTCCTGCTCTAGCCCATCCTATGACTTTGCTAACTTGCAAGAGGATCAGTGCAGATAGACTGGGTCTAAAAAGTAACAACTTCATTCACAAGCTATTAACCGTCTTCAAGTCTTGACTGCAATGATTGGAGTGGCAGACAAGTTGTAGGATGTCACTACATGTGACTGGACTGGCTCACATGAGAGATGCTTTTTTGTGTGTGGCTTTTTTCTGATAGTCATGGTGGGCTGAATCAATACCCAGGAGAAATCTTGCAAAATGTAATCTATGCTTTCAAGTTAATTATTGTGGCGGAACCAACCTTCGCCACTATGTTCTGGAGAAGCCTGGTTGCTCGCCTGCTGCCTCTGGACTATGGCCCCATGGTAATAGCTTGTATTTTCCCCTGCAGAAAGGCTTGTTTGTGCCTTTCTGCCTGGGTGTTCAGTAGATTGAATCTACCGAACCAACTCACGAATGAACGGACCCCCTGGGTAATGGATGTGCCATAGCACTATACGTTAAAATTGTTAGTTAGTTATATTCTGTTAGTATATTGGTTATATGTAATGTTTAATTCTGTGAGTAGACCACTCTGAAGGTTTATAATGTGACAGTGACTCCAATAGTTTACTTCAACATCCATTGTTCTGTATTAACTGGATTAACTGGTAAACCGATTATGTTGTGTACATTAATGTGTGTATTGTAATTACGTCTACTCACTCTATGTTAATTCCTATTTGGTTTGCAGTCTGAATGTCTAATGTTTTCCTAGCCCCAGTTAGTTGGAGAACTATGTTTAGTTCCTTCCCCCCATTGTATACTAAAGTCTGTGATGTCATGTGTATGTCTTTTTTTTGTTTGACAAATAAAGTAGTTGTTCAATCTTGCTGTACCTAACTGCTAGTGGTCTGCTATTTGGGTACAAAGAGCAAGGGCCCAGGAAAGACTTGCTGGGTGAATGCTGAGCTTTAATTGGGGGCTAAGGAGGGGATTTCACACAACGGACAGAGGGGCTACTACGTCGGGTAGACGGTCCGTTACAATTATGGAAAAAGCTAAACAACAAAAAATGAAAAATATACATTTACATTTAATGGGTCAGCCTTTTTTTTGTTTTTGCCCCAAGACTGGATTAATCCTTTAATACTGCACACACACACACAAATCACATTCATGTATGTGTTATCAGCCTCACAAACTGGTACACAGTGAATAAGCATGTGCTGTCTGCTAGAGAGACTGACCAATATTAAGGTGCTCACCCTAGTGCTAGATGTACATATTCAAGAACCAGATGACTTCTCACCGTGACATCACTGCAGATGGCATCTTGGATGGCATCCCTCAATCCTTCCTTAAGGTCACAGGTCAGCGGGTAGAACTCATGCTCCTGGTCGATCTCAAAGAGCCCAAGGAGCTTCCAACGCTGCCGAAGTTTCCAGAACAGCCCACGGCGCCTGGAACTGCCATGGGACTCTCCCTGATAGAGACAAGAATAACAGAAAGGGTTAAGGGGCACCAAGAGTTGGCACAAGGGAACAGGCACTGGTAAAATCCACAGTACACTACTACACTGCTTGCCTCACAGTGCCTGGGCACACCCTGATCAGCAGAAATTAAAGTAGAAGAGATAGAATAAGGGTGAAGTAAATGCAGACTGATGGTAATACCATAGGGTTCTTCATGATAGACAGGCACTGAATGAGGCAGTGACATACAGAGGGCCCAGGCACAGACCTGCACTGTCAGGAGGATTGGTAGGAGGGTTTGTTGCTGAGCATGTGAGTGATGTGTCAGCCCTCTGTATCATCCTCATTCACAACACTGGGGATACTGGACAATAAAAGCACTGCCCAGTACACAGGAGAGCAGTGCAGGGCCCTTCCTGCAAGAGATGGAGGAGCACAGGGAAGGTTGGGGGCAGAGAGGTACAGAGGAGGTACATAGATGGGCAGGGTCTAGGGGCACCGGACAGGGGGGTAAAAAGAGCTAGCCAGGCAGCATTTAGGAGCGCAGGGAGGGGCAAGAGCTAAAACACAGAGAGGAGTAGGAGAGAGAGACAGGAACACTAGTGACTGGCAGGAGCCAGGCATACATTTATATAGGATTTACCCAGACACACAGAGGAGGAGTAGATAAGAGCAGGAGGCACATAGAAACATAGAGTAAGAACCATGCGCACATATAGTATTTTCTTCTATACTTTTATTAGTGCCTGGCCTTGTCTTATATCAAGAATAGCCTTGTGCCTATCCCACGCATGCTTAAACACCTTCACTGTATTAACCGTTATCACTTCTGCTGGAAGGCTATTCCATGCGTCCACTAACCTCTCTGTAAAGTAATACTTCCTGATATTAGTCTTTTGTATTTAAATGTTTCTATCGTATCCCGTCTGTCTCATCTTTCTTCCAAAGCTAAACATTTTAACCCTTTAGTGACATAGCTTGTCTGACGCTTGGTGACATGGGCTGTTTTAACATTTCTGCGGTGTTTGTGTTTTGCTGTAATTTCTTTCTCTCTCATTTAATGTACCCACACAAACTATATATTGTTTTTATCGGCATAAGAAGGGCTTTCTTTTGATACCATTATTTTGATAATAGCGTATAAGATTATAAAAAAAATAATAAAATATGGCAAAAAAACTAAATGGTTTCTAATATTTGTCCTGAGTTCAGAAATAGCCCATGTTTTATGTTTTTGTGCTTTTTAAATTCAAGTTACAGGGCAAAAACTATAAGTAGTGCAAATCTATTTCAAAATCCTTTTTTCAAAATTAGCGATAGTGACATTGTAACACTGATATCTGTACTAAATCTATTTTTCAAAACTAGACAACTTGAGGTATTTGACACTTTTCATGTTGCCATTTTACCACCAACCTTTGCCAATGTTTGTAGCAAATTTTTTAAAAAAAAACATTTCCTGAAAATGTGAAGGGGTACTGCCAAATAACACCTCACTTCAGACATGAATTCGCAGATCCTCTTATGTGTCACTGTCAAACAACATCTCAATATGTGTTCAGCAACATCTCCCGAGTACGGGGATACCATCCACACATAAGTTTGTTGTGGGGTTTTTTTTTGGCGGGGGGGGGGGTGGAGGCCACATTTGTGAGGTACGCATCTCGGTTTTCCAACTTGGAATTTTGACATCTAGTCAACCTGCGTCCATGTCCTATTTGGGATATAGCTTTGAAGCCAGCCAATGTAATTTACCCCCACCAAACCATATATTTTTTTAAGAGTAGACACCCACGACTCCTTGTGGCAAGGGCTCAGCAGCCACTGCTACATCACTAGATGATGTATCAGAAAGCTGACCAGTGTCAAAATCGAACCCCGAGTCAGCGGTCTCAGAATCAGTGCCTAAGTAGTGATCTATGGCAAAGAAGGGGTTAATAGCTCTTAGAAGAGCCTATGTAGTACTGTAATAAATTACCGTACAAAGAAATTAATCCCTAAAAATATGCAGACAACAAAAAATTGTTGCTGTCCAAGATTACTGCTTATACAGTGATCAATGGCAGGGAAGGGGTTACTACACAGGGAATTCATAAAACCTGACAATTTTATAAAATTGTATTTTAACACTAATACTGATCTGTCTCTTTCACTCACAAAAAAGTAAGCAAGGAGAGGGAGGCAGATCCAAATTGGTCAGATCAATATTCACAAATATTGATCTGACCAGGCGAATGGTGATGCTCATCACCAAACCGCCTTTGCCACTAATACGCTGTTACTGATCGCTATACATGCGCTCAGACAGCTTTTAGAAAAAAAAAATATATATATACTTTTACTTTACATGAAACCCCCTAGCGGGTGTAAAAAAAATGTATTTAAAAATATGCAGACAGATTAAAAATTGCTTTGGCATCAATATCATTGTGTAAGCAGTGATCTACGGCAAGGAAGGGGTTAATAGCTCTTAGAAGAGCCTTTGTAGCACTGTAATAAATTACGGTAGAAAAAAATGAACCCCTAAAAAAATGCACAAATAGCAAAAAATACGCTGATGTGAAAGATCACTTCTAACGCATAATCATTGGCAGGGAAGGGGTTAAATGCAGGGAATTTGGCATTTATAAAAGACATTGTGTCTCAATTTTTTTTTTTATTGTATTTTTATTATTTCAGGTTATTGTAACTTACTTTGATAACACTGATCTGTCTCTCTCCCACACTAAAAACAATGTGAGGAGAGGGAGGCAGATCCAAAGTGGTCAGATCAATATTTTAAAAATATTGATCTGACCAGGCAGTAAGCATCCCCACTGACTGACAGTCACTGATTGCCTCTGTGATAAGGCAATCATGTGACTGCTTGAAGAGCACAGGAAGCAGCTACCTCCTGTGCTCTTGCCCTTAGAAGGGCAGCACCATCTTGGTCACACAGTAACTGCCCGTCGGTTTAAAGGCACTGCGCCTTTAAAACCGGCATTTCAATCACTCTTCGAAACGATGCCGACGGGTGTTTTTTTTTTTGTATTGCACGATGCTTCCACACGGACCCATCATAGCAATACCATTGGGGCACTGAAATCGGGGGCGGGGGGGGAATCGCTTTCAGTGCTCGTTTTGCTGCAGCCCAGACCTAGTCCGTCCTGTGTCGGCAAGGGGTTAAGATCCTTTAAACCTTTCCTTTCCTTAAGTTTTTTTCCTGCAATCCATGAACCGGTTTAGTAGCCCTGTACCTACAGCCAGGGCAGCGATAGTCCTCAATGGCAGCAAACTGGGATAAGAGAAAAAAACCAGCAGAATCAATGGGCAAAAAGACGGCAAAGCGTGCAGGTGCCCACTGAGACGAGCCATGCCGGGTGGCAGGGATACAGACTGAGAGGGGCAGATGCTGGGGCATGCAGACAGGCAGGCGCTGCGGCATCATGCAGGGTTAACTCATTCCTTAAATAAACGTGGGGGAGGGCCGGAGGGGAACGCAGCTAGGCATGGGGCTGGGTGGGCACGGTTTCGCTCACCTCCTTAGACATGCTACTATTCACTGAGTCTCTTCTTCCTTCCCTCTCCATTCTCAATTGCATCCCCTTGCCCTCAGGCTGCCATCACAAAAAAATCCCACACCCCTTCGCCCCCTACTGTACCATTAACCCTGTACTGACTTCCTCTACCTCTTCATTTCCCTTACATTACATGCTATCACAACACCCCCTTTTCCTGCTATCCGCAGCTCTGCATATCACATATCCACTCCACCCTACCCTGTCACTGACTCCCCTCTCACTCCCAGCCTGACACTCCCCCCCCCAAGTTAAATTCACATGTCATGACTGGCTAGGCATATACCGCGTGTAGCCTCCAAAGGGTGCACCATAACCAGGGATGCAGCTGCTATTCCCTCTCACCCCTTTCCGTGGGCGGCTATTGGAACCCACCATTAAGACAGCTCAATACATGAGCAGACTCAGCACCACTTAGACCAGCCCTACAAACCTCACACTGTATCTCCCCCGTTCTTTGTAGTAGACTGTTCTGCTACAATCTCTGCAGCCTGGAGTGGATGACATCATAACTGTCCCATTGATCCTTTAAAGGGAGAGTACCCATCTTCCTAATTCCTAGTTAGCCTGCTTACTATACAGCCTTGCACTATTTGTTCCCTTTTTTTTTTACCGGCCACATATAACTGCTGCAGGCTGCCTTGCAGTATGTAGAAGTCACATGTGACCAGAAGGAAATCAATTAACTAATCAACGTGGTCCAAAGAGCTTGCAATCATTTTGTCTCTCTACTATCCCCCAAAGCCACTCCCCAGAGTGCCGGTGTCATGGGCATGTGAAGGAATTTTTCCAGTTTCCAGTGGGGCAAATTATCCTTCCCCCTCTCCTACCCCAATCCCTCCTTCCCATTGCATAGCTTTGTTGGCTCAGGAGAGGGGTTTCCTGGTTGGAGGCAAATCTTAGGTACCCAGTAATAGGAACAAATATAACTGTGGTTGTTATAGCTAACAGACCAGGATATCGCTGAGCATCATGGGAAATTTCGTTTCCAATAGCCAGGGGGGGGGGGGTTAAGATTAAAGACAAACATTCCGAGGTATAACAAAAAGAGGGTAGTAAAGGGATATAAAGCATTGGATCCAAAATCGGACACTTGGTAGTTATGCAGCAGTGGTAGCAACCTTTGTCACTACAGGTGCTGTGATGATCAGCCAACCAAATGGATGTCTGAGATTCATGAGATGTGCATTCCACAGCAGCTGCCATACCAATCCTTAATGATATGAAAGATAACCTTTTGCACTCCACTTGTTGAGTACTCACTTTCCCATGTTGCTTTACATAGCAGACTGGCTGAGAGTCATGGGGATTGTAGTCTCGACAGCTGGATTATTAACTAGCCTTAGCTGTAATACACGTTTGAAATAAATCACCTTGCGTCTCTGCCCAGGTGGGGTCTCTGTGCATGTGAAGTAGCAGCAGCCAGAGTGCATGGGGAGGAGACCAGCAAGGAGGAGAGCAAACCAAACTAGTCTGACAGCAGGGGGGGGGGGGGTGTCTAGAATAAATAAAAGCTTTTTTTTGCTGCACCCCTTTGCCTGCCAGGTGCCGGGGATGGGGGGTGTTACGTGTCAACATTACATTGACAGAAGTAGAGCTCGGCGGGACAGCAGGATTGGCTCCCAAAATCGATACAGTTCTGCACAGAGAGGCACAGTTAGAAGCCATAAGTAAAGCTGAATATCTTGAATTTTTCCAGATCGGCTACTTTGGCTTCAGTTTGCAATTCCCTGAATAAAGCACAATGATTCTTAAAATTCCAGTTCTAACGATCCTGGATCGATGAACAGACGTAAGCAGCGGAAGGGGTAGATATAAACACAAACTGCTAGGTTCCCTGCTCATTTACCACCATTATGTATGAGCTATGCCAAGAATTGGGCAGATCTCAGCTGATGTCAGGGTGATGGGGTGAAGTACAGGTCTCACAGATGACAATTACGATAGTATCCAATTAAAAATCTATTGTTAGCTATTCCCCCCCCCCCCCCCCCCCCGTGCGGGTAACTCATGTCAAATATTGCACGTAATATATTATATCATCCATAACTATACTGATCCACTACAATTACCCACACTCCCCTCCCAACAAGATATTCTTTAAAGGATTTCCTCTAGATCTAATAGCCGAATACATAGCATTAGCCAATTTGGCAGAAGCACCTGTGAATTTAGGCCAAAGTAGCAGAGTTGAAAAAAAATTGGATGGACTTGGGAGACTTTTTGCCATGCCGGCTACTTTGGACTTAGGCTTGCAGTTCCCTTGTCAATTCCCTCGTGCGCGACTAAAGCCCGACGCGCATGACCAGTTCGGACGTTCTCTGGTTTTCAAGTGCGTCTTGGCGACGTTACCCAGCTCAATGCCGCTCGTTTTTTTGGGGTTTTTTTCCGACTTCGCCACCATGAGGGGCTGTGTTGACCTTGCCAGGAAAAGACCCTGCAACCTGGAGGAGCGCACAGGTTCGATAGTTGGTGCAACAGTCCACTGCGCCGTCTCACCGGCGAGGTAGCTGTTATTAGCCACCCACTTTGACAAGACCCATTAGTTAAAGAGCCGGTCCGGTACTAGTTGGGACAACAACAACAAAAAAGGTCACAGATGGAGAACAGGGTTTGATCCCTAGAAATAGACAATCACAGGGATGCTAAATAAACAGTACGAGAGTCTACCAAATAACAGCATCCTTAACCCTTTACAAGCTGGTGTGGGGAGCAGATGACCACTATCCTTTGCTCATTGCTCTGGAACTCAAACGGCTGGAGTGGTCTTGTAGAGCTGGGGGAAGCACTAGGAACAACTTAATATCCTTACTTACCGATACTCTACTTCGGGTGTGGGACCTGGTCGTATTGAGTCTCTCCATGATTGGAATCCAGTGTCACCATCATCAGAGGTTGGTTGATGGACAGAGGAACATCTAGTGTCTAGAACCGGCGGAAAGATAAAGAGTCTTTCATGGGAAGACTGCAGGGAAGGAACAGAGTTAGATAGGAGTCAAGCCAGCAAGTGGGGCGGGGGGGGGGAGATTATCAAAGAGCTGGATGAAATCCTGGCAGGGAGAGTTCAGGTCAGTCCTGCAGGAGAAGAGGATGCAGCTTATGGAACTAGGTGCACAACGCAATGGGTGGGGCAGCAGGTAGAGTCAGGGGCTGAGATCGGCATGTCGGTTCCAGCCTGTGTCTGGTTGCCAGGTGACACTTTGTTTTATTTCCCCTGTGTTTTTTTTTTTTTTTTTTCTTAAAGACTCTGCAGAGTTCATCAAGACCTACACAACAAGCTTGACGCTGGGCTAATAAACATCATAGCAACGGGGAAGACGGAAAGGAAATACCTGCCATCTAAACCCCACCACCAGCGCACACACAGCCATTAAAAGGGGCTGTATCAGCTAAACATTGCTTATATACCGTGAATGTAGAGAATAAAAAAACAATTGGGAAAAAAAAACAACACATTGTGTTTTTAAATGTGTCTGCGGAGTCTCCTGCTGATGACATCACCTTGTGGCTTGATATGCAAATTACACGTTTCCCATTGAAAGCCAGTTACTTTGCATACCGTGCCACAGGTGATGTCATCAGGAGGAGACCCACAGACACATTTAAAAACACCTTTTTCTCCTAATTCAGGCATTTGCTTGCAGTTTTGCTAATGCAATGTATAGATCATTTTAAATCATTTTTTATTCTCTATTCTTCACAATAAAAAACAATGTTTATGTGACACAGCCCCTTTCGTGTTAATGAAAAAAAATTGTGAATGCTGTCATTCCCGAGAAGCAGGCATTGTCCCTCCAGCGGCAGAGGGGTTAAAAAAATAAATAAATGCTGGAATCCCTGAGATTTTTTCGATTCCATGACCCGCCGCTGGAAAAGCGTCCATAATGAAGCACTTATAACGTACAAAGCTCTGGCGTCCCTTGGGAGGCTATAATGTGGTGTTTATTTACAGCAATCAGTGTACAAATTGGTACTGTGACTCCGTGCGCGTAACCAAAGAGACGCGGAGGGAGCCGCTGCGCCCTGGGACATTAAGACACGCTGATGTGTTAATGGGAGAAAGATCCCTTTGTCACCATTCCACGTATGGGAACCCTGAGAATGGCTATTTTAACCCCCTCCGTGACGCATGGTGAGATCACCAGATGTCACCCGGAGGTTTGGGCAGGGTGCGATTTGGTAACATGGAGCCGGGGCTCGGTTTGAGTGTTGGATTACATTCTCCCTGTCAGACTGCAAGTCCCTGCAGCGAGATCCGAGCGCAGCTCATCACGGGTCGGGCGCGATGAGCTGGTAAACGCAGGATGTTCTATGCCGGCCTAGCGTCTTTTGGGACCAAAAATAAATAGGACAACAAAGAACATCCTACGTTCACGAAAATGGGTTAATGGGACTTTATCACCTAAACACTGTTTTTACTGTCAATGTAGAGAATACAAAATGACTGTATTAGCAAAACCGCAAATGCCTAAATAAGGAGACACATTTGTTTTAAACGTCTGTTGAGTCTCCCGATTATGACATCACCTGCGGCCTGATTTGCAAATTACAAATTCCCATTTGCATATAAAGCCACAGGTGATGTCATAAGCAGGAGCCTGCACAGACACATCTAAAGCACATTGTCTCCTAATTTAGGCATTTGCTTGCAGTTTTGCTAATACAATGTATCGATCATTTTCAATTCTCTACCTGCACAGTATGTAATTATGTTTGTGTGATGCACCTACCATTAAAATCTGCAAACTAAGTTCACAGAACCCAAGAGCTTGCACTTAAGTTTGGTCTTTGGATCACAAACAAAATACAGGGGGGGAATAACACATTTTTTTTAAACTTTTCTACGTTTTATTTATCCAGGTTATACAAAGTAGACTCGTGATTTATTACTGCCCGTAACAAAACAAAAAAACAGATACAAATATATACACAGCCAGATACAACTGATGCACAAACTTCAGAGTCCAAGGGCAGATACACCTGACACCCCCCACTGCTGCTGAATTACAACTCTCATGACCCTCAGCTAACCACTGGACCTACCATCTGTATGAGGATCATGATGGCAGTCTGTTCAATTAGCCGGCCATCAAATCTTCTCCAAATCAACTACACTGAACTAACTGTCCAGTGCACCTTTTAGACTGCAACACCCATCAACTCCTGTCAGCCATAGAATAAGGAGTGACCAACAGGGGTTTGTGGGAGTTGTAGTTCAGAGGGCTGGTGGCATATATTTGAGTAATCTGTGCTATACTGAATAACACAAGATTTTTGTTTTAAGCGTGGATAGGTCGCAGGACAGTGACATCATTCCTAAGGAGCAAAGCTCATGGCGGCTTCTTGTGAGGTTGGCGTAGTGACATCATAGCTACAATAGTCCCAAATCACTAGAAAATACAACATGGCGAAATTATAAACACGTAATGTCAGCCAATGTCCAAATCAGGATAAAATTCACAGCCCAGAATCATTATGGCCACCTTTTTGCAAATCACTCCCCATTGATTGGTCAGTGGATTTATTAACAGGGCTCTTACAAACAATTCAAAACAATTCTTACATACACAAACTGGCTCTTCTGAGCAATTATGGGGTGATACACAGTTAACTACAGTGATAGACTGGCCAACAGCTCAACCACAGCATTGAGATGGTTAAAGGGACTGGATCACCCAAACATTGATGTTACTGTGCATACAGAGAACCACAATTGCAAATAAATGACTAAATTAGGAGACAAAAGGGTATTTAAATGTGTCTGTGGAGTCGCCTGTTTATGACATCACATGTGACTTGATATGAACTGCATTTGCATACTAGGCCACATGTGATGTCATAATCAGGAGACTCTACAGATACATTTAAAACACATTTTTCTCCTAATTCAGGCATTTGCTGAAATTCTGCCAACACAATGTATAGATCATTTTCTATTCTCTACATTCACAGTAAAAACTATTTTTAGGTGAAAAAGTCCCTATAAACAGTGTCGTGAATCTTTAAAAAATACTTTTTTGGGTCTATTTTCAGAATTGGAAAAATTCTCCACATTGCTTTTCTTTCCAAAGGAGCGTGTCTGATCCTGGCTGGCCTTATGTCAGTTCACAGGTTATTGTTACATATTTAGTGGTGTCATTTCCGAAATCCAGGCCTGATTGGACATCTTACCATCACGCGAATTGCTGTGTTTGTCACTAGCCAAGTATAGCAGATAATGCAAAATTGTACCCTATTTGTCACCTACTTTGGGGCGTAAAAAAGGGGCGGGGGGTATATTTTTGATATGCTCGATGTCAGTGCCTGTCCAAGTCCATCTAGGTAATGGGGGGAGTCAAATCCCATGACACCCTCCTCAATGAGCAGTTTCTGCAATGCTTGACGTGATTTAGTTTATAAAAACATGATGCAGGTTTCACCACTAGGTGGCAGTGTAGCCTGAGAAAGTGTTCAGCCAACGCAAGGACACAGATGCAGTTAAATGTCAGACAGCGGAAGAATTCAGGAACAAGGAAGGACATGAAAGCCTTGTTTGTGTTAAGATAATAGCATCTGTCCCGATTCCCCAACGCCAGGAATGTCAGAAGGGGTATCTCCTAGTTTCTCCGTTATCTTCGCTGACAGCCAAGATCAATCATGAGGCTGGGAGACTTGTTGCATTTTACTTCTTCATTGGGATTTATTCTTGGTGCTTCGGCTTTTCCACATGATATAGGTAACGAAGATCCCTAAACGTGCGGGAGACAGAGTGAGACACGTGTACATGACCAGGCGCCATGCAGGGATGGGAATGTAGCATGGAGACCAATGGAAGAATGTCTCGGCAGATTAGAACCAGAACTAACCCCCCCCCCCCAAGCACGCCAGTTACCTGTGCGAACGCTGCCGACCTGCACATCCCACCAAAAAGCAAGGACCTTCCCCAAATGCAGAGCTATTATGACATAAAAATCAACCCATGCCCAATCGACTGGTTAAAAATCAGGAGAATCTCCGTCCAGTGGTGTTTGGCGTAAGTCCCTTTGATGCACTGCAACGCGTCGGGAGTTATAAAAACAAGCGCAATCAGCGTTACACATATCAAACAGCGATCGCACTTTTTTTTTTTTTATAAAACCCCTGACACTTTGCTGTGCGGAAGTTTTTATACATGACCCCCCCATTGTGTTCTCTTTATTTCAAAACACAAAAGGGGTCTAATCACAGGCACCAGATCTCCCAGCCAGTGTCTGAACTGGACTGATAAAGGAAGAAGTGGGTGAAATGTTACCATTTCTGATGACTCCTTACGCCTTGTTGGGTCCCCAACCTGAGAGTTGTAAGCAAATTAAAGAGTATAGTGGGCCAATATACAGCTAAGACGCAGGATAAAAAGTAATTCATATAAAACTTGATGTGTATTCGATCCAAATAAAACCATAGGAAACTTAAATGTTAAAAACATTCCAACGCGTTTCGCCTGTCTTGCAGACTTACTGGGAGGTCTGGAAGGAAACAAGGTTATATACTCCCTGTATACATCAATATATACATCAATTACAGACAACACACAAATGATTAACATAATAATACATAATAATAGAATATGAAGACACATTTTCTGAAAAGTTTTTGGCTTCCTGGCTTACATTTTGGCTTCCTATGGATTGAATAAACAGCAAGTTTTATATTAATTTCTTTGGATCGTGTGTCTTATCTGCATGTGGAGATTGAAAAGCATAGTATGCAGATAATGTTCATTTGGAACACAGCGCCCTCTGGTGTTGAAATGTCAAATAACCTCTACAGTAAGTTACTTACCAATGAACAGAAGCAGGATTAGAGCAGCCAATAGTGGAAGCAGCACAGAGTATTCGCGCGGCAGGAAAAAGTTGTGTATGACATGATCACCGTCAATGAATGGCTGGGAACACACAACAAGAGAATGTGTATTAAATCACTGTATCTACATAGCCATAAAATAACCACCGAAGATGAATCAGTCTTATAAGTAAGATATTTATTGTATAGACCAAATGCATCACACGTATTCTTTTACGGTATGAAGTCGTGTGTTTGTGCTATCGCAAGCGGTATGAAGTCGTGTGTTTGTGCTATGGCACGCGGTATGAAGTCAAGTGTTTGTGCTATCGCACGCGGTATGAAGTCAAGTGTTTGTGCTATCGCACGCGGTATGAAGTCAAGTGTTTGTGCTATCGCACGCGGTATGAAGTGTCACACAGGGAAGGCAGTGTGACACAGGGTAGGAAGGTGTGTGTTTGTGATATCACACACAGTAGGCAGTGTCACACAGAGTAGGCAGTGTCACACAGGGTAGGAAGGTGTGTGTTTGTGATATCACACACAGTAGGAAGTGTCACACAGGGAAGGCAGTATCACACAGAGTAGGAAGGTGTGTGTTTGTGATATCACACACAGTAGGAAGTGTCACACAGAGTAGGCAGTATAACACAGAGTAGGAAGGTGTGTGTTTGTGATATCACACACAGTAGGCAGTGTCACACAGGGTACGAAGGTATGCGTTTGTGATATCACACACAGTAGGAAGGTGTGTGTTTATGATATCACACATAGTAGGAAGTGTTACACAGTAGGATAGAGTGTGTTTGTGATATCACACACAGTAGGCAGTGTCACACAGGGTAGGAAGGTGTGTGTCTGTGTGATATCACACACAGTAGGAAGTGTCACACAGGGTAGGAATGTGTGTGTTTGTGATATCACACACAGTAGGAAGTGTCACACGGTAGGAAGGTGTGTGTTTGTGATATCACACACAGTAGGAAGTGTAACACAGGGTAGGAAGGTGTGTGTTTGTGATATCACACACAGTAGGAAGTGTCACACAGGGTAGGAAGGTGTGTGTTTGTGATATCACACACAGTAGGAAGTGTCACACGGTAGGAAGGTGTGTGTGTGATATCACACACAGTAGGAAGTGTCACTCAGGGTAGGAAGGTGTGTGTTTGTGATCTCACACACAGTAGGAAGTGTCACACAGGGTAGGAAGGTGTGTGTGTGATATCACACACAGTAGGAAGTGTCACACAGGGTAGGAAGGTGTGTGTTTGTGATATCACACACAGTAGGAAGTGTCACACAGGGTAGGAAGGTGTGTGTTTGTGATATCACACACAGTAGGAAGTGTCACAGGGTAGGAATGTGTGTGTTTGTGATATCACACATAGTAGGAAGTGTCACACAGTAGGAAGGTGTGTGTTTGTGATATCACACACAGTAGGCAGTGTCACACAGGGAAGGCAGTGTCACACAGGGTAGGAAGGTGTGTGTGTGTGATATCACACACAGTAGGAAGTGTCACACAGTAGGAAGGTATGCGTTTGTGATATCACACACAGTAGGAAGGTGTGTGTTTATGATATCACACATAGTAGGAAGTGTTACACAGTAGGATTAGAGTGTGTTTGTGATATCACACACAGTAGGCAGTGTCACACAGGGTAGGAAGGTGTGTGTCTGTGTGATATCACACACAGTAGGAAGTGTCACACAGGGTAGGAATGTGTGTGTTTGTGATATTACACACAGTAGGAAGTGTCACACGGTAGGAAGGTGTGTGTTTGTGATATCACACACAGTAGGAAGTGTAACACAGGGTAGGAAGGTGTGTGTTTGTGATATCACACACAGTAGGAAGTGTCACAGGGTAGGAAGGTGTGTGTGTGATATCACACAAAGTAGGAAGTGTCACAGGGTAGGAAGGTGTGTGTGTGATATCACACACAGTAGGAAGTGTCACACAGGGTAGGAAGGTGTGTGTTTGTGATATCACACACAGTAGGAAGTGTCACACGGTAGGAAGGTGTGTGTGTGATATCACACACAGTAGGAAGTGTCACACAGGGTAGGAAGGTGTGTTTGTGATCTCACACACAGTAGGCAGTGTCACACAGGGTAGGAAGGTGTGTGTTTGTGATATCACACACAGTAGGAAGTGTCACAGGGTAGGAAGGTGTGTGTGTGTGATATCACACACAGTAGGAAGTGTCACAGGGTAGGAAGGTGTGTGTGTGATATCACACACAGTAGGAAGTGTCACACGGTAGGAAGTTGTGTGTGTGATATCACACACAGTAGGAAGTGTCACACAGGGTAGGAAGGTGTGTGTTTGTGATATCACACACAGTAGGAAGTGTCACACTGTAGGAAGGTGTGTGTGTGATATCACACACAGTAGGAAGTGTCACACAGGGCAGGAAGGTGTGTGTTTGTGATCTCACACACAGTAGGAAGTGTCACACAGGGTAGGAAGGTGTGTGTGTGATATCACACACAGTAGGAAGTGTCACACAGGGTAGGAAGGTGTGTGTTTGTGATATCACACACAGTAGGAAGTGTCACACAGGGTAGGAAGGTGTGTGTTTGTGATATCACACACAGTAGGAAGTGTCACACAGTAGGAAGGTGTGTGTTTGTGATATCACACACAGTAGGCAGTGTCACACAGGGTAGGAAGGTGTGTTTGTGATCTCACACACAGTAGGCAGTGTCACACAGGGTAGGAAGGTGTGTGTCTGTTTGATATCACACACAGTAGGAAGTGTCACACAGGGTAGGAATGTGTGTGTTTGTGATATCACACACAGTAGGAAGTGTCACACGGTAGGAAGGTGTGTGTTTGTGATATCACACACAGTAGGACGTGTCACACAGGGTAGGAAGGTGTGTGTTTGTGATATCACACACAGTAGGAAGTGTCACAGGGTAGGAAGGTGTGTGTTTGTGATATCACACACAGTAGGCAGTGTCACACAGTAGGAAGGTGTGTGTGTTTGTGATATCACACACAGTAGGCAGTGTTACACAGTAGGAAGGTGTGTGTTTGTGATATCACACACAGTAGGAAGTGTCACACAGTAGGAAGGTGTGTGTTTGTGATATCACACACAGTAGGACGTGTCACACAGGCAGGGTAGGACGTGTCACACACAGTAGGACGTGTCACACAGGCAGGGTAGGACGTGTCACACACAGTAGGACGTGTCACACAGGCAGGGTAGGACGTGTCACACACAGTAGGACGTGTCACACAGGCAGGGTAGGACGTGTCACACACAGTAGGACGTGTCACACAGGCAGGGTAGGACGTGTCACACACAGTAGGACGTGTCACACAGGCAGGGTAGGACGTGTCACACACAGTAGGACGTGTCACACAGGCAGGGTAGGACGTGTCACACACAGTAGGACGTGTCACACACAGTAGGACGTGTCACACACAGTAGGACGTGTCACACACAGTAGGACGTGTCACACAGGCAGGGTAGGACGTGTCACACACAGTAGGACGTGTCACACACAGTAGGACGTGTCACACACAGTAGGACGTGTCACACAGGCAGGGTAGGACGTGTCACACACAGTAGGACGTGTCACACACAGTAGGACGTGTCACACACAGTAGGACGTGTCACACACAGTAGGACGTGTCACACACAGGCTGACATACCAGGCAGATGACCCAGATGGTGTAATAGACAAACAGCAGGGAGCTGAAAGCCACCAGTCCTGCTCCCGCCGCCCGGTCACTCCATGTAGCCTGCGGGGGAACATAAAGCACATTCAATACACATAACACGGAGACCCCTCCATAACTAATCAATGAAATCTCCTTACCATCTCAGACTGACGTAATACAAGCACTTCCGGGTTCATTAACGGACCAATCGGAAATCATTCATCAGAGCGGAGCACCACGGGAATGGTAGTTTCCGGAGCTGGGAATGTGTCACGTGGTTATGCTGTGATGGTTTTGGCCACGTATTAGAAATGTGAAGTAGGCAGAATTGGAGACATTATAGTTGCTTTTTAATAAGTATATTGTTTATGCTTTAATGGTACGTACCTAAAAATATATATGTGTATATATATAATATATATATATGTATATATTTTATATATATATATATATATATATATATATATATATATATATATATATATATATAAAAACAAGGGACACCTTATTATCACCCTAAATATATGGTCCTTTTTATACCATCAAATAATAAAGGTTTAAACACATGAAACCCTGTATTCTAGTTGCATTTTTATTTTTGGTTCTTGCAATTTTAACCCAGAATGGCAGTAATGTGGCCACATGTAAAAATGACCTGCTATTTATTTTTGAGCAGTGCTATATACAGTGTATCATTTTGGTACACAGGCACCTAGTCATTTACTTATCCCTGTAATTATTCACAGAGTCTAGGTTTTTGACAACTCTACGCTTTAATCCTAGCAAAGAAAATTGGGAGATTAAAGGAATTCTTTCTTCAACTTTCTGCAGTTTTTTATTTCAGCAAAGATGTTACTGGCTTTAAAGTTTAAATATAGTCTCATTCCACACCCCGGGCCATGTGTACCATTTTAGACAAGCCTAAAAAAGGTTTTTTTTTTTTAAATCTATTTAGAAGCAGATACACAAGTTGAAATATACTTACTGTAAGTAAAAAATAAAAAAAAATCATGGTGGCAGTAATGGGATAACACAGCATGAAAGATGGCAATTTAATGCTTTGGTGGGACAGTCAACCATTTTACACAGTGTTATTTTTTGAGCAACATTTATTCTTTTTTTCTGTCTCGCCAAACATTCATTATGGAATATTACTAACACATTAACTGTTAGAGGGCTGAATCTGTGAGTCATTAAAAGCAATTTGGTGAATTTATCCTACCCAAAAATTGGTATTATCTTTATAATATGTGATCTCTTTCAAACCACCACTGTGTTTCTGTACAGTGTTTTGATCTTCGTATATTAGGCCGCTAGGAGCAAATACTCTGGGGTTCAGAGTATTTGTCACCATAAAACCAACGGAATGTTCCTGCTGATTATGCCACTTTTAGAACTAAGTACCCCCCATAGGCTCCAGTGCCTGTGTGGTATGTATAGAGCTCTCTGAATGGGTTTACCCATACATAGGCTCCGGTGCCTGTGTGGTATGTATAGAGCTCTCTGAATGGGTTTACACATACATAGGCTCCGGTGCCTGTGCGGCATGTATAGAGCTTTCTGAATGGGTTTACCCATACATAGGCTCCGGTGCCTGTGCGGTATGTATAGAGCTCTCTGAATGGGTTTACACATACATAGGCTCCGGTGCCTGTGCGGCATGAATAGAGCTCTCTGAATGGGTTTACCCATACATAGGCTCCGGTGCCTGTGCGGCATGTATAGAGCTTTCTGAATGGGTTTACCCATACATAGGCTCCGGTGCCTGTGCGGTATGTATAGAGCTCTCTGAATGGGTTTACACATACATAGGCTCCGGTGCCTGTGCGGCATGAATAGAGCTCTCTGAATGGGTTTACCCATACATAGGCTCCGGTGCCTGTGCGGCATGTATAGAGCTCTCTGAATGGGTTTACCCATACATAGGCTCCGGTGCCTGTGTGGTATGTATAGAGCTCTCTGAATGGGTTTACACATACATAGGCTCCGGCTCCTGTGTGGTATGTATAGAGCTCTCTGAATGGGTTTACACATACATAGGCTCCGGTTCCTGTGTGGTATGTATAGAGCTCTCTGAATGGGTTTACACATACATAGGCTCCGGTGCCTGTGCGGCATGTATAGAGCTCTCTGAATGGGTTTACACATACATAGGCTCCGGTTCCTGTGTGGTATGTATAGAGCTCTCTGAATGGGTTTACACATACATAGGCTCCGGTGCCTGTGCGGCATGTATAGAGCTCTCTGAATGGGTTTACCCATACATAGGCTCCGGCGCCTGTGTGGTATGTATAGAGCTCTCTGAATGGGTTTACACATACATAGGCTCCGGTTCCTGTGTGGTATGTATAGAGCTCTCTGAATGGGTTTACCCATACATAGGCTCCGGTTCCTGTGTGGTATGTATAGAGCTCTCTGAATGGGTTTACACATACATAGGCTCCGGTTCCTGTGTGGTATGTATAGAGCTCTCTGAATGGGTTTACACATACATAGGCTCCGGTTCCTGTGTGGTATGTATAGAGCTCTCTGAATGGGTTTACACATACGAAAGACATTAGTAACAGTGCAATTACATAATGTTTGTGACTGTAACAAGTTTATACCCAGTGAATAAAGTTAGGGATTTATTCACAGAAAGAGGGAGCCGACAAAGGAATTTCAAGTCTTACGGTCAGTGTCACCCGCCTTCAGCTGGATTGGAGGATTTTTCCATCTCGGCCACTTTGGCCTGACGTTCCTTTGTCAATTCCCTGCAAGTCTTTCTTTCATGAATAAAAATCAGTTGTCCATCACTGTCTGTTGCTTTCCAGTCTCTCTCTCCCAGCACTAGGGTTGGGTCTCCTCTTGTTATTTGGCACTCAGGTGCTACCCTCTCCTGCCTGTGGGTCGCAGTGATTTCTTGTGATGAGAAGCACATTCTCCTTCCACTTGCTGTGCTGCTGCCTGGGCCTAGCATTGGCAGCTGCCTCTGGATGCATCAGGGTGAACCCCTGCAAGTGTCTGATGAAGGACGGCTCGGGGGTCATCAACCTAGCTGCTCTGGGGGATTCCGAGGGATTCCTCATGAGGGACAGAAAGATCCGGCATCAGACAGGGGGCAGCGAGGTGGAGGAATCCCTGACATTCAGCCCCTGTCATACATTCAGTGAGCCTGAGGCTGCGGAAAACTGCCCACAGGTGGTCCTGTGTGTTAAAACCAGGTAACAGACTGCTGCCCAAACTATACACCTTTGGGGCATATTTGGGAAAAAGTGACATAACAGTGCATTTGTTAGGCAGGTCAGGAAATATAAGATTTTGGTATTTGCCTAGGAATATATTCATAATGATTGTTGGGTGTAATCAAGGGGGGGGGGGACCTTCCTATTGAGGGGCACTTGTGTTTGTGTGGGAGTGGCTTAAGGTGTGGCTGTGGGCGGGGCATTACATTGTAAGCAGACCCGCCCACACAACACATGATACCACCAGTGGAGTAATCCCCCACTTTCCACAGTACCAGATTTGGCCCCACATCTCTTGCCACATGACCGGCCTTGGCCCCACACCACTTTGCCCCCACCATCATTTATCAGTGTCCTCTACATTATTTGTCAGTGGCACTGCACTGCGAATGCAAAGTAATGCGGACAGACCCTCAACCTCCGAATCCCCGCCTCCCGGCATCCTGGATCACGGGTCAATAAAGTTGGCAGGTATGTCAGCACCCCTGACACCACAGTTCTTACATCCCTGGGCACCAGCGTTAAATTTCAAAATAAATAAAGGAGGAAAAGCACTCACCCCGAACTAACATTTATTATAAGGGATGCGTCTGAAATGGCCAAATAATTCTAAATAGTTATAATAAACACACAAGTATCAGCGCACTCACATTGCACAGATTTTATTAAGGCTACTTAGAAACACCGCAGGAGCTTTTATTACATTATATGGCCATTTTCTGCTTAGCCCACCACTAAGCCAATCTACTCTAATATTGATGGGTCCTGACCCTACATGTGCAAACGTATATATTTCTTTGGACTAATAAAATTATGTAGGGCTGGTACCCACCAACATTGGAGTACTTTAGCATAATGGTGGACTAAGAAGAATATGGTGATAATATCTCCAAATGTTGTTATCCGTTTAATCTGAATGCCAGGCTCCTCGTGTGCTGTTTAATACTAGCATAGTTTGCATGGTCAATCAACAGAACCAAATCCCTCTTTCTCTCATTGTGTCTATGTTTATAGAGTTCTTCAGTCGTGGGGGGACACGTCCTATTACTCCGGTTTTGGGCAACACAATGCCAATGATTTCTCTTACAACAACGACAGCAAGATCCTGTCTGTCACCTATCAAGGTAGGACTTTTGGATTGTGATTTGGGCAGGATGTGTATGAATTGGAGTATTAGACTGGGTTCGTCATTGGACCCCATTTCTTTTGATTCGTTTGAGAAGCCTACAGAGTGCCTTAAGTGCCGCCACCTTCACCCTTCCACATAATCTGCATCTCAAGCAGATTAGTAGCTAAAACCTTTTAGTATGTACCGGTTTGGGTGTTTTGACCGGTTGGGTAGTGTCGGCTCTGAGTGCGTGTGGGCAGTGGCGTAGCGTGGGTTGTCAGCACCCGGGGCAAGGCAAGTAATTTGCGCCCCCTAACCCGTGGATTTTAGCACTCGAGTCTCTTCTACTAGATTAGTTAAAGAAACCCTTACCCCCCAAGCACATGTATTGTTTGTTATGAAAATACTTATGTAATTAAAGTAAAATGCATCTAAATACAAGTTTATTTTCCAACACTTTATTGAGTGCGAACATGCATTACACACATTCTCCACATTTTCAGCAGGTCTATGAATACAAATATACACATGTAGTAACCTAGCATGGGCCATGCTATTATATGTCGTCTCACAACCATCGTAAACGACAAACAATATCAAGAACAAAAACTAAACATCAAAATGGAACCATACCCTGGAGATGATCCAAGACTGGGCTAGATGGAGCCAACTTCCTCAATCCTGTACCTCTAATGTTACCCCCCCCCCCCCCCCCCACACACACACACACATATGCCATAATTGTTGTGCCATTCAGATGCCAGTAATATTGTAACTTTCGGATGCCAGTAATATTGTGCCAGTCAGAGCCCAGTAATATTGTGCCAGTCAGAGCCTAGTAATATTGTGCCAGTCAGATACCAGTAATATTGTGCCAGTCAGATACCAATAATATTGTGCCAGTCAGATACCAGGAATATTGTGCCTGTCAGAGCCCAGGAATATTGTGCCTGTCAGAGCCCAGGAATATGGTGCCTGTCAGATGCCTGTAATATTATGCCAGTCAGATGCCGTTAATAGTGTGCAGTCAGAGGCCAGGAATATTGTGCCAGTCAGATGCCTGTAATATTGTGCCAGTCAGATGCCTGTAATATTATGCCAGTCAGATGCCTGTAATATTATGCCAGTCAGATGCCTGTAATATTATGCCAGTCAGATGCTTGTAATAGTGTGCCAGTCAGAGGCCAGGAATATTGTGCCAGTCAGAGGCCTGTAATATTGTGCCAGTCAGATGCCTGTAATATTATGCCAGTCAGATGCCTGTAATATTGTGCCAGTCAGAGCCCAGTAATATAGTGCCAGCCAGATGCCTGTAATATTATGCCAGCCAGATGCCCAGTAATATAGTGCCAGTCAGATGCCCAGTAATATAGTGCCAATCAGATGCCCAGTAATATAGTGCCAATCAGATGCCAAGTAATATAGTGCCAATCAGATACCCAGTAATATAGTGCCAATCAGATGCCCAGTAATATAGTGCCAATCAGATGCCAAGTAATATAGTGCCAATCAGATACCCAGTAATATAGTGCCAATCAGATGCCCAGTAATATAGTGCCAATCAGATGCCAAGTAATATAGTGCCAATCAGATGCCCAGTAATATTGTGCCAATCAGATACCCAGTAATATAGTGCCATTCAGATACCCAGTAATATAGTGCCAATCAGATACCCAGTAATATTGTGCCAATCAGATACCCAGTAATATAGTGCCATTCAGATACCCAGTAATATAGTGCCAATCAGATACCCAGTAATATAGTGCCAGTCAGATACCCAGTAATATAGTGCCAATCAGATGCCCAGTAATATAGTGCCAATCAGATGCCAAGTAATATAGTGCCAATCAGATGCCCAGTAATATAGTGCCAATCAGATGCCCAGTAATATTGTGCCAATCAGATACCCAGTAATATTGTGCCAATCAGATACCCAGTAATATAGTGCCAATCAGATGCCCAGTAATATAGTGCCAATCAGATACCCAGTAATATAGTGCCAATCAGATACCCAGTAATATTGTGCCAATCAGATACCCAGTAATATAGTGCCAATCAGATACCCAGTAATATTGTGCCAATCAGATGCCCAGTAATATAGTGCCAGTCAGATACCAGGAATATTGTGCCAGCCAGCCAGCCCCCCCCCGTACTTACATGAAGCGGCTCCGTGTCCCCCGCCGGATGTCTCCTCCGTGCTGTCTTCCCTCTTGCACGGAGGAGGGAAGCAGACACCGGATGTGACGCGACGTCACATCCGGCGTCAGTTTTTTTTTGTTTTTTTTTTCCGGCAGTCGCATCCATCGGATGCGGCTTGCCGGAAAAAAGCGTTCACAAGCGCAATGCGCTGTGAACGCGGCAGCAGGGGCTGGGGGCCCACGGGACAGCTGCCTTGGGGCCCCCCAGGAGTAAATGGGCCCAGGGCAGTTGCCCCGTGTTAAAGACGGCCCTGGCGGCAACGCGGCCGCATAGGGCTAGTGCGCCCCCCCAGATATTGCGCCCGGTGCGGCCGGCCCCCCCTGCACCCCCCACGCTACGCCACCGCGTGTGGGTGGCACCCGCAGTGGGATGGCCATGCGAGAGTTTGCGGCCTACTCATTCTTGACAGCAGTGTTCCAATATCAGGTGTAGATTTTTTTTTAAACATTTTCTGGCTTTTTCAATCTCTATCCCCTTATCTTCCTCACTCCTATGGGTATCAGTGATTTTGGCAGTTTTTAAGAATAAAAATCCACTGTCGGCTCTGCCTTCCCTTGATTACACCAATTCTATCATCTCCATGTCTGTCTTTTCCTCTAGCTTTCCCACTCATCTCTTCACGAGCCATTGTCCATTTTAACTGCAGTCCCCTGAGCTCCATCACCTTCTCCCAAGACACCCAGAATCCAGAAATCAGGGAAATCTTGGTGCAGGACCCATGTGTCTGTCCCAACAGCTGTCAGACGGGGGATGTTGGGCCTGGCACCATCATCCTAATCCTGTTTGCCACTTCCACTGTGGTGTATTTCCTGTTTGGTGAGTCTGGACGTGGTGTTACCCACCATAAGTCTACTATTTGTAGTAAACAATGGGTTTGCACTTAACAATTATATGTCCCAAGCTTAGTTCATTAACCCAGAATAAATCTTTTAACAGGGTTCAGTAAAAAAAAAAAAAAAAAAAGCATGTTGGGTAAAATATAAAACTTTACCAAGAGAAAATTGGGTAGGGGTACGAGAGCAGTGATGGCTAGCCTTGGCACTGCAGAGGTTTGGGAACTACATGATGCTCAGTCAGTCATTGAGCGAGCATCATGGGATATGTAGCTTCCAAACCTCTGCAGTGCAATCGTTAGTCATCTCTGTTTTTTGCAGTATTTTCTGTTTCTTTTTCTCGCACCCGATTGGGCTGGTCCTTAGAAATGGGGTGAAATGGCAACCAAGGCCAGTGGGCCAAAAATATAATGCTGACCATGATAATGCTTTCGGTTGCCCTTACTGGTGGGAAGATGTTGGGTGCAGTCCCTATATATATATATATTAAAAGACGCACAAATACGCAGTAAAAGTCATTTTTTTGGCCACGTTGCATCTCCAGCAATGTAACGGGATATACTTAAAAGGTCGTTTTTTATACATGATATCCCAGCGTCTGCACCTATTTTATCGCCTCCTGACATTTTGCTGACCACCAGCTTCATACAGAAACCCCCTATTCCCTTTCCCACTTATATTCTCAGGAGCCTGCTCCCTTCGCTCAGTCAGAACATCGGAGGGGACCCACCTCACTCCCGAAAATCACCTCTGGTGCTCTATCTGCTTTGTGTTCCGCAAGAAAAACAACCTTTGGAAAACCATCATAGACAGCGGCTCCAGAGAAACCTTCGGAGTTTAGAAAGGGAGTCCATTAAACCAGCAAATGCAGCATCTTTTACATTTCAAATTAGCTTTGGATAATACTAACAATGTCAAACCATGAAAAAAATCTCTAGAGTTTTGCTCATAGAGACGTTGTAATCCCATCACCCACTGATTCTAACGCTTCTATAACCAAATATAACCCCAGGAATATCACACCCATTTATTAAATGTCCATATACTGCTCTAAGATAATAACTGCATGGAACTGTGTGTAATAGAGAAGCTAATACAGGAATTGTACACAGACAGTTGGCCCAGTCTTATCAATCGCTACCGTAAAAATACATCCATGAGTGTACTAAATGGAAGCACGCTGTGACACGTATAAAGATAAATATATTATTTAATAAACTTAAATAAGAAGTACGTTTCCGAATTCACCAGCACAAAATAAAAAAAATAAATAAAAACATTTCAGTATTATTTGGAATAGGGCTCAGGCACCATTGTGTCTCCTCTATTGTTTAGCAGTAACCATTGGCTCTAATGTCTTATAACATGAGGGAGATTACTTAGAAGAGTCAGCTCCGGGGCCAAGGAATGTTCCTGCTGATTAGATCACTTTTAGAACTATGCCAAAGAATTGATCTTTAAAAATAAACCCCTTTGTTTCTTGGTCCCATCCCATGTACGGCGGATAGACTATACAGTGCTCAAAACACACTATGTACACGTTCTCCCATGGGTGCGTGTCACAGGTATGTAGTATGACGTGTCAGCACCTGTTGCTAACAACATGAAGTAATCATATGCTCACATAGACGAAATCCACCGAGCTGGAAATGAACAGACAACTAATGGGAAAGTTCAGACGAAGCAGAACAAATGTTTCCATTGTTTTGTTACCTTTCTGAATGACTAGAGTTGACTTGCTATTAAATTCAACATATCTTATCTTAAAGGGGCTGTATCACCTAAACACTGCTTATACTGTGAATTTAGAGTATAAAATGATTGAAAATGAGCTATACATTGGGGGTTATGTATAAAAACTCCCGCACTGCAAAGTGTCAGGAGTTGTTTTTTTTAAAAAAAGCGCAATCGCCGTTTCTTATATATAATGACAATTGCGCTTTTTTATCACTCCCGATACTTTGTAGTCAGGGAAAGGGGGACCTCCAAACTGTGTTTGGCGGAGGGTACCCTGATTTTTTTAAAATTGGCTGCGTCGGCACAACGAGCGGCGACACAACCGAAATCTATGCATTCAGCGTAGATAACGCAGACTCCCGTGATGAGTGTGCTTTATTCATTGGTGCACATGCCAATTGCGCCAGCATATGACGCAATTGGCGTGTGCGCCGTGTTTATACATGCCCCCCAATAGATTTTTCTGAGAGCATAAACGCATACAGTAATGCATACATTTTGGAAATTAATTTAGGGGAAAAAGAAAAGGCCTAAATATAGATTTACCCTATGGGAAAAAAGTTTTACTAGTTAATATTAATTCACATGTAAACAGTTGTTTCTTATTTAATAAAAAAAAATCTGATTGAAAAAATGCTTTTCTAGATTATATTTTATTTTATTTGCTGGTCTGCCCCTCAGACTTGTCAATGCATCACCTCAGACTTGCCAATCTGCCCCTACACTTGCTAATCTGCCCTTCAGATATGCCACTTCTGCCACCGTATCCCCCCAAACAGCCATCTCTGCCACCCCCAAACAGCCTCTCTCTGTCAAACCAGCCCCCCAAACAGCCTCTCTGCCACCTTAGCCCCTAAACAGCCAATGTCTGCCACCTAAGACTTCCAAACCGCCTCTCTTTTGCAACCCTAGCCCCCTCAAACAGGCTCTTTTTACAACCCTAGCCCCCCCCAAACAGACTCTCTCTGCCACCCTAGCCCCCTCAAACAGGCTCTTTTTACAACCCAAGCCCCCCCAAAAGAATATCTTTCTGCCCCCATAGCCCCACTTAACAGCCTCTCTCTGCCACCCTAGCACCACTAAACAGCCTCTCTCTGCCACCCTAGCCCCACTAAACAGCCTCTCTCTGCCACCCTAGCCCCACTAAACAGCCTCTCTCTGCCACCCTAGCACCACTAAACAGCCTCTTTCTGCCACCCTAGCACCACTAAACAGCCTCTCTCTGCAACATTAGCACCACTAAACAGCCTCTCTCTGCAACATTAGCACCACTAAACAGCCTCTCTCTGCAACATTAGCACCACTAAACAGCCTCTCTCTGCCACCCTAGCACCAATAAACAGCCTCTCTCTGCCACCCTAGCCCCACTAAACAGCCTCTCTCTGCCACTCTAGCACCACTAAAAAGCCTCTCTCTGCCACCCTAGCACCAATAAACAGCCTCTCTCTGCCATCCTAGCCCCACTAAACAGCCTCTCTCTGCCACCCTAGCCCCACTAAACAGCCTCTCTCTGCCACTCTAGCACCACTAAACAGCCTCTCTCTGCCACCCTAGCACCAATAAACAGCCTCTCTCTGCCATCCTAGCCCCACTAAACAGCCTCTCTCTGCCACCCTAGCACCACTAAACAGCCTCTCTCTGCCACCCTAGCCCCACTAAACAGCCTCTCTCTGCCACTCTAGCACCACTAAACATCCCCTCTCTGCCACCCTAGCGCCCCTAAACAGCCTCTCTCTGCCACCCTAGCCCCACTAAACAGCCTCTCTCTGCCACCCTAGCACCACTAAACAGCCTCTCTCTGCCACCCTAGCCCCACTAAACAGACTCTCTCTGCCACTCTAGCACCACTAAACAGCCTCTCTCTGCCACCCTAGCACCCCTAAACAGCCTCTTTCTGCCACCCTAGCCCCACTAAACAGCCTCTCTCTGCCACCCTAGCCCCACTAAACAGCCTCTCTCTGCCACCCTAGCCCCACTAAACAGCCTCTCTCTGCCACCCTAGCGCCACTAAACAGCCTCTCTCTGCCCCTCTAAACAGCCTCTCTATGCCACTCTAGCACCACTAAACAGCCTCTCTCTGCCACCCTAGCACCACTAAACAGCCTCTCTCTGCCACCCTAGCACCACTAAACAGCCTCTCTCTGCCACCCTAGCACCAATAAACAGCCTCTCTCTGCCACCCTAGCCCCACTAAACAGCCTCTCTCTGCCACCCTAGCACCACTAAACAGCCTCTCTCTGCCACCCTAGCCCCACTAAACAGCCTCTCTCTGCCACTCTAGCACCACTAAACATCCTCTCTCTGCCACCCTAGCCCCACTAAACAGCCTCTCTGCCACCCTAGCACCACTAAACAGCCTCTCTCTGCCACCCTAGCCCCACTAAACAGCCTCTCTCTGCCACCCTAGCGCCACTAAACAGCCTCTCTCTGCCCCTCTAAACAGCCTCTCTATGCCACTCTAGCACCACTAAACAGCCTCTCTCTGCCACCCTAGCACCACTAAACAGCCTCTCTCTGCCACCCTAGCCCCACTAAACAGCCTCTCTCTGCCACCCTAGCCCCACTAAACAGCCTCTCTCTGCCACCCTAGCCCCACTAAACAGCCTCTCTCTGCCACCCTAGCACCACTAAACAGCTCAACAAGGATAATCCAGTAATTAAAATATGATGTCCAGACATTAACAAAAAAATAATCTAAAAAAACCGACAGACCCATTTGCGAGGCAGATTAGGATGAATTATAACTACAAAAAAATGATGACACCCTACGCAAACCTAGGATTGAAGGTACAAACCCATAAAATAAATACCAGACTTGAAGTGAAGGGCGTAATTCCTCACCTAGCTGCACATTCATACACTGGGAAGACAGATTTATTTATTTATACATTATTTTACCAGGAAGCCTACAACTGAGAATTCTCTCATTTTCACTGATCCCCTGCATACAATATAATTTTATCACAAGACAGGAGGCGACATATTTTGCTTTACTTTCTTTACTCAAACCTCCCAGCAGCAAAGAAGAGGTTAATATCATGAACAAGAATTCAGCCAATCGGAACAGAGGTAGCAGTATAGGTGTGTGAAGCCCCTCCCACTTCCTCTTTCTTTGCTGCCTGCCTCCCAGGTGAGTCTTTTCCAATTATGAGATTTGTTTTTCAATGATTAAATTGAGTATGGGTTGTCTTGTAAGCTTCTTTAATGTCACCCTTTTTTAAGAGTCTTTATCTAATTTTTTTCCATATTCTGTTTACAGTACCTGGTCCTTTGTATTTCCTTAGTATTATATATATATATATTCATTTGTTTATTCTCTCTATTTAAAAACACAAAATGGCTTCTCCCCTTTAGCGTTTCTCTAGATTCCCTTCATCTCATCTTACCAGCACCGTTTTCCCCTCACAAACGGCTCCGCCCCTTCCCTCAGTTGCGGCTGCCATTTTCTACGTCTGTTGTCAAAGACTTCCCGCCACTTTCTCCTAATGGCTTTTGCTTACATCCGAAATCGGATGTTTCGGCATTTTTTTTGCAGAGAGATATCTCTCTCTCTCATTCTCTCTCTCACTAAACAGCCTCTCTCTGCCACCCTAGCACCACTAAACAGCCTCTCTCTGCCACCCGAGCACCACTAAACAGCCTCTCTCTGCCACCCGAGCACCACTAAACAGCCTCTCTCTGCCACCCGAGCACCACTAAACAGCCTCTCTCTGCCACCCTAGCACCACTAAACAGCCTCTCTCTGCCACCCGAGCACCACTAAACAGCCTCTCTCTGCCACCCGAGCACCACTAAACAGCCTCTCTCTGCCACCCGAGCACCACTAAACAGCCTCTCTCTGCCACCCTAGCCCCACTAAACAGCCTCTCTCTGCCACCCGAGCACCACTAAACAGCCTCTATCTGCCACCCGAGCACCACTAAACAGCCTCTCTCTGCCACCCTAGCACCACTAAACAGCCTCTCTCTGCCACCCTAGCACCACTAAACAGCCTCTCTCTGCCACCCTAGCACCACTAAACAGCCTCTCTCTGCCACCCTAGCACCACTAAACAGCCTCTTTCTGCCACCCTAGCACCACTAAACAGCCTCTCTCTGCCACCCTAGCACCACTAAACAGCCTCTTTCTGCCACCCTAGCACCACTAAACAGCCTCTTTCTGCCACCCTAGCCCTACTAAACAGCCTCTTTCTGCCACCCTAGCGCCACTAAACAGCCTCTCTCTGCCACCCTAGCTCCACTAAACAGCCTCTCTCTGCCACCCTAGCGCCACTAAACAGCCTCTCTCTGCCATCCTAGTGCCACTAAACAGCCTCTGGAGGGTCTCTGATGTTAGAGCTTTCTATTTCCATGCCCTGGCCTTTCCACCTGAGCGTGTTCGTTTTTCAGTTTCTCGCTGTACTAAGTCGCTTTCTTCTTCTGTCTTCTACCCATACTTTCCCGACAGGCCTTCGCTTTGTGTTGCGCACTGTCTACGCCAGTATGTACTTCTCACTACTCCGCTTTGTTCACCTACAGGACCGCTTTTGAGCTCTTACGTCTGCCACTCACCGAGTCCCAGTCCCACCATTGCTCGCTGGATTAGATGGCTACTCACTCTGGCCGGTATTGACATCTCTTTCGGGGCCCATCTGCGGGGCAGCGGCCTCTTCCACTCTTCTTGCAGGAGGGGCCCTTTCGGATATTTTGTCCTCTGCTGATTGGTCCAGGGAGTCTACCTTCCGTACCTTTTTGTTTTCGTCCAGCTTCTCATGCATTTTTTCCTCTTCTTTCAGGGCGTTAAAATAGCAAAATATGAAGCCTCCTGTCTTGTTATAAAAGAGGCGAATATTTTTCCCACCCACTTTGTTTTTCCCCCCTCCCTCCTTACTGTTTAATATGGTTTATGTTCCATTGTGACGTGTTTCTGTTATACTGTACCTGTGTCTTACCTCTAATTAATGAGGATCGAGTATTTTCACAATGTCCGGTCATATTGCTTGTTAAATTTTTTTACAACTGGTCATAGACCCTATACTTTTATACACAATTATTTTCTTTTCATTCTAGTGCGAGGACTCGTTCCATCGTATCCTGATCCACTGGTTCCTACTTCCTGTTTGATAAAAGGCTACGGACACTGTTTATTTTTATACTTCGAAGAGGAAGTGGGAGGGGCTTCACACACCTTCTAGTACTGTTACCTCCATTCCGATTGGTTGAATTCTTGATATTCATGATATTAACCTCTTCTTTGCTGCTGGGAGGTTTGAGTAAAGAAAGTAAAGTCTTTAATAAAATTTAGATTATTCGGCCACTACACTAGAATAATCCCTAATTCTACAGTAAACCCCCCCCCCCCCCCCCCCAGTATTTTATGAAGAGAATGAGGAAAGTAGAATTATAGAATATATTTATTCTCCCATATTATTATAGTATTATTGGCACAGAACGTGAGATATTGAATGCTATGACTGTACACTTTTCAAGGAGGTCGAACATGTTTCTCCTTCTTCGTTAAGATTTGTAAGTCTGGAAGCAATATTGAGGTCTAATAATAAATCACACCTCCTTAGACAAGAAGGGTATTGGATCCTCAAACCTAACCATGAGTTAAATTGGTGAGCCTTTTTATAAATGATGCATATACTGTATTTCTAATGTTTGTATTATTATATGTGTCTTATAACCTGCGTGGATAGCAGCGCTATCCCTTAGCAGTCATTTTTCTCCATGTATCCATAAAATGGATTTTTACAATCTGTCTTAAAAAAAGGAATATGTGCCAAAATAGTGTTTATAAATCTTATTTTACTGGAAATCACACAAAGATGATGTGTGCAATGGGTGTGGCCGCTGCAGAATCATGGCCTACATTATGACAACATGCACAACATTTGTGACATCATAATGATGTCAGCGCTGACAGGTGTTCTATTCCAGCCAGTGTGATAAGCAGCTCAGTTCTGAGCGAAGCAGCGAGGTGATAAGATGCATGTCTCCATGTGCGACGTGTGTCTGTTTTTGCGCTATGCGGTACTTGGAATTACCAGATTACTTTCATCTCGAAGATCTTTGAAAGAGTGCGCCAAAAAAAAACCTGGCGAAAATCTCCTCCCTGGAGAAAATTCTATACAGAAAAGAAATGTCATTTAGAAAAATGGAAAAAGATCGCAAAGAGATGGAGGGCTGTACTGAGAGAGCCACGGAGATAGCTCTCAAGTATATTAAAAAAAATATCCAGTCTACAAGGAAACTTAGCGACAGGAGCAGGGAGGTGTTATATGAAAGAGCTTCCAAGATGTTCCTGGAGGAAATGCTGGCCAGTGCAAAGAAGGAGGTGGAACATCACCAAAAACTGGCACTGGAAAGGGATGAAGAGATTAAGAATTTAAAAGCTAGACTCCTTATGGTGGAGGAAGATCTGGTGAGGATGAAGCAGGAGTGGGTTAACAACCACAACAGAGACCACCGTTATTACAAGAAAAAGGAGATATTGGCTCAACCTTTCTCAATAAAGAGGGTCTTTATTTTAAACCACCCAGGGAGCAGTGCCGCCTTTCATTGCAGTATTTGTTCTTATGTCCTGTGTTATTAAGGACTTGTCTAATATACTTTCCTGCCCAGATTTGTTAATTACCAATATTTAGGTGGTTTTTTTTTTTTGATTCATATTGATCAATTTAAATTTAAAACATTTAATTTGTGATTTCATACTATAATATTATAATATTATATCACCTTCTTCTATTATTACAAGCGCAGTCATCACTTTATATTAGAGTTATAGAGTCAAATAAAAAGGACGACATTCCTTACATAAGAGATTTAGATATATATCATAATAAATTAAAGTGTCCAAACGTCGGAGAGAGGTCTAATTTACAAATTGTGATGGAGAGAGAACAGCTACGATAAAACAGATATGTGTTTAAAGGGAAACTGCTTATTTTCTGTAGGTTGAACGTTATTTAACCTTTCTGCAATTTTTCTTCAAAACAAATATAAAACAATCATCTTCAAATATTAGCTAAAAAATATATAGTTTTTGTAAAGTTTCTCACGTCCGATAAAAGTGGATCTGTTCATCCCTGTTGATAATCATCTAATACGTCACATCAGTTGGAGACCTATGGAACCAAATAAGAGTAGTGGAGGCTACACACGCACACACAACTAAATACCATATTGGACACAATACAAACTCAATATAAATCCAGACACATTGAAGGGTCTACTCAATAAAGAGGGCATTACAGGGAATTGAAACGGGAATTGCAAACTTAAGGCCAAAATAGATGAGTTGGAAAAGGTCTCCCATTCAGCTACATTGGCCTAAAGTTTGAAATTCCATTCTCTTTATTGAGTAGGCCCTATGGTGTTCAGACAGTAATGGCTGGCTGTATATCATGGGAGTTGAAGTGAACAACTATAAGTTAGTGTGAAGTGTAGACCTCTACAACCCAAGTCCAAAACTACTACAGTTCCCATGACGTTTGAATATTATTGTAGATGTAGTCATCAAAAGTTAATGTTTGTACTGTAGACGGCTTGGAGGAGTGTTTGGGAGAGGTTGTACGCCTGGGAGAGAGATGGCTTGGAAGAGAGAGATGGCTTGGAGGAGTGTTTGGGAGAGGTTGCACAACTGGGAGAGAGATGGCTTGTAGGAGTGTGTGGGAGAGATAGCACGACTGGGAGAGAGATGGCTTAGAGGAGTGTGTGGGAGAGATGGCACGATTGGGAGAGAGATGGCACGACTAGGAGAGAGATGGCATTGGAATTGTGTGTGGGAGAGATGGCACTACTGGTAGAGAGATGGCTTGGAGGAGTGTGTGGGAGAGGTTGCACGACTGGGAGAGAGATGGCTTGGAGGAGTGTGTGGGAGAGATGGCACGACTGGGAGAGAGATGGCTTGGAGGAGTGTGTGGGAGAGATGCCACGACTGGGAGAGAGATGGCTTGGAGGAGTGTGTGGGAGAGGTTGCACGACTGGGAGAGAGATGGCTTGGAGGGGTGAACTGTCTTGAAGCAGTGAGAGTGGGAGAGAGTACAGGGCTGGGAAGGAGAGCTGTCTTAAGAGTCGTGAGAGTGCAAGGCTGGTATAGAGATGACTTGGAAGAGAGAGATGGCTTGGAGGACTTAGAGTGGGAGAGGGGACAGGGCTGGCTGGTAGGAATAAGATACAGCCTGTCTGGGTGATGTGAGAGACTAAGGCTATGGAAGAGAGCAGTAATGTTTGAAGATCTGTGTAAGAGAGTCTGCATGGATGGAGTAACATCAGCCGAGTAGTAAAGGCTGGCTTTGTAAGAACACAATCCTGTGGGTGCAATGGTGCTCTGACAAGACCTGTGGGTCCTCGGGGAAGACCTATGTATGCAGTCTTGGTGCTCTGGCAAGACTTGTGGGTGCAAGCTGGGTGCTGTGGCAAGTCACATGGGTGCAAGGTGGTGCTGTGGCAAGCTACATGGGTGCAATGCAAGGGATTGCGGTGGCAATAACAAAGAAAGACAGGCGAAATGGTGTAAAGAGGGCAGAGGAAGGATATAAAAACATAGAATGCCAATTTTTCAAAATTATCTTATTATCTCATAACTGTATCTTATCACTCATCGCCTATGACTCGCAGCAATGGGGGTATGCATAAGGAGCCAATACAAAGCTCTATTAATCCCCCGATCTACTTGTGGGGACAGAATTGATTATCTTTGTCTATGTTAAATGTGTCTCAATAACCAAGTTGGAACACGTACTGGTTGATTCACCAAAAGTCGATTTTAAGGAAATAATTTTCAAATGCTTTTTTGGCCTAGTATTTCTAAAACTCTGATGTCTATTTATTGTCTAGAAAATAAAAGAAGAAAAAAGTTACAAAAAAAATACATAATTTGGTAGGAAAAAACACAAAAAATACACAACAGCAAGATGCATTAACAAAACAAGTCTTTATTTTGCTCAAACCTCTCCCCAATGCTACCAATATCCGATCACACAGAAACAGCAGGAATTAGAGGCGCAAATGACCACATAACAGTTCAAACAGGCGAGATGTAGAAGCAATGAAATGTGCCATTCTGAGCCAAGAAGATAGAAAAAAATAGAAGCCCAAATTTAGATTTTCTGCAAAAACTATATATCGATTCTCTTTTCATTGCCAAAAGATTCTGAATTATGTGCACCACTGGACGATTGAAAAATAGCTTTATTATCTCTATATATCCTCTGTATATATATGTTATCATCTGAGTATACATTTTTTTTTCTTCATTGGAATTTCATGGGTCATTTTTTTAAAATTTAGACACAAAGAAAATATGATAAACAATCAGTGGTTTTCCGGTCTGCGTAAGAAAATGGGAATAACCCCCCAAAAAATTGCTGAAAATACAGTAATTTAGAGTTCGAATTTTTTACATTTGGCAAAATCAATAAATTCTCTAAATTAGGGTGTGTATAATGCGTGATAATTCCTTATTTTTATTTATCTAGTTTTTTTTTTTTTAACCAAAGTGTCATTAATGTGTGTACATCTTTTTTCTCTTTATGCTTTTACTTAAAGGTATGATTAGAGTACGTGTTGTGATAGTAAATTTACCCTGGTCATTAAGATGTATTTTAAACATATTGTGTTAGTGGAAAAAAAAAACAAAAAAAGTAAGTAGTAAAGGATATGACAAAAATGCTCTTAAGATCATATTGCAGATGAGGAAATTTATCAAGGTGTGATAAATGTACAAAATTCCTTAGTAAATGGGAGATTTTTTTTCACCAGAGAGGTAATCCTCACACCCCCCACACGCTTATTACTTCTGCTCTAAAAATCAGACAGCTGTCTGCGCATCTTATAGAGGATTAATCCTAGAGGCCTTGCAATCCAAATACATATATTAAAGAGGGAGTAATACCAAAACTGTATATCCACAGGCGGAATTCTATAAAAGTGGTTGTTTTTATTTTACTCCCTAAACAAAGAGAAACTGTAAACGCTACAGAGGCTGCCTTAACAGTGATTTTAAGCCAAAATAATTTCCCCAAAGACCATAAATGGAGTGTTTTGCTTTTCTATTACTGTATAAGAATATTCAATTTTTTTTTTTTAATCACAAGAAGACAAAGTTTTTCTGTCATTTTTCCACAGGGGGGGGGGGGGGGGGGGGGGACTAAATACTTAAATAATTAATATTGAGATTAAATTAATAATAAATTAGTAACATTATGAAGATGTGGCAATGTGATTTTTATTCTCTGCTTGTGGAATGAATGATGAGGTGATTGTGATGTAAGTGTTGATGCGGGTTAAGATTCGCAGTGCATATTTTAAATAATTTGTTGTGTACACTCATAGTGCAGGATATTTAAACACATTCTTTAGATTCCCAGCGAGAGGAATTTGTTTGGTTAAACCCAAAATCATAGCATGACCATAAAATCCTGAGAATAGTTCCCTCGGTGTTGCCTTTTCTGGCAAGTTGAGTTTTTATTGATGGGGTTTTGAGTGGCTAATGCTTGTTTAGCCAAACTGCCATAGGCTGACCAGCAAGGCTCTGCTACTTGCCAATATGTCAGCCAAAACATGTCCGCTTAGTAGTGGCCAATCCTAATCTGCATTTAAATTAGTAAAGAGGCAACAAGCGATCGTTTTTATCCCCCAGATTTAATGCAGGACTTAAATAAATTTATGTAGCTATGATCTAAAATCTTCCATTATGTTTGGTCCATTCACTTAAAGAGAATGAAATGTTTCAACTTCAGTTTCCCTTATGCAAAAAAGCAAGTTCAAACATATGTGGAACCGGTCTATTATTACTTCCATTGTTCTGCATTTTTAGAATAGGGAGGCTGCCATTGGTATACTTTCAAAAGTGCATTTTCTGGTCAGTGACCACGAGTAGAACTCCAACAGAACACTAAGAAGCCAATCAGAAAGCAGCTTATATTTTAGATGTGTTCTTTTTGAACCCTTCTTTCACTCTCTGCAGCAATACTTGTCGGGGTTATTTATTTAATTATAGGGCTTCTAGCAGCAGTAAGAGTTAAAAATGGCCAAACCCCACAACTTGTACATATAGTGCTGGATTTCTCTATATGTGCTCATTTATAGATTTATGTTAAGGATACTACTGACTATGATTCTAACAAGGCTCAGGTAGTCAAAAGGCTAGTTGGTGGAGCATTGAGGGAATTATAGTCAAGAACTGCAGGCATCCACTCCAAAAATGACCCCATTTCTTTTTGGGTGTGTTCTGTGTTTGGTTATAAAACACCAGTGAAGGATCCCATAAGATAATAATCTAGTACTTGTTGGGCTTCAGATGAGAGCTATTTCTCCTCTCCCGAAAGCCTAGTATAGTGCTGGCCTATTTATGCCAGTAGGATATAGTGGGAAACTACAACACAACCACCACCTGCCCTTGTAGGACACAGAAAGGTCACAGCCCTTGTAGGACATGGAAAAATGGCATTCGTAAGGATGCCTGGCGACGTAAGGATGCCTGGCGTAATTAGCTCTTGTAATGCTGTAACAGTTATATACCACACCCCAATAATGGCCTTATTTTTAAACTAACCCTGCCTGAACGTCCGTAAAGGTTGAATCCCCAAAAAATCTCATCTGAGCCCAAACTGTTTGACTTCCAAGGAGTACAAGGTAGAATTGGGGTACAAAAAGTGATAGTTAGTGACATTTCTGGGGTCCGTACCCTGTAAGTACTACACTTTATTAGAACATACTGAAAAGGGCAATCAAACCGTTTTCTTCTCTAGCACTGAGCGGCATAAAGCAGTCAATGCGATTAGAAAGGGGGTGGTTGGAAAAATATTAATTCGAAGAAAATAAAAAATAAAATAAAAATGATTCTCTTGCAGCTCCATAGACATATGATGCTGCAGACCCTCACAAAAAAAATAAAAATGTGTGGACTAAAGACAAGATTTATATCCCTGCACCATGTCCAAGAATCATTATAAAGTGCCCACAAACAAAAAAAGAGTGGTCTTTACGTGGAACCGAGACAAGGGAATAGTGGCGACCACCATGTCTCTCCATCAAAGTCCCTTTACAGTCACACATTAACTCCCGGAGAGCCAGGAGGGTAAGACATGGTGATGCCCCCCCCCACCTCCCTCTCTGAGAGTTAACACAAAAACATTTCAGCTAAACTTTGGGGCTGTTTTTGGAGTGACAATCTCTAGACGCAACAACAATTTCGTTGTGTGTGTACATTTTGGTCCTCCTTCTGCAATGGTCTGCGTTAGGCCAAGCACAGACCACGGACTCTCTGTCGATCCGCTTGAACACAGGTTTTTTCGTGGAAAAGACAAGCTTACAACTATCCTCGACAGTAAAACCGTTTCGGAAGCAAACAGAAAACAAACATAACACGAAAGACAAAAACATACAAAAAAAAACTAAATTCGCACCGAGCACCAGACAGCTCCACAAGAAAAGTTTCACAAAGAGGACAAAAGTTTCACATTGAAAATCTAGATCAAACGAAGGAATGAAATGAGAAAAAAAAACACACCAGCCCTGCTGGATTTGGAAATAATTGTGCAGTCATCACTGTGCGACAGTGCGAATGGACAGTGTTAGGAACTGTGGCCAGCACAGCTGACCTAGGATGAGAAAAGTCTCTTGGATCGCTGGCTTTAGCAGAATGTCTTGCAGAAAGAATTCAGTACGGAATAGGTGGACCTTCCTCATCTGACCGGAGACATTGGAGGTCCACGTAAGGGGTTCCACTGTCCAGCTGTGTATGTCCCCTGAGCTTGTTCCCTAGAAGATCTTCACAGTCCCGCTGTTAGATTTGTTCTCTTTAGGATTTTCACAGCACTGCTGTGTTTCTTTACTCCTGCCGGAGGAGTCCTTCAGAGTGAAGTACAGACCAGCTGTGCTACATGACCCCTTCCTGAGGGTGTCAGCAGACCAGCTGCATTATATTGCCCCTGCCAGAGGGTGCTTTGTTTGCCTTAACAGTCCGGCTGTTCTGCGTAGTGTATCGCAGGGATTGGCTTCTGTTCTGCACTGACTTCTTTCTGTAGTTTGTGGTATGCGTAAGGACCCAGGAGGCTGTCGTACAGCCTGATCGCAGAGAGAAAAGGAATGGTACCGTGTAAAAAAACAAAAGAGGAAGCAGGAACACTGAGCTATTTGCTTGGGGACGGACACTGCAGGCTCCAAGGCCGGCATGGGGTTTTACCAAACAAACCCGGTTTTGAGGTTGCAGATCCAGGAACCCTGTACTGAGCGGAAGAGCTGACATGTCAGGAAAAGTTATGGGTTGGTTAATTGGAGCTGGTAGGCCACGTATATAACATGACTTACAGAAGACACTGCCTGGAACACCTGTTATAAGAACAATCTCTCTGTACTGCAATGCCGCACCTCACTATTGAGTGAGAACCTTCATGATATTCTGTTAACACTTGTGACATTTTTTTTTTTTTACATCAGTTTATGGTTGACCTGTATTTTGACCTGTTATTCAACCTATCTAACTTTTCGACTTAGTATGCTGCAAATAAATCAGGCTGCCATTAACGGCTGCCTTTTCTGGGACAAAACCTACAGGACTCTTTGTAGCTAGGAGACGAGATCTGGTCACCTAGAAATCTGCTTAAAAAGGACAGCCGTCAACATAACATGAAGTTAGAGAAATAGTGTGTTAATGAGCCCTCTCTGGTTGTAGAGCTCTATCAGGGGGCAGACATCTTGGTTAGAATCATCGGTCAGATCCTTCATCAGACCCTAGATAAATGGAGCAAAGAGGGCTCAATAAGGCACTTTATTTGGATTCTTTCATTAAAAAGATGCAATAAAGCATAACTTTTAACTGGGCACACAGTCCTGGATCTTTAACCTCATGGTCTGCAAATTCTCACCCAATGCTGGGGAGGGGCCTACCGAGCGCTGCCGTGTCCGACCCAGCTGCCTCCTCCAAAGTACAAGTTGACAAGGATAAATGACGGGGAAGGAGAAGGTTTTGCTGGAAGCAGCATGCAGAGGATCAATGCTTGGACTCTTCCTTCTCTCCGCTCAGGAGAAGGTTACTAAACATTGTAAGGAGCTTGGAGTAGAGGCTGGAATGCGGAGCATCTGGAGTTAGGGGCTCTCTTTAGGCAGAAGTCTGGTTAAATTCACAGTGATTAGAAGCAGAGGGAATTGCTTGTCAAACGCTGGACTGCAGGAACGTGAGGGAGTTGTGCACATCGGTTGGACAACCGCCAGCATGACATGGGTGGGGGGTGGGGTATTGAACCCTTCAAAGCTTGATGTGTACTGTCTCCTATCATCTGCAAAGTGTCCCAGCTTTGTGGCCTGGAATGGTAAAGTTTACTGGTGCGGTGGAAATTTTAATGGATTTCGATCACCACGGGTTCAAACACTCCGGCAGAGATCCTGCAAGGGGAAAGAGAAGGAAGCCATGTCAGCACTACGGAGTTCTTGCATCACCTTTACTTCCCTCAAACGGTGACCCAGACACAGGTTCATTTGGGGCTTTACAAGAAACAAACAGCAATAGACTAATTCATGACACATTAGATGAACTCAATAAGGAGCCATACACTGAGAACAGTTTCAGAGTAGAAAACACACTAGGAACATTCTATTGGTTTCCATGGTGACTGCTGCGCTTTTTGTATGACTTTTACAGCATAATAGCTTTCTATGCATACCCTCCAAGGATGCGGCAGCAGCACAGTCATGCTTATTATTTTACTGGTTTGTACAGAATTATTTGTTGTGAAGTTGCCTCTGATAAGTTACAAAACCAGATATACTCTATAGTTATTAAAAACAAGATGACAGGACAGACACACTTTTTGAAGTAATAGTCTGCACAATGCATAGATCAAAAGCTGTGTGTGCGTAAGTGTGTCCCCACATTCTTTCGGGCACTGTAACGTCTACACCTCTAAGTTTGTGGATTAGATGTGTCACGATTGTATTTATTTTCCAGCTAGATATTTTGCAAGAATACATTTTTGCACCATAGGTAGGTGGAAGGTGGGTTACTTTGAGAAGCCAGCACTTTCTTAAAAAAATGTTTTTTTAAAATAAGGACACGGTAAAGAGCTGACCTTTGTGGCTAAAAATATATGTTTATAAGATTTGCAGGTTACCCTGCAGTTCACGGAATTGAACGGGTTAAACCAGGTATTTAATAAATGGCTACCATGGTAGACGATAAGAAAAGATCTGAACTATCCCGTGGGAATGTGGTGGTCTTTAAGCCAAAATAACGCAGCTAGTTACATCACTCTGGCTCAAAACCCACACAGGGAATGCAGAGGGGCTCAATCGTGCGGTCTGGTTACCTGGTATGTGATTATCCTTATGTTTAAGAGAGGCTCCCATGGGACATAAATCATACGCTATGTAAGCAAAAGCACGGGGTTCTGGGTAACTGTACTATTGTTATAAGGTTATTGCTCTTCTCTTACTCTGTGAGCGTAGCTATCGGAGAGAGGTTAAGTGTGACTAAATTAAAAATATGTTTTTTTTTAAAGGGAAGTTTAAATTAAAAGAAAATACAATCTGTAACAATGCATGTTGTACAGTAATTTAAATGATACAACTGTGTTTATTTTGGAGAATTAAAATGTAGTGGTTTTTATGCAATTAGCGCTGTCCATTCATCTGCATTTTCATGACATGATACCAACGGCTCTTAAGGTGTCAGGAGCTGACCTTTGGAATTCTCATGCGTACAGGTGAACTTTTCCCAAACATGGTCAGGAAAGAGACTAAAAGAAGTAGTGAGAAGCGCTCACAAGGAGGCCAAGGAAAGTACATTTAGAGTGAGACACGTGGGCTTTATTCATGATAGTGAGAATTGCAGGGAATTGAGAAGGGAATGTCACACTTAAGGCCAAAGTAGCCGAAATGAATGCCTCATCTAAGCACAGCTCACAGAATACACAGGGGCAGCGTGCTACAAAAGCCAATGACAATTACACATGGTTCCCAGGCCCTTTGGCACACTGTGTCTGGTCGTACCTGTTAGCCAGTTGGATCCCGCTCAGTGTGGTAGAACCATCTCTGCTGACGAATAGCCTCAGGTTACTGTCTAAATAAAAAAAGAGACATTGCACGCAGTGTGAGACTGACATCTATACCAACCAGAGATACAGCATGCAGTGTGAGACTGACATCTATACCAACCAGACATACAGCATGCAGTGTGAGACTGACATCTATACCAACCAGAGATACAGCATGCAGTGTGAGACTGACATCTATACCAACCAGACATACAGCATGCAGTGTGAGACTGACATCTATACCAACCAGAGATACAGCATGCAGTGTGAGACTGACATCTATACCAACCAGACATACAGCATGCAGTGTGAGACTGACATCTATACCAACCAGAGATACAGCATGCAGTGTGAGACTGACATCTATACCAACCAGACATACAGCATGCAGTGTGAGACTGACATCTATACCAACCAGACATACAGCATGCAGTGTGAGACTGACATCTATACCAACCAGAGATACAGCATGCAGTGTGAGACTGACATCTATACCAACCAGAGATACAGCATGCAGTGTGAGACTGACATCTATACCAACCAGAGATACAGCATGCAGTGTGAGACTGACATCTATACCAACCAGAGATACAGCATGCAGTGTGAGACTGACATCTATACCAACCAGAGATACAGCATGCAGTGTGAGACTGACATCTATACCAACCAGAGATACAGCATGCAGTGTGAGACTGACATCTATACCAACCAGACATACAGCATGCAGTGTGAGACTGACATCTATACCAACCAGAGATACAGCATGCAGTGTGAGACTGACATCTATACCAACCAGACATACAGCATGCAGTGTGAGACTGACATCTATACCAACCAGACATACAGCATGCAGTGTGAGACTGACATCTATACCAACCAGAGATACAGCATGCAGTGTGAGACTGACATCTATACCAACCAGACATACAGCATGCAGTGTGAGACTGACATCTATACCAACCAGAGATACAGCGTGCAGTGTGAGACTGACATCTATACCAACCAGAGATACAGCATGCAGTGTGAGACTGACATCTATACCAACCAGAGATACAGCATGCAGTGTGAGACTGACATCTATACCAACCAGACATACAGCATGCAGTGTGAGACTGACATCTATACCAACCAGAGATACAGCATGCAGTGTGAGACTGACATCTATACCAACCAGAGATACAGCATGCAGTGTGAGACTGACATCTATACCAACCAGACATACAGCATGCAGTGTGAGACTGACATCTATACCAACCAGACATACAGCATGCAGTGTGAGACTGACATCTATACCAACCAGACATACAGCATGCAGTTTGAGACAGACTGACATCCATACCAACCAGACATACAGCATGCAGTGTGAGACTGACATCTATACCAACCAGACATACAGCATGCAGTGTGAGACTGACATCTATACCAACCAGAGATACAGCATGCAGTGTGAGACTGACATCTATACCAACCAGACATACAGCATGCAGTGTGAGACTGACATCTATACCAACCAGACATACAGCATGCAGTGTGAGACTGACATCTATACCAACCAGAGATACAGCATGCAGTGTGAGACTGACATCTATACCATCCAGACATACAGCATGCAGTGTGAGACTGACATCTATACCAACCAGAGATACAGCATGCAGTGTGAGACTGACAGCTATACCAACCAGAGATACAGCATGCAGTGTGAGACTGACATCTATACCAACCAGAGATCCAGCGTGCAGTGTGAGACTGACATCTATACCAACCAGACATACAGCATGCAGTTTGAGACTGACATCTATACCAACCAGAGATACAGCATGCAGTGTGAGACAGACTGACATCTATACCAACCAGAGATACAGCATGCAGTGTGAGACTGACACTTATACCAACCAGAGATACAGCATGCAGTGTGAGACTGACATCTATACCAACCAGAGATACAGCATGCAGTGTGAGACAGACATCTATACCAACCAGAGATACAGCATGCAGTGCGAGACTGACATCTATACCAACCAGAGATACAGCATGCAGTGTGAGACTGACATCTATACCAACCAGACATACAGCATGCAGTGTGAGACTGACATCTATACCAACCAGAGATACAGCACGCAGTGTGAGACTGACATCTATACCAACCAGAGATACAGCATGCAGTGTGAGACTGACATCTATACCAACCAGACATACAGCATGCAGTGTGAGACTGACATCTATACCAAACAGAGATACAGCGTGCAGTGTGAGACTGACATCTATACCAACCAGAGATACAGCATGCAGTGTGAGACTGACATCTATACCAACCAGACATACAGCATGCAGTGTGAGACTGACATCTATACCAACCAGAGATACAGCATGCAGTGTGAGACAGACTGACATCTATACCAACCAGAGATACAGCATGCAGTGTGAGACAGACTGACATCTATACCACCAGTCAAACAAACCAGAGATACAGGATTATGAAATATAAAATGTGCTATTGTGTATGGGTTTATATCCAATACCCCGACGTGAAGGGTACACAAAATACCTATCATTATCAAGACATTTAATACCCAACCTATGTTGGCTCCCTCCAAGGGATAAAGAATAAAGCAGAGGTCAAGTCAACAGGTAAGAGCTCTCGCTGTAGGGAAAAACAAGCATGTCCACCTTGCCATAGGCTGGCAAAGCATCATGGGACGTGTAGTTTCACAGCAGCAGGAGAGCTAGCTGTGGGCTCATCATCTGTAAGGTCTGTGATTTCCCCCTGGACCTTCTTGGCTGCTTTCGCCCTAACCCCCGTTCCCACATTTGTAGATACTGCAGCCACTTCCTGTAGATCAAATCTGTTCCAGGTGCTATGGGATACCTGAGTGCAACTGATAGGCTGGGGCTGTGGGAACAGCTGCCAAGCCAAACCCATCACAAAGAGACCAGGGGGATTTCTCATGTGATGGGGTCGGCACAAGACCTAACTGGAGGAAAGACACGTCACTTGCTGGAGCTAAAGAGGGAGATAGTATCAGCTCTAAACCAAGCCCATAGTTTAGGAAAATAGCCCAGTATATATCATTCTGAAATGTTTTTCGGGGGTTGGCTCCTTCCATTTACCTTCATTGTTGCTGACGTCCGTAAAATCCTGACTCTGCATGATCTTCTCCACAATGTCATCGGCGTCTATTCTGGTGTCATCCACCCAGGTAGGGTGACTTTCTACAGAATCCTTCTTCCTTCTGTAAAGAGAGTAAAACATGTGTAAATTTGGATTATGAAACAGAGGATCAATGCAATATGTAACACAAAAGAAGAATCATTATGGTGCTGAATCTTAAAGGACTACTGTAGCAAAAAATCAAGTTATGTTTAATTGAAAGATTGCATCACCAGGAGGCAGACATGTTGTTTAGAATCTTTGGTCAGATCTTTGTTCATCTGAACCAAGGTGAGTGAAGATCTGACCCAAGATTCTAAACATGTCTGCCCCCTGAGAGAACGATATGGAGTAAAGAAGGCTTTATAAGGCACTTTATTTGTATACTTTCATTTGAGAATGTCTTTATAAGTCATCTACACTTCTACAATCTTTTAATTAAACATAAGGTAATTTTTTGCTCCAGTTGTCCTTTAAGTATTGGCGTACTCTGAGGTATTTCCTATTTGTTCATTAAAACACAATGTATTTCCCAATGTTTCCTGTGTATTCATACTTCAAGGGAAATAAACTAGTTATGAGAATCCTTGAGATCTTCGCCCTACTGCCATGTATTCCGGAACAGTACACTTCAAGAAGGACCAAACCCTCTATGTGATCTTTTAATCACACAGAAGGTAACTTCCACAGGAGCAGGGGTCAGAAGCTCCCCCCTGTTTTAAAATAATTTCTTTATTTTGTTATTGAAAAAAACATGACATTCAAAATGGGATCATACCATTATTAGAAAATGTTGGTTTGTATGAGTGGTCATCTGGCTTCTGCACCTCTGTCCTGAGCTGTGTTTAAAGTGTCATGTACAGCGTGCATATGCTCCAAGGGGTCCTTGTTTAAAATGGATTCAGAGGCAAAAGGTGAACATTGTTGCATATTCCTACCCAGAATCCCTTGCAGTGGTGGTAGCACTGTGAATGTATACACGGATTAAGAGGCAGAAGGTGATCATTGTTGACCGGATTGGCATATGCCTACCCAGAATCCCTTGCAGTGGTGGTAGCACTGTGTATGTATCCACGGATTAAGAGGCAGAAGGTGATCATTGTTGACCGGATTGGCATATGCCTACCCAGAATCCACTGCAGTGATGGTAGCAATGTGACTGTATCCACGGATTAAGAGGAAACATTTGATCATTGTTGACTGTGAATGTGTGGGTTTTTGTGGGTAAAGCAGGCCTACTGGCTTGTTTGCTGTGTGTAGATTTGTGTTTGATAATGTCTCTGCTACCCACTGCATTTCAGGTTGAGGGGTTTTTCCATCACCTATAACCTTCCACTACTTTTGTTCTTTATCTTATCGTTCCTTATATGTGTGATAAGATAAAGCCCCTTATCAGCTCGTGAATAAAGGCCTCCTTCAGTAGAGAACCATCACCAGACAAGGTTTATTGAAGGCTTTATAAAAAAAAAATACCATATTGTGTTGAGTTTAAATAAAATCCCATGGATGAGATCACGAGAGGATGACAGACTGGTAACGGCTCACGGTCGTGTTATAGTGGAAGGGAAATTGGAAAGTCACGAGACCTTCTGTTTCATGAGGAATTGGCTACAGAACCCGTAATGAGCTGATCCAAAAGTTCCAGTGTGACTCAGGCGATAGCCCAGTCACATCATTTGTTCCACCCGGTAGCTGTGAGCGGGGAGGGAGGCACACTCACAGTCCCGTCACTAGCTTGACATTTGAGAGACAGAGCCTGTTTTGTTGTTACTGTATTTATAAGGCAGTCGGATAAGAACATCTGCAAAAACGCTTGACTGGTTTCCCCCCCCCCCCCCCCCCAATCACATGGTGATGACAGATTAAAAAATAAACACAAATCTGTTGGTTTGTACCTTGGGGCGTTCAGAGGTATGATTGCATTGTTCTTGGCAAGGTGGAATTGCAACGCAGCACGGGGGGTCCGCAATGTAATGGAGAAGTGTAGGCCCCTTTCACTGTGGCTTCCTGAGTTTAACTATTTTTCAGCCTGAAAATTATGTTTCCTGTGTCCAACCCTACAGTTATTATGAACTTCAACTCCCATAATGCTGTGGAAGTTAAATAGATGGCTTGCCATCATGGGAGTTGTAGTTCATCAACAGCTGGGTCTAGAGCAAGGGCTGGTCATCTCACCAGCTGCGATGATGCTGGTGAGCTACTTAGATCAGTTAATTAAGGGAAGGGGTCAGTAGAAATCAGATACCAGGCTGCAGGTTAGGAGAGAGGGGGCCACAATGAGGCCTTAGTAGAGTGTTTTTGGAGGCCTCATACCTGGCAGTGTTAGTGATGGAAGTGGAAAGTTGCTGATAGACAAAAAAAGGATGTGGGATCCCTCTCAGCGAGAACTGACAAAAGCTCAAATAGCCGTGCCTATAGGATGTACTTGGGAGATGAATCAGGTTTTTTTTTTTGCTTGTTTGCACAATTACAGAGGAAACCTCACCATTAGCACATCAGATCGGTCCCACCCATAAGGGCAGTCCAGATCCAAATTGCCTGGCAGGTCTCCTCTGCATGAGGAACACAGCAACCACAGACGGACGTTTGGGCCTTCATAGGCCTCGTCAGTGTGGTACGGCTGGTGTCCCTGTAGGTGCAGCGATCCAGGACTCTGCTTTGCGTTAATAAAATGAGTGTGAATGCCATGGGCTGGTCTTGCAGTTTATCATCTCTACTCTACCTGGACTGTCTGTCTAGGTTGATGGGTGGTCTGAAAGGCCGCGGTGGCTTCTCTGGCTTGCTTTCTCGCTCTCCTTCGGGGCCCTCGGCTGTGAGGCTGAGTCCGCCCGAGGTGCTGCTGCTGGTGGACGTGTTGCGTCTGTGAGTCAGGTCAGACATGCTGGAGCAGCGGGAATGCTCGGAGCTCTGACCTGGAGGGGAACATACAAAAGGACAGACGGTTAGAACACAGACATTGTTTCCAATAAACGTGTTCCAAGGAAGAACATTACTCTGGAAAACCACATCGAGTGTAAGGAATGACTGGTACAGAAGTGGACTAATCTTTCTCAATAGAAGCAAGAGTTTATTTTACATTAGCTGTACGGCAAAGCGTCATATACCGGATTTGCTCGATTATAAGACGACCCTGATTATAAGACGACCCCCCAAACTTTGGATATTCCATTAGGAAAAAAACTAAAAGCCTGAATATAAGACTACCCTATAGGAAAAAAGTTCAACTTGTATATATTCACATGTAAATTGCTTTTTTTAATAAAAAATTATGATATCAAAAAATGCATTTCTTGTTTTTATTTCCTTTTATGTGCCAATGCTGCCTCCCTCTTTCCCTTGCCCCCAGCTTTCTCTCTCTCCCCCTCCCTTTGTCTCCCCCCTCGCTCCCCTTGTCTCCCCCCCCCCCCCCCCGTTTCTCTCTTCCCCACCCTGCATCCTCTTGTCTCTGTCTCTTCCCCCCCATCCCTCCCCTTGTCTCTGTTCCCCCTCCCTCCCCTTGTTGCTCTGGTTCCCCCCTCCCTCGTTGCTCTGGTCCCCCCTCCCTCCCCTTCTTGCTCTGGTCCCCCCCTCCCTCGTTGCTCTGGTTCCCCCCTCCCTCCCCTTCTTGCTCTGGTCCCCCCCCCCCCTTGTTGCTCTGGGGAGCAAGACGAGGGGGATTCTTTAGAAAAAAAATTCTGAAAAAAACCTTTTCTTATAATCGAGCAAATACGGTAATTCATGATGTACACACAGCTGTGGCTGTCACAACTGATCATCACATGCACCAATTGTCACTGCACCATCCCCAGGGCTGTCATCTCATTGCTACTGCAGTGAGACCCCCCCCTTTTTTTGTACTAGGGGAAAATAGAAGCTACTTACCCAAGCAGGGATCAGACTCTGCGCCACAGTTTGTAAAGATTTAAGGCACTTTAATATTTGTAATGTTTACAATTAATATTTAGCAGCTAAACTCTTCCTGGTTAAAGCTACTATCTTAAGGTTTTAAAAAAATACCATGCTGGTTACAAAGATCCTAAAATCTCTAATACCAGCTCCTAAGCGTTATCATTGTTTCAAATAAAATTCTACATTAGTGTCCTGGCTCCTACAAAAACACACTAGGCTGGCTCTTAAAGGGACACTAAACTTTAATTTTCACTTGTGCTTCTATATTAGAAGTTAGTTGTCCCTAGTATGAGGAAAGACTGGCGTGTACTTTTGATAGTACACGTCCGTTTATCCTCTGACCGACAGCTGCCATGCTTCCATAGGAAGCAGGCAGCCGTCTGGTCAGCGACCGGCTCTCTCTGCTAACACAGAGAGAGACCCTCATTTTTGCATGGGGGGGGGGGGGGGGGGGGGGTAGTTTGACCATAACTAGGTGAACATAGAAACATAGAATGTGTCGGCAGATAAGAACCATTCGGTCCATCTAGTCTGGCCAATTTTTTTTTTTTGAGTACTTTTATTAGTCCCCCGTTCCCGGTCTTATAGCTAGGATAGCTTTGTGTCTATCCCACGCATGCTTAAAATCCTTGACTGTGTTTACCTCTACCACTTCTGCTGGCAGGCTATTCCATACATCTACTACCCTCTCAGTAAAGTAATACTTCCTGATATTACTTTTAAATCGTTGCCCCTCTAATTTCAGACTATGTCCTCTAGTTGTGGTAGTTTTTCTTCTTTTAAATATACTCTCTTCCTTTACTGTGTTGATTCCCTTTCCAGGTACATTCCTGTGCTAGCAGCGAGAGACCCTCGCTTTCGGCTGTCAGAGTGGGGCGAGCCAGACAACCAGGAACTGCTGTGTCTCACATTAGAGACACAGCAGTTAGTCAACCCGTGAGTATCTAGTAAGATACACGTCGGGTTTACTTAATTGACCCGGGACATGTTTTGTTTAAGCCTTGCTTCCTTCAAGGAAGCAAGGGTTAAACAATGTTTAATGCTCCTTTAAATTGCTATATTCATCTTGTAAATTCTACAAACATTTATCAGGAGGGGCAACTTGCAGCTGCCTAAGGTATCAGTAGAAATAAAGGAAGTTTCTTCACTCCAAAAAAGGGGATATTGGCAATAGACACAGGCAGTGGTTTGGAAAGAAATAATGACTTTAAGATCTGTAAATGTTTTTCTTTTCTCAACCCATCAATAAACCTACAAACTGCAGTTTTTGGGGAAAGATCAGGGTCTTATTCCCTGCATCCTTTTTATATTCAAAGGGTGCTGTTTCTTACTATATTATCAGTTTTGCATGCATATGTGTCTCCTGTTTATGACATCACCCTGTGGTTTGATATGCAAATTACACATTTCCAATTGAAAATAGTTCATTGTGATGTCATTAACAGGAGACACCACAAACACGTTTTTCTTTCGCCATTCACAGCATGAACAAACTTTAAGTAACAGAGCCCCTTTAAGAAGGGTGATTAAGTAATGACCTGATACTTTGGACTGTTGGCTGGCCTGGCTGGAGTTACGGGAATGGCCAGAATGAGATGTTTCCTCTGGACTGGAAAGATTTTGATCTCCTTCTTCAAAGACCCCTGGAATGTTCAATTATAAAAAAAAAAAAAAAGGAATCAGAAACGGTCACCGTCAAGGTAAGAATATCACAGCAGTACAGAGCGGAAGGTCTGAGGGTAATACGGTGAGCACGATGGAAAAAAAAACTGCTGGACCTTTCATACCTGAAATGAGCAAGGCTTGTCGACTCCGGTTCTGTCGCACAGTGCCGCTGGTGGAACGCACTGTGCCCTCACCTTTGCAGGTCAACTGTAGAGAGGAGTCTTGTCCTGGGGCGGAGACCGTTTTGGCTGTTGATGGAGGCCTGTAACAATCAAGATCAGCCAGTGAGATGATTAGAACTAGTGTAAAACACTGACGGCATTTCACACCAAAAAAGAGTAGTTTGGGTTTAGATTCCCTGCGATATAATCTCTGTAAACCAGACCCAGCGTGATACCCAAACACACATTAATGCCTGGCTGATGTTGCATGCAGTATATTTGTACGATTCCAGTCCTACAGACTGAGCATATCCATGGCAGGGGCGGAGCCTAAAGTAGGAGGAGCTATGTGACACTGGCGTAACCTCATTATGATTAGGAATGATATACACACATGTCTCTTAGACTCAATAAAGAGAGAATTGCAGGGAATTGAGATGGAAATTTCAAACTTTAGGCCAAAGTAGACGGGACTCTTTCCAACTCGGCTACTTTGGCCTTACGTTTGAAATTCCCGTCTCAATTCCCTGAAATTCTCTCTTTATTGAGTAGACATTACAGAGTTTAAATGCGATGCTTTCTCAAAAATGTGAAAATCCCAAACTACTTACGTTTTGAAGCAGGGACCTCCGGACAGAAGAGACATGTCAATGGTGACCTGGTGAGGAGAACGGACAGAGATGACAATACAGCAATTGATCGGTTTGTGATCGGGAGGAAGGAAGTTGGGTGTTAGTTTGGGAGGGCAAGGACGATGGTGATTGTGGGTGTGACACAGGCGGAAGGAAAGTCGTGGTCGGCGATAGCATGTGAGCAGACAGGAGATGGGTTGGTGATGAAGAAGGTGGCTTGTGATTGGTCAGGAAAGAAACCAAAATTCAGGAGATGAATTGTGATTGGGCAGAGAATTGTAGTGCGTTATTAACCGAATTGCAAAAGCTAGGTCGAACTAGCCGAGTTGGAAAATTCTCCATCGCTCCCAACTTGATTATTTCAGCCTTAGTTTCTAAACATGTTTTTTTTTTTTATTAATAGGAAGTTTGTACGATGCTCTCAGAGATATAGAAAGCGCCCACAAGCAAAAAGTATAAATAGTGAGGTGACAGAAAGGGCAAGTGGAAGGGAGAAAATGGACCAGTAGATACGTCTGAAAAGTGTGATGAGAATGGCAGTAACACACGGAGGTGAGGCTGTACCCATGCGATACCTTTAGTATAGAATTGTCCTGTCTGGTGTTTCGGGTATCGTATCCTTCTAGCAGACAGCACCGTCCCGTGGAGCCAGAGCCAGCAAACTCAGCCAGGTTCAAGTCAGCAAAGCCCAGCTGGACGAGAGAAACAAATAACCATCCCTGGTTAGAGAACATCCTTCCACAGAACACCATGCACATCACAATACAGAAGGGACATGTGATTCCCTCCCCGATGCATTTCACAATATTTCCCTCCTGACCTGGTTCATATTAAGGCGTCAAATTGGGAAACTGAAACAAATACCTAAAGAGCTACAGAAAGAAAGCTACTGTACTATTATATGAGACCCACCCCCTACCAAACAGTTCCCTTCTCTGCTACCCTGGCCACCTGGGAGTTGTAGTCTTCTCTATTGAAACCAGCTGCGTTTGGATGAGGTTCAGAAGACACTGATATTAATGACGGTTTGCGTGATGCTTTAGAACTGGTGCCTCCCCCCCACCCCCCCGTTATAAAGTTCCCACACTGCTTCCTAACTGCGACCCCTGCAGGGTTATTGGCTCTTCCCACCTCCCCTGGCAGGAAACGCTTGACGGAAGAGGCCGAGGATGGAAGGATGCTCTACCCTATTCCTCCTTCCAAGCTGCTGATCCTGCTGTTCTTTACAATACTTTTTATTCTGTGTGACGTGGGTCTGTGTTTGTCTGTGTTTTTTCTGGTTGTTTGTTACCAGTGCTGCACCTTGGGAATCGGCACAGCAATCCTTCCCGAGTCCCAAACCCAGTGCTCACCACTAATCCCCAGTCCGCGCGCTTCTTTCCCATTGCACGTCAGCGGACTATTATGAATTAACAAAAGCGAGCCAGTCGGCTGTATGGGTGAGCGCTTTCACAGGGACGTCTTACAAACTTCACCCCAGCAACACTACACTTGCCCAACTGGCCAGCAACCTTCAATATTCAGTGTTCCTCTCAACCGCAGACCCCTCTGGCGTATTCATTTCTTCTACGTTAATATCACAGATAAGGGACAGACATGGGTATGAGGGATTTACCTTGGAATATGTTTTTCCACCCTTCAGTTCCTGTAACAGGAAAGGACAGATTAGTATTTCCATTGTGACAAGGCCGAGTCAACATCATGAACTTTGTGTCACCAAACGCTACTTCTGTTAATACAGGACTGAGGTGAGGGAAGAGCAGTCTGCCAAACTCCCTGCGAGGCGCCTTGCGTCAGGCAAAGGGTTAAGCAGAAACCAAACTGGGTGAATTGCAGCTTACACCTCACTCTCGGCACTGTACGATGCACACGCAGCAGCCCACATAATCGCACACGCAGAGCGTCTTATACAAAGCTTCCCACGCAGAGCAGCACATCGTAATGAGAGCAGCCTACGCAATGCACAGTGACTGCATCACCCAGACCTGCGCACGCAACATTCCAAAACTACATGCGATATACAGGATGGCAGGTCGCCTGAACAGATGCAAACACTGCATCCCGCGTGAGACATATGTAGATGTAGAGACACACTGGCAGCTAAACAAACAGTGAGCGGTTTCCCATTCAAAGCACAAGCCAGGAGTGGGGCTTGCAGGGCTCAAATCACCAGCTGCTGTCCTCGTTCCCAGCAATGTGCATAATACAGGACACAATCTCACCTTGCGGACGGACACTCTACAGATGCAAGGGTCCAGGACACCAGTTGCAGGATTGACACTCATTTTACAGACAAAATTCAGTTTCTTCTTCCATCGCACGCAGTTTTCCTGGACTTCCTCCCTGAATTAGGGGATGGAAAGGACAAACGTGAGCAAATTGAATTCCTAATTAAGCGATACAGTGAAATCCCCAAGGCAATAGATAGTAACGGTGAACTGATCAATTAGGGTGTCAAACAAACTTATTTCGGCCCCCAAATAAACACAGTGGTATCATACATGTATCTGTTATAGAAGCATAAACCAAAAACAAGCAATTAAAGTAACAAATCTGCCTATTGTTGAAAGATGATTTTTCTCTCTAATTTCTTATATTGCTGCTTGCTTGCGCCACACAATCTTGACTTTCCTAACAGTAATTACCCCTACTACCTTTGCTGAAAACCTGTTCCATGCCTCAACTACTAGTTCTGTAAAACAAAACAAATAATACTCCCTCTTGTAACTTCTCATAAAATGCACAAAGGCTACTCTGTGGATGAACCTATTAAATATTTTATGGCTCCCATGTATACACAAGTGATCTATAGCTGTCATGTCAGGGATCTACATTAGAACACTCTGCGGCCAATGGGAGACAATTAGGCAAAGATCCCATCTCCCATTGGCCGTATGCAGTTTTCCAATCAATAGCTCCAATTTCCCTTATCCCCAGTATCTCTCATGCTGCTGTTGACATCAAACGACATGAAAGATCTATAAGCTTGAATGAGCAAATGTAAATGAACAACAAGGCAATAAAAAGAGGTGGGGTGTGAGCCCATGATTGGGTTAGCTGGGGGAACAAATGCTCTAAATGGGGAAGTACAACCAGGAGTGTGTTAGTGCAGTCTGTTTATCTGATATCATTTACAATTCAATGTAGTAATGAGGACAATCATGGGAGCTGGGGCAATTGGCCTATCCTCAACACCTCCCCCCCACCCCACCAATTGTGGCTTTAACCTTTTGGTAGCCAAAGCGGGGCAGCAATGGACTGGTTTACAGTAGTGTGTTGAAATCAACTAGTCAACAAAAATTATATATATATATATATATATATATATATACACACACACATACATATATCACATCTTGCTGGAAACTCATTTCATGAATGTTTTACAATGTATCAATGTTCAAATACATGAATTGTTGTCTCAAAGTAGCACTCAATGCTCATACAACACAAAGGGTTAAGAAATTTCAGCAGCAAATCACCCGACACATCTTAACATACACGTTTCAGACTTTTAACAGACTTGGGCTTCAGACTGCAATCCCCATGCTTAGGGTGACCATTTCATATAAAATAGACATTTCTGAATCCAGCTTATAGAGAAGTACACAAATCCTGTACATTAATGGAAAAATCAGAAGACCCCCCCCCCATCACACTGCTGATGTGGGATAGCAGCTGATGGGAGCCCACACAGCCCTATCTGAACAGCTGGAAGACCTCTGGAAGGTATAAGGCCTAGCAGGCCGTATGTGATTGAGACAGGAACATCCTGATATCTCTACTGCCCAGTAATTGCTTTCTCTCCCCTTCACGATGAAACCCTTCAGTGACTCCCAATCTCTGGTAAAATATAGGCCTGTCGGGCATCGGAGATCCTGAAGGGAAGCTTTTAATGCAGTGTCGCTCTCTGCAAGTTGAATGTTTATTTAATGTAGGGCATCACGTACAAAAGAGAGATTTTAAAAGAGGATGTTCAACCTTTGAACCATGCAGTAATACATGTATATGCTGAGCACAGTAAAGGACATAATCTGAAATACTTTGTAGTACTGTATTGAGCCATCTTTACTCCATATACCAGGAGGCAGACATTTTGTTTTAGAATCTTAGGACAGATGAATCAGATCTTTGTTCATCTGAACCAAGGTGAGTGAAGATCTGACCCAAGATTCTAAACAACATGTCTGCCCCCTGAGAGAACGATATGGAGTAAAGATTCTAACCAACATGTCTGCCCCCTGAGATAACAATATGGAGTAAAGATTCTAACCAACATGTCCGCCCCCTGAGAGAACGATATAGAGTAAAGATTCTAACCGACATGTCTGCCCGCTGAGAGAACAATATGGAGTAAAGATTCTAACCAACATGTCTGCCCCCTGAGAGAACAATATGGAGTAAAGATTCTAACCAACATGTCTGCCCCCTGAGATAACAATATGGAGTAAAGATTCTAACCAACATGTCTGCCCCCTGAGATAACAATATGGAGTAAAGATTCTAACCAACATGTCCGCCCCCTGAGAGAACGATATAGAGTAAAGAAGGCTTAATAAGGAACTTTGTTCGCATTTTCATTAATGGTTTTCGTTATAATCATTTACACTTGATACAATCTTTCAATTAAATATAAGTACATTTTTTGCTTCAGTTGACCTTTAACTCTGTTCTATGCCTTGTCTTGGTAACCACAAAGTACCGTTGGTCTCCAATTCTGAGTGGCTTAGGAAATACATTAGCCGTGTGCAGTTCTATTATGGAAGAGCATTTGCACAAGGCCTCTCTTGGAGTATTCTGTTGGTTTCTGTAACTTTGCTTTTCAGTCTTTTATGGAAGCCCAGAGAGGCCATGGATTTCTAATATTTTTCAGACTTGTTTCCTGAAGATAACAAGTTGTTTTCTCTAGAAAAAGAGAGGCCACGTATTTCTAATATTTATGGGACTTGTTTTCTCAAGATAAGTTTTTCTCTCTCTAGAAAACAACTTGTTATCTTGAGAAAACAAGTCAGAAAAATATTAAAATGACATGGCCTCTCTGGGCTTGCATAGTCTTCCGTTCAAGCACATAAAATAAATATCTAGCTTTGGTTGTGCTTTGTACAGGGATAAGATAACTGCAAAGTGATGAAAGTGACAGCTGGGAAAACAGCCAAGCTTAAAACACAGGTCTACATTAGCGAAAGCCCCTCTCTCCCCCAGAGCTGTTTTGGGGGTGGGGGGCTGTTGGGGGGGGGGGGGGCACACTTGGTTGCAGTGGGAGAAATCAGCTAATGAGTGACTGAAGTCATATTAAACACGTTTCCGGCTTGCATGAGAAAGATCAGACAGAAGATATAAAAACAGAAAAAAAAAGTCTTCACATGGTGCAGGGGGGAAAATTTGGGTCGGTTTAAAGAGATGAGACTCATGTAAAACCACAGGCTGTTGGGAAATTAAAACCAGCACTTTGACCCAGAAATGGAGGCAGGGGTTTACCCTACGAGAACTGTGATACCCAGGCAATAAACACAAGATTAAATGTGTAAAAGATGGGTAATCACCGTTTGGGAATTCACAACACACGAACGAGCCGAAGAGATAATGCATTGTATGTGGGAAATAATGAATACACGTTATGTTTCATGCAGACTAGATGGGAATGCTAATAAGCACTCTACGGGGGGTAATGTAAGACGTAGTAATCCTTGGGGGAAAACAAACAAACAAATTGTTCTATTAATAACAGTATAAATATAAAATAATAGTTATTACACTGCTTGCACGCCAAGGGAGAAGTGACATACATTAAAGAAATTCCATGCCGCTTCTCCCACAGCACTTGTCACAACTGATCAGCTGCAGGGAGATATTGTCAGTGCACTGGATGCAGATTATGGTTTGAGAACCGAAGCTGGATGTGAGGGGCTTTGCTCACTGTTAATGCACTGAACCTATGTTGGGGTGGGGGTGGGGGAGAACTTTCGACCAGACACTATGGGGTCACTGGATGTTTGTTGACCCTGGTAAGTCTGGTGTACATTACACCACCAGACAGCTTTGCTCTGTTGAACTTGCCTCGGTTGTAGCCTCAGACTTTGGGCGTTAGACCTGCGCTCGCTTGTGACAAGCTCAAAGCCTAGAGTTACTGGCGTCAAAAGCTACGTTCCCGAAAGCAATTAGACAAAGAATGGACCGTGGGGAATGCAGCAGAAAAAAAATGACGGTAAAGGCTGCTAATGGTAAAAGAATAATAATCACAAGTACCTTAAAACTCGAGTCACGCCAGCTACAAAAGGACTAAAAAAAACCTGTGCTTATCAGAGAGATTATATCGGTCCCCAAGGCACGATGACACTTTCTACGATTCCCGATCTTACTCACAGACCACTGACTTGAGTCGGTCGTGTCCTATCAAGCCTGAAGGTAACTAAGCAATATCAGTCCGTTAATATCTTATAATATTATATTCAAGACAAAGCACAAAGCTTGGCAAGGTTTCTCTATTTTAAAACCCACTTTGTTCTTTTACTTCTGCTATAGAATTAAGTCAGAGCAGTTTCTTGCACCAATTGTTTTAATAATAATGTTAAAATTATCTCTGTGTTTTCAACCGTATACCAGACGTCACATAATATATATTTTTTTTTTATGACATCACAGCGGCGGGCTACAGTCTGCCTCATTTCTAGAGATTTCTAAAGATCTGTACAAAAAAAAAAAAAAACCTGTTTAAACCTCTATTTCCTGTAGGCTTCTCAAGCTGCAGATCTAAGTCACGAATGTACCTACACACGAACAGAGAGCAATTTGTACCAGAATGCTTTGCTCAGGAGCGGATTGCAATGCATGCTGGGTGCTCAATCCAGTGCCCTTCTTGGTGTCCTGGGAGCCGCAGGATTTTAATAGAACTTCTAAATTTGTAGGTTTGTTTACAGTCCCTTTAAAATGTTTTTCTTATCAGGATCTATGAGAAACAAACAAGATAATGTACAAGCAATTTCGCAAGTCATAAAACCGGGTTCTCTTTTGGCGTGCACCTCCAGCAATATCCTTGGAAATCTAGGAGTACACTGTCAGGAGGTGGATAATTCGGATTCCGATAACCTCTAGTAGAAACAAATGGCCTGTGTTCTGCATTCCTCGCATTCTTCAGGGATCACGGAAGGTCGAAGTTCAACCTTACAGAACAGGAGGAGAGAGGGAGAAAGGCCAGGGAAACATCCTGGAGGAATGGAGAGATGGGGGATCAACCGTTAACCCTTTATGTAGGATTTAAAAAAACGCCAGCAATGTTGTCTATTTGTTGTATGTTTTTTTGATACAAATAATAAAGACTTAAACTTTAAAAAAAAAAAAAAAAAAACGCCAGCAATAGCAGCATCCAGACTGAACGGTAAAATTCTATATATTATATATTGTGACACACAGGAAGTCTAGAAAAGTGAGAAGTTTTACTACATAACAGCTAAACTTTACAAAATCAAAGTGACAGATCGTCTAAATTGGGGACGTCCCTGGGGCTTGGGAATAAGTCACACCTGTTTCCTTTTAACCTGAAACTAGAACATTTCCCTTCCTTGTGATATCACTTCCTCAAATTCAAAATGGCAGAATTATACTAAAACCGTGCTGAATTCTAGTTATGACAATAGAAGGCCCAGACCCCAGTTTGGAGTAACAATGGTGTCTGACTTATACCATCAGCAGGGGCCTCTGCTTCTAAAATACCTTCTCCTGGCTCCTAACCTTTTTTCGATAGAATGTTACGGAAGTACCTGGCTCCTAGAAATAAACTTGGCTGGCTCCTGGTAGGTTTGGCTCCTAATGTCTGCAAAAAATGTTAAGGGTAAAACGTTGTATTCCCCATACATGGTCCTGAAGCCAGCAACCACAAACATGCGTGCTTGTGTCGCAGTTATCCCTCTAGGGGACGTTCTGCACAGGAAGTTTAGTGGAGCATACCACCTAGCAGGTGCCGTTAGACAGCTATTATATGCCAGGGAGCAAGGGGAGGTTTTTGGAACATATAAGTTTAGTTGAACACATTCTATTATAGAGCCTCCTTCCATTGCACGGTATAATAAATACATTCCACTTCCAATAATTAGTGGTTTACGGTCTTGTAAAAGTGAACTCTTAGCCGCATTAAAAGCACCACATCGGAAGATTCTCTCCTCCACGCCAACCCTTCCAGGCCTGCGTTGGGGGCTCTCAGTTTAGCTGTTTGCAAAAACAAAGACACATTATAGACCAGCGGGGATGGAATTTCTCCAAACTCCTGACAGAACAATAACAGTCCCCTCCTCCTCCTGCCTGCCATGGGCTGGGGAACACAAAAGCACAACAAGAAAGATGTCACAATCCGCTCTGTGTGATGGGACGGACCTGAGGGGGGCAGCTGCCTGGTACGGGACCATTGGGGAGCAGCAGGCCTGTGATCCATCCCTGTGCTTGCAGATGGTGAAGGAAGTGGGGATGTGGATTCAGGCTCTGGGATATAAGCTACCCCAGCACTATTGCCATTTCGACACAGCAGGTGCTCCATTAGTGGACTCTGGCAGCAGCTCAGCTTCATCGACCGGAATGATTGGTTCTTAGATGCCTACTGTAGATCTTTATTGATCCCATGCCCCCCTTCCCATACATGGCAATAGCAAACCCTCAAACAATGAAATAGTGTGGGACATATCCACTATAGTGACAACCAAGCTATGAAACATAGGCCACTATAGCCAAATCAGAGGCCGTAATAATGTATCTTGAACGTCTGTGCTGATGCCTGTATGCTTTCTAGCTTATAAAGCGTTGATGAGATCATCTCTTCTTCAACACAAAAAAAAAAACCTTAAAAGGACAACTGCAGCAAACATTTTACATGTTTAAATGAAATATTACATTAAATGTTTAAAAAGTTTTACCTAGAAATGCTTCAATGAAAGAAAAGTGCCTTATTGAGCTCTCTTTGCTCTGTATAGCTGGGGGCAGACATGTTTAGAATCCTGGTTTAGATAAAGGAAAAGTTGACAGATCTAACTCAAGATTCTAAACATGTCTGCCCCCTGATGCAGCTACACAGAGCAAAGAGGACTCAATAAGGCACTTTATTAGTATTCTTTCGATAAAGCGTTTTATTTAAAATGTCTACATTTGTATGCAATATTTTAGTCAAACACTTTTTTGCTGACAATTGCCCTTTAGAACTGTATTTAGAGGGGGGGGGGAAAACAATCACAGCTTTTTTGGGATTTTCAAAGGCAAACTGATTTAGGATTCACTACATCAAGGGAGTCTGTCCGAGGTGTGATGTTAAATAAACATTTACATTCCAAAGAGCAATTAGTCTAAGCTGTTGGAGTACTACATTTGAGAAATGGCTCTATAATGTGATCTAATTAGGGGTCTGCTTTTTTTGATGATCTAGAAAAAGTAAATAAAAAAAAGATACGGGGATAGATCAATGCTCTGGCAGGCTGTTAAAAGGGTAGCTTCCAGCCACATAAAAACTGCAAATAAATAAATATATTATTTATGCATTATCTCTCCTTCTTATTGGAGGATACTGAATTTAGAGAGTTCCTGGTCAAATTATTTTCAATGAACTGTAAATTGTTAGAAAGTAAAAAATAAATTTCATTTAAGATTTCAAACATACACAATATACAGAAATTCAGCTTAGTGGAACTGCTCCTTGTAAAGGTACCATTCATTTTCGTACGCATAGTAGGACCATTGTATTTTTCAACAGTGACGTCTCATTTGCTAAGCTTTCGTCAAAAAGGCGGTGGAGAGGCCATTTTGACGAAACACGTAGAATGTATCACCTATTATTTGTGTCAGGATACCACAGAATACCTATGTAAGCTTGGTATGCATAGATTAGGTGATTGATAATGAAAGGAATGAAAAGAATGGCTCATTAGAGGACCGCGCCAGAGGATAGCTCATGGGTACAATGACAGCTTTGTTGCTTAACCTGTTTCCCTGTCACTAGGACATAGGGACATATTAGACTTGCATGCCCTGCAATCCTTCCAATGACTGTGACATTCTTTACCACATCAGCCGTGTGATTGGCTGTTCATACAGGTGATGCTCCTTAACTCCTCTGCCCCATCTCTCAACAAGACAGTCCAGCTCTCTATTCTAGATCCCAAATGCACCTTTTGCCAAAGGGTCACAACACGGGAGGAGGGGGGGGGGGGGGGGGGGGGGCTGGGGCTGGTTCTAATCACAAAGAGGTGACAGATGGGCACAAAGGGACACTGTGAATGCAAAAGAGATGTTCTTACATTAGGGATTAGTGAGCTGTAATACAATAGCACCGGTGCAGGTCCAAGGTAAAACTTTCTGAGGTGCTGCTGCCTTGCCACGGCAGGGAAATGGTTAAAGGGGGGTTAAAGGGGGGTTTGCGTAAGGCGATATTGAGGTTACCATAGTGATTTGAGCTGTACTGGAACCTTTTTCTAGCTCTCTTTATTTCTTTCTGTGTTTAGAACCAAAATAGCTGCAGATAACAAAAGAAACTGGGCCCACGCGATCGGAGGTGGGGATTCGACAGGAAAAATCTGTAACAGGGAAGGGTGCTTTACAAGGTGCAGGGCTGTGCTGGGTTAATTGCATTCAGATGTTTGGCTAACCCTCTTCCCTTCAAAACCCTCCATGCTGGCGTCAGGTTTCACAGAGGATTTGGGGCTGATTTGGGAAATGTTCACAATATTCCTCAGCACTCCTGTTACCCTGGGTGGGGGCTGGACGTCTACTGCTTACCCCCCTCTTTTTTCCAGGCCCAATGCATGTTTCGAGCAGGAGCAGAAGATCCAGGGCTTTAATAAACCCCAGGAAGCCATGGCCCATAGAACCCCTGGCTCATGATTCTTTTGATTGTATACATAGAACTCTATGAAAGTATCCTCTCCCTGGCTCCTACAAATTAACCAGGCTGGCTCCTGAAATAGTCTCTCCAGCTATTCTAAATTCTACAAATATATGGAAAACCCCAAGAATATATCTTTGTTTGCAACAACATTACAGTCTTTGCTGAATTCCTTCACAGTGTCAGTCTGGATGGTTTCTACTGCAAAGTCCCTCCAGGTATCTACTACTCTCTCAGTAGAATAATTCCCTGAACAGTCAAAGGGTCTCCTATTGCTCGGCCAACAGATCCTCGAAGTGCAAGCTTTTCCCAATTTAAAAGCAGTTTCTGCTGTTGTTTTAGATCCAGACATAGAAGAATGGAGTTATCATTCGTTCCCACGCAGGCTATACCTTCCTATACCAGAAGATGTGACAAGGTGGCTGAATGTCTCAGGTTTCCTGCATGACCAGTCACAAAAGTGGTGTGACTGTCCATCTTGACATATCCCCCAAGACTGACAGAGAATTATGGGATATGTAGTTCCAAAACCCTCTGCAGTGCAAAAGCTGTCACTGTGTCTGCAGTGGGAATGATGGGCAGCATGGATATGTATTATTATAAGTGTACCCAGGTAGAGGTGAAGTCCGGTGACTCTGATCTAAACAGTGAAACATTATACATATGCTAGCCAGCTTTTAATTCCCCCAGTTAATTGAATGGTGTGTTTGTCCACTGTCCTGCCCTGGGGAATATTTTTGTTTTTAAAAAGTATGTTTACAATAATCATACTTTTCCCTACTTTGTGGTTTACAATCTCCATAGTCGTTATACACCAAAGCACAATGAGAGAACAGCAAATATATTGTAGATTGTTTGCATTTTGGGGGATTTATTGGAATGAAATGGGGGCATTGCAGTTCTATGTGTGGGAACATGGACAGACATATATGCAATATCTAACAAAGCAGCCGTTATGGACTGCAATTCACACAATGCACAGTCAGGACAGTCTAGTCTATCCCCGGCATCGTATAGATTGAAGTACCCAACTTTTTAAACTACAACTCCTGTTATGCTCAGCAAGCCCCAGAAAACGGCAATTTGACAAAAGCCCAACTGCCCCCGCCTCGGTAAGCAGCTCTGGTAGATTATGCTTCAAAGGAACAAATGTACATATAATTAAAATCAGATTATTGTATATGATGCAATGGTTTTGAATTAGCGATTGCATTACCGATGATGCAATCTGAAGGCAGGTAGAGTATATGAAATCAGTAGAGACGTCTGATGAAATACACTTAGGAGAACCTTTTGCATCTCTTCAATATAAAAAGCAACCTGATCAACACATTTATACATGTATTTGCTTAGATTTTAGAAATAGGTCTGCGTAGACCCATGATTTTCCTCAGCATCAACTAGGCAGCTGCCTATACCACCAAACATGTGCATAGTGATTGCTAACCTTGGCACCCCAGATGTTTTCAAACTACATATCCCATGATTCTCAGTCAGCAGTGGTGACTGCTGAGAATCATGGGATATGTACTTGCCAAACATCTGCAGGGCCAAGGTTAGCCACTGGTATTAAGACATCTTAATGAACTAAAATTCCCAGAATTCTTTACCAGCTGTAGTTATTCAGTAGCTATGGTGGACTGCTAGCCGAGGTTATTGCGGAGATCTGGCTCATTTGAACACATTACCTCCCTGTATTTTGCTGATGCCTTTCATTAAGACTGTGGGCTGTCGTCTGTCAGTGTGCTTGCTGGTATTTGTTCGGTGTTCATTATCTAGTCTGGAAAGTCACACTCCAACCACAAAACGACTCCTACAACCACAAATGTTTGGACTCGTGATAATTTAGGATTCCCTTCACACCACAGACTCGTTCTGGCGGTGTGCCCAAAGGAAGCTGCCAAAGAAAACCGGACAGTGATGGCAAAAAAAAAAAAAATGTATTCGTGTTTGGTACAGGGTGCGGCGTGTGCCACAAAGCGGGCAGGTGCTCGGCTGGATATACAATTCACCGTTAACCCCAGGCTGCCAGACGCCCTCGCAGTAAAGTAACTTCTCTTGCACTCAATGCATATAATCTTCAGGAAGCCCTGAGCTTCAAGAATATCATCAACAAGTCATCAACTTGTTTCAAGCCTTGTTGAGTTCAGCTGAGTTGGGTGGGCACACATAGGGGTTTGACAAATATCTGTACAGGTCCCAAGAATCAATGTATCTGTATAATTGTGGATTTATTAAATCCTTGAGAAAGCTAGGGACATCAGAAGCTCGCTGGTACCATGGGTTGGTCAAACCGTTGGATGGAATTCTGCAGCTTTCTATGCGGACTAATCTCCGCAGTATCTGAGCTGATAATGCAGGGGTGTCCAGCCCTGGCCCTTCAGCTGCTAGTGTCCTACATCTATACCAGTGCTTCTCAAACCTGTCCTCAGGACCCCCCCCCCCAACGGTCAAGGATTTAGGGATTACCCAGTTGTATTTAATTAAGAATATGTACACTTGGTGTGGTTCCCTAACCATTAAGCAACCATTCCAGGTGTCCTACACATTCTTATTTAAATACAACTGGGTAATCCCTAAATCCTGGACCGTTGGGGGGGTCCTGAGGATAGGTTTGAGAAACACTGATCTAGACACTGGCAGGGGATTATAGGAGATGTAGCCCTCCACCAGCTACGAGATTGCTGTTTCACATCCATGTGCTAATGGATCTTGATGACTTCGGTTCCCAAACCTGGAGAAATGTAGCCAAGGTCAATGTAGTGAATACGTAGACTAATCCCTTTAGCCATCGAGGGTATAAATAATGAGTACCACTAAATTGGATAATACTATAAACCCCTGGATGTAGGGCATAATGTACTCAAACAAACCATCTGAATGTACCCTTCCTGGTTCAACACTTTGCTACGTTTGTGGTTTAAAGAGGGGAGGTTTAGGGATTTGTAACCGTAGTCCATGCATGCCTGGGTGTGTAGATAGAGAAGGGGGTAAATCAGTTACTGAAATGGATTGCACATTCCTTAGATAAGTTACAGCAGGCAGTCCGTCTCGGCACGAGTAACAGGAAGGATTGTTATGATAAATTCCACACTTCCTAAAAAACAGGAATTTGGGGAGGAAGGACGAGAGGACAGAGATGTTACGGGCAATTTCCAGTGGGTTAGAACAGCTTCCGCTTATCCGGCAGGGGTGATAACCCAGCAGATATCTTGCTGCACATGTGATGGAAACACATGATTTATACATGTCTGATCCAAAGATACTGTCCGTACTCATACAATGATCTTTGTCTAGAATTTATTAACAATCAACACCATGCTTGGTCCAAACCAGGTTAAACATCCAATGACAGACCATTACATGATGTAGAGAGAATCCTGCTAACATGAGATGTTACTTCAATATTTATCAAGTATATATGTTTGTAAGAGACTATGTTCACAGTAAATATACACTGATCAGCGATAACATTATGACCACCTGCCTAATATTGTACAGGTCCCTTTTAATGGCAAAAAAGCCCTGACCTGTCGAGGCATGGGCTCCATTTGACCTCTGAAGGTGTGCTGTGGTACCTGCCAGCAGATCCTTTAAGTCCTGTAAGTTGTGAGGTGGGGCCTCCATGGATCGGACTTGTTTGTCCATCACGTCCCACAGATGCTCGACTGGATTGAGATCTGGGGAATTTGGAGGCCAAGTCAACACCTTGAACTCGTTGTTGTGTTCCTCAAACCATTCCTGAACCATTTCTGTTTTGTGGCAGGTAGCATTAGCCTGCTGAAATAAGGCCAAAGCCATCAGGGAATACCGTTTCCATGAAAGGGTGTGCATGGTCTGTAACAATGCTTAGGTAGGTGGTATATGTCAAAGTAACATCCACATGAATGGCAGGACCCAAGGTTTCCCAGCACAACATTTCCCAAAGCATCACACTGCCTCCACCAGTTTCAGTGGTCATAATGTTATGGCTGATGGGTGTATGTGTCAATACAAATTCCCTTTATGGCAAGAAAAGCTGGTTTCACTTTTAAAGAGAAGGTTTGACAAATCTCAGGAGCCATAGATTTCTATTTGTTTGCCTGTGTTTTTGCTAATAGACTGTTTCAGTTTGTAAAATCTGGAGTTGGAGAGGGGCTTATCGGTCCACCAAAATAAATTAAGACAGGGGGGTGGGGGGGGGGGGGGGGGGTGCTGACTGTTTATAGCAGCCAAACACAGACATTGAACAGCATTGAGTTCAGACTAGAGAAGTTGTCCGATTGCAATCACCAAGGCTGACACGATCCTGCAGAATTACATGTTAAGCCTTTTCCCAAGCTGCATTTAGTTCATTTGTTGATGGGAAATCTTTTTCGGACAATTACGAGCTCAGGAGTAAGCCAATAGATCAGTCTGGTGCTCACACCCTGCTATGCAAGTCGTTTGTGAGTCCTGGAGGTACTCTTATAAAGACTATGATCCTTAGAACTGGTCAGGCCCCTTGCTGTGTACTACAAATTAATATCCGAGTGCTACACAGTTAAATACATTATCCAATATCCACCTGTATGGGTGGTACTTTCAAAGAGCCATTTTAATTTAATCCCCTGCTAATCAGCCATTGTTTCGAAAGTGACAAACAATAGCCCACTTTGTGATCAGTTATAGCCAGTTTATTATGTTGTGGGTCTATCTCTCATAAGATTACATTAATGCAGCTTGCCACAGGCCACGTCCGGATAATAATTACAGGTGTACCAGCCTGTTCAAACACCCAAAGCCCCACTGATTGCGTGTTGGGAGGGTTTATTTATTCAGTGGCAGGCTTATCAGCTAGTAGTTGGTGATAACAGCGACTCCTATGATCTGTCATTCCTCACTCACGCAAGAGTTGGACTATCTACTCTAGGATATTTCTCATTTACCATAGAAGTATGGTAACGGAGTGACAGGTTCAATAATAGCACAGTCCCGGAGAGCATGGAAAGGTAAATCTACTTTCTCTGCCAGAAAATGAAGTTATATTCCAAAGGTTGAGCTGCCATAATTACCTGCGTCATATATAAAGTTCCTCCTGCTAACAGAACTGATCTGTTATCCATCTGACTTATCAGCACAAAAGGTCACCAGGAGCTTGCACTTCTCTTTTCTAATGTACCCAGCATGCAGTCTTTTCATTTTAAAGATGAACCAGCTGTTTAATTGTGAATTTTGGTAGTACCAAAGAATCCCACAGTAGCTTCTCCCCGGAGAGTTACTTAGTTACTGAAGACAAAAACATTGCAACTGTGAGTATTAAAATCAAGGCTGTCAAGAAAGACTATACATCTTGTAAACTGAATTAAGCCCTGCAGTTTTGCATTACAAACAAATAAACAAACAAAAAAATACCCATCGCAAAGCCACAGATAAACATGAACACACTGGTACTGTGACACAGGTCAAACACACATCTGCATATGTACATAGAAAGACGCAAAACAAGTTCTAGTTCTGTTTTTGGTATGCTATACACACCCAACCATCCTCACAGATTACGCTACATGCCCCCTTAATACACCCTAGAATGATCAGCCATAGGTAACACAGACATACCACAAGTTTGGGGCAGTGAAGGCCAAAACGCCAATTCAAAGCAGAGTAGCAGAGTTGGGCCTCAACTGCTTGTGCAGGCCGCACACGTCTGATATGCTAATAGAATGGTTGCCATGGCTATGGCAACAAAACCTGTGAGATGCTCCAAAGTGGGTACCATCTCCTAGGACAGGCATTTTATAGCCAGGTCTGTTTCGCAAACCTTCCTGCCCCAGCAAGTGTCCCATGTCGTCTCACCAAATGACAATGAACAAGTAACAAGTTTATCCTGGGACTAAACATCCTCTATTTCATTAATAATAGTAATAGTTTTTTTTTTCGGAAGGATGAGAGCACAATTTTCTTTAAATTACTGGTTGACCGGTTTATATATTTGTCAAGCTCTAGACCAATCCAGGATCCAGTGTAATAGTTCTTCCATAAAGGTCTAGGAGCCAGCAGTAGGGATTTTAGGAGCCAGGCTCCCAAACTCTATATATTCAACCCAATCTGTGGCCTTCGCATGTCAATATGTTTCTTTGTGATGTTAAAGACACAGCACTGCTGAATATACCCGGGATGGCTAAGAAGGCAAAAACCCTTCGCTGAACTGTGTAAAAAACAAATATATCCGGTTACTCGAGCAAAGGGCCTCACGTATCTAAAATCAAAACCATTCAAGGTGAGCGTCACAACGAACATCAGGTATTTCTGCCAAATATCTCGGCAGCTGAACACAGGGTGCAGTACCCATTGTGTGCGATGGGATCTGTTGCCAGTAAACCTTCCTAAATTCGGGACGCCCTGTATTTAGTAAACTGTTCTCACGGCACAGTCCTCCTCGCTTGAAAACAAACTAAGAACATTTTTCTTTGGACTCTGTCACTTAAGCACTGCATGTACTGTGAATGCAGAGAGGAAAAAAAAATAAATAATACTAATGACAAATTACCTGTACATTGTGAATAAAGGGAAAATGTGTTTACAATGCGTCTGTGGAGTCACCTGGTTATGACATCATCTGTGGCTTCATATGCAAATTACACATTTCCCAGTAGCTAATTTTAATCAAAATTAAACTACATTTTCTGTAATTCATTCGGTCCAAATATCCATTGGTTACCAATGGCAAGGGTCTCTAGTTGTGTTCACACATACCAGGTCTCTTGTAGTGGGTTAAAAAAAAAAAAGGGTCCTTTATATCTGCCTTCTTAACAGGGGGTTCTTACAGGGCAGGGACAGTGCAGAGTCAGCCTGAAGCAGGGACATGCATCTTCTGTCTGGATTTTGGCCCCTCCAGGATGTTACTGGTGCTGATTACAGTCTGGGATAAGACATTCCAGAGGATCTTGCAAACTATATAACAACTTTATTTGGTTTAATAACGAAAGGCCGCGTTACAGAGGTTCCAGCCAACTCCTAAAAGATTGTGAGCGCACTTAAAGATGACTACGTCTTGACAGGCCGATGCAAGGCAGTTATTGATTGATTGCCGTTAATAATGTAGCCTATTCAGACGTGTCGCACTGGGTCTTGTCCATGTGCTGGGCTCCATGCTACAGATGGTTGTCAAGATCAAATAAAGACTGTTAAAGAGATGTCTTAAAAAACATGTGTGTAGTAAACAGAAAGTGTGTGTGTGGGGGGGGGGTGGGGGGGGGGGGGTACGTGCTTCTGTATAAAGGATGCAGCAAGAGTAGGGTTGCCACCTTTTCTTGAGACAAATATCGGCCTTGGTATTGTCTCCATAGGCTTAACATTGACCTGAAACCAATACCGGCCAGGTGCCAACCCTAAGCAAGAGTATGGGAATTTAAACTGGGCACGGCCAATCTGCTGGTTATGGGGTAGGCAAAATGTGGCCCTCCAGCTGCTGATGAACTACACCTCCCATAATGCTCTTTCAGCTAAAAGGGTAGCAGAGGTGTATAGGTAATGAGTATTTATGGCTGGGCCTGATGGGGAAATGTCACTGTTTTAAGAAATTCGATCTTAAAAAAGTTGACCCAAATAAACAGCATTCCACTTATAATATAAATGTAATGTAATGTCCAGATGGCTTTTATATGTCAATAAGCAGATGCACAAGTATGGTAACACCCTGCTTGAAAGGATCTTACGTTTTGAATCAGTACTAAATTACTATGGAAAGCTAAATAGCAGAGGTGTTGGAACAGGGCTTGGCAAATATTTGGAGACTTTAGGAGCCCGCCTCATTTATTTTTAGGAGCCAAGGTAATATAACGTCCACAGACTTCTATGTGAAACACTCAGCAAAGTTAGACGTAAAACAAAACACAGAAAAAAAACTACAGGGATTTTGTCAAGGCCTGTATTGGAAGATAATAAAATAAGTTAATGTTACACTAAGGTGGTTGGATATAGAGCTATCCAGGTTCAAAAGGAGGGGGGGGGGGGGGGTAATAAGAATATGGATGAATGACAAATTAAATTCAGAAAACAGGGACAAGGAGGTGAAAAAAACGTAGAAACAGTCAGACAGAACAGGTAGCTGTTATAATGACATGCTTTGTAAAAGAATGTTACATGGAAGGAAATGCATACATTTATATAGAATATAAAGCACCTAATACACATATCAAAAGTTTGCATTGGGCATGACAGACAAAGAACAACACAAGTAAAAAAACGAGGTTGTGAGCGGGAAGGATAAAGTGTGTAACAGATCAAATGTCAACTATTGCACTAAACGGTCTACTCAATGAAGAGAGAATTTCAGGGAAATGAGACGGGAATTTCAGGGAAATGGAGCAGAGTAGGAGAAATTCTCCAGTGCAGCTGAATGAGAGAATGTTTCCAACTTTTTAAATGGGAAATGTGTAATTTGCATATTAGGCCACATGTGATGTCATAAGCAGGAGACAGGAGATCCTAATTTAGACATTTGCCCCCAATGTTGCTAATACAATGTATAGACATTCACAAGGTTTAGGTGATACAGGCCCTTTAAGGTCTGTCTATGGTCGTCAGTTCTTCTTGTACCTCTGTCTGTCTTGCCTTTACTCAGTTATAGGAGAAAGCCAAACACATTTCTGTGTCGGAGGTGTACAATGCGGTTTGTGTTCAATAATATTAGGCCCTATATTAACCTAACGATCGGCCTTTTCATTATTTACTGTCATTAACAAACAAGACGTGCAAAACAAGCAGTGAATGGGTTAACATTAGACGATATAATCCCAGAGAGCAAATTACAGTAGGGAAAGAAATGTAAGTATATCATGTGATAACCTCTTCCTCCTCCCTTGTTTTCGTAGCATATCCTCAAAACCATGTCATACAGCCCCAAAAAAAAGGCTTCTAGTTTAAATTTCAACTATGAAGACACGGGGGGGGGGGAGGTTTGGGAAGTATCTAGATTGACGCTTGTCTTTTCCTTAGCAGATGCCTCTTGGCTAAGCCTTCCTCAGGCTTGGAACGAGCGAAGAGACAGGTTGGGACTGGCAGGTACTGCTTCACCTGTACAAACACAGGCAGGGTGCTCACACTTGTGTGCACGTGTACAAAACTGCACATCATGGAAAACTTCAAAGGACTGCGTGGAATTTTACCTGGAAAGTTAATATCCCCCCCCCCCAGCAGCTGAGGAGCTACTATTTGACCATTACTGTACAATTAGATTTCTAGTGTAAAACGCGTGAGGGTCATATAATGTCTATTATTTCTAAATCTCTTTTCCTGTTTATCTGTAGATTTGCCTCCTGGTGAGTTAATGCCCCCTCTTTCCACACATTGGATTGAAACATGGGTTAGAAATGAGAAAGAGCCACTTACAAGAGGCGAGTAGGTCTGAGAGGGGCAACCCAAGGGGGAGCAAACAGTAGCCATTATTAAGTAGCATACTGGGGGACCAGTCACTAAAACCGAACTGACAAGTGAAATGCATAAACTCTCCCGCTATCTTTCCAACTCTGCTGTTAATGCCTGCTTTCCGCAGTTCACTTGTCAGTTCAGTTGAAGTTAACATTATCATGCTGTGCTACTACCCCCCCCCCCCCCCCCCCCCCCCCGCATTAAACAGCAGGGTTTTATAGGACGTTTGGTTGCCACCAAGAGACATATGAAAGGGAATCCATAAACCATGCCCGGCCCTGACCAAGCCATTATTATTTGGTTTACAGCTTTACCCGCCTTCCATTCGTAACTCCAAATTCCTTGTGTAAAATACACAGATATATAGCTAGCTATAACCGAAACCTCAACCCTGCCAAATGTATTTTCCATACACTGTGCTTTAGAACAGGCTTCTTAGGTGTAACTGAGACAGACGGGCAGTGAAACACACACACACAACGCTGGGTGTGTGAGCAATAAACAGTTTAACCCTTTGGACCGCAGACAAGGTGTTCACATTTTGCTGGTAGTCCCCTAACGGGGTTTCTATGCCTTTTTTAACACCTAGCTGCATAGAGGCTCAGCGCTATACAATGGACAATAAGTATCGCACACATGCATGCAATTAATGCAGGATTCAAGCTAAACAGACGGTCATGTAACTGGACAGAGGTCATTATTCAAAGAGCTGCTCCTAGTTAGTTAATTGTATTCCTGTGTATACAAGGCTATTTGCTGTATATTGAAGGTGTACAGAAACCGGGGGAATGTCCATAAACAGTGCTGTTGAATGGAAGAATGTGTAACAACATTCCACTGGTTCCCATGGCAACTGCTCTACTTTTTAGAACTTTGAAGAGAATGTCACTTTAAACATAGCTACCGCAAAAAACGTAACCCCCCCCATGATGGTCCGCTTACCTGGTGGACTGGCTGACAAAGTCACCGCCGTCCAGCAGTCTGACTTTGCAGAAGAGAACGCCATTCACAAAGGGAACCGCCGTCAACTCTTCCAACGTGAAGGTGGTCTGGAACTTAAATTTTTTCTTCTTGGTCAAGAAAGCCATGGGTGGACCCCCCGAGACGGACTAAATCCTAAAGGCTTAGGGTTGAGAGAAAGCAGATGGGGTTTGTGAACGGGTGGGAAATCGGACAGGAAAGATCTGGTTTGGATGAAGAATTGTTCTGCTCAGAATTGGTATGTTTTCTTTGCTTTTATCTGCCGTCGACTTCTAAGTATCTGTGCCTGGGGTGGCCTGCCTGCGGTCGGAAATGGAGGCTCCAAGATTTGACTGAGATGAGGAATCTTTGGAGCATCTCCAGGGGTAGAAGGAATGGACCCGCAAGCTCCAAACCAGCAGAGATGGGGTCCACGGAAAACTCGTACGTCCTGCCTCTTCCCTCTCGGTGAGGGATAAAGGCTTCCTCTTCAGCAGTAGCAGCAGACGGGAGATACGAAGTCTATTCCAAGTTCCCCTCTATAGCCTGCAGCTGATCCTTGGAGCAGTAGGACATGTATGCTGTAGAGAGGGTAGCTGTGTATGCCTCTCTTCCTATCCAGGCAAGTGAATGCTCAGCTAGCGAGCAGCAGGAATCTGAACTCAGCAATGGACTGCTAAAGACTCCTCCTCTACCGGCTCAGTGGGTGGTGGAGGGGGGAGGAAAGGACTGCTCACTGATTCCAGCGCCCTTCTCAAACGTACATCATCTTCACCATCACTAGGAGCTGCAACAAAAACAAACACATCACTGTCTGGAGGGGAAGAAAAAAAACAAAAAACAACACAGAGCAAAAACAATCCATTGGCAAAAGAAATATCACTGCAGCCTCAACACATATCTGTTTCTGTATTTACACTGTAATCCAGCAAATCATTGGCTATGTTCATTCTGCCATAACATGGACTCTGGTGGGCTTCCATTACCATCACATACAACAGCTGTCGCAAAAGTTACATTTTTTTCATTGAAAATGTAAAACAATATATTATTATTATATATAAAAAAATATAAAAAAAATTTATGTAACAGGTAAAAGCTACGCGAGGCAACAGATCTTGCTGTAACTTCCGTATCAATGCGGTATTAATACTAATATAGTAAAGTCACTCCCTGGATCCCTGTAATGTAGATTATTCAGCCCTCGAAGGAAGATCTGACCCAAGATTCCGAACATGTCAGCCCCCCTGAGAGAGCTATTCAGAGTAAAGAGGGCTCAATTAAGGGACATTATTTGTATTCTTTCATTAAAAAAAACTCTATATAAACCATCGACACGCAATGCAATTATTCAATTAAAAAGAAGTCATTTATAGGATTTCTATTTTCATCGTCAGAAAGAGATATGTCCTTAGAGATCACGGACGCAGATCAGAAAAATGTTAAGAACCCCCGGGATTTTCGGCCATATTGGTTTCTGTTCCGACAGATACCCTGACAGACTCAGCTGGTGGTGATGTTGGTGGGAAAGGAATGAGCCAATTAAACAGTTTCTCAAGCACAATACGCATTGGTATAAATATCTAGGCAGAAGGGCCCTGCGCTTGGGGTGGCAATAAAGACCACGGGGGTAAGCTCTCTACACTGTCAACACAAATATTCCCACCGAGGTACACACAGGTGAACGTAAAACATCCTTTTCCATTAATTATTAAAATGAATTAGCACTATTATTATTTATTGCTTCACTGCCCAGGCTTGTTAGCTGGCTGGGAATTTAACTGCAGCAGCAAAAATTCATAAGCGAGCCGCTAGCTACCCTGGGGGAGGTTACTTGTATTCATGATGCACCTCTGCCCCCCCCCCCCCTTTTTTTTTCGTAGTGTAACACTGTATTTAAATTCCTCATTACTAATACTACTGACAGCACCAGATGGGGTTCTGTCTGCCAGAGGCATGCAAAGGCATACACTGCATGAGAGACTCGATGTTTTAGTTGAACTTGGATTACGTGTAGCCGTATCTGAGTTTGAATAGACTAGGACAGGATGAGTTGGTTCGGGGGCTTTTTTTTTTTTTTAAATGTGTATCTGGCACACAAGGAGTAAGCCCCGGCTACTTTGGGGGGAGAGAAAGATACAAAAAAAAAAAACAGGGCCTGTGTACTTAATTAGAACTCACTAGATCTTTTTTTTAATATTGTCCTGTATTAATGCTGTTAGCATGCAGGATGGGACAAAGGCTTCCCTTGTATGACTCTAAAGCACCTTAATTGCTAGTGAGGTTCGTGCTTGTCAGTGTGTCCCTGCCAGGATGATAAACCTTCCAGAAATAAAACCAGCGCTACCCTTCTGATCACACATCACCAAGCAAATATTATGTCAACCTGGTACCTAAAAGAGATAGCGCAAAGAGACCCTCCAAAATCATTAACCCTTTAAAGATTCCAGTCGTGGCAAGCCAGATACTTTCCAAAAAGCTTTCAGTTATCATTTTATTGGGGTGAAAAGATCTTTGAGCCCTTCTACTGTGAGGCACAGGCAGGGAAAGAGCAGAAATCAGGCTTTACCAGCCCAATTGGAGGATGTATCATTTTTTCCAACTGTGATATTAATGCCTGAATTTTACACTTCTCTTGTCAATTCCCTTTCCCCCACTTGTCTTCTGAGATAGCAAAACACGTGAAAGGTCAAATGGCTCTAGTATGCGGGTAACCTGACATTCCAAGATACACGTCATCCTATGCTCTAATCACAGACCCCCTAACTGTACCGTACTGTGTGCGGGGGCTAGCCCCAATTTGTGGCTCTGTCCCACGTTACGGCTGGACAGCAATCCTGATAGAATTTTTCCGTGTCTTAGACAGCATGGAGCGCATGTACGGTAGCACTGACAGCTTCAACTTTGACCTTTGAAGTTATGAGGAGACAAGTCTGGGATGCTGGAGAAGGCGAGTAGAGCTGTCACCATGCATGCTTAGTAGCACTGTCAGTTTGAGTGACAGCGCTACAGTTCATGCATTGCAGCGCTGACACTTGACCTCCCAAGCTTGGCCCACGCGCCATCCCTATTTGCCGGGGGGGGAATTTTGGTAGGTATGTAACCGGCAGTCTCCATGCTTCAATCTGAACCATGCAGGCCGACCCATACTTCAGCTGTCACTCATGGCTAATGCAATGAGACCCTTGACGTCATGAGCAGAGACAGAGCTAAGTGTAAACCTGTCTAAAGATTTCTGGATTTACTCTGGTCTCTGCGGCACAGGACCGGATCTACTCCGGTCCCGGCGGCACAGGATCGGATCTACTCCGGTCCCAGCGGCACAGGATCGGATCTACTCCGGTCCCAGCGGCACAGGATCGGATCTACTCCGGTCCCAGCGGCACAGGATCGGATCTACTCCGGTCCCGGCGGCACAGGACCGGATCTGCTCTGGCCCCTTTGGCACAGGACCGGATCTACTCTGGCCCCTTTGGCACAGGACCGGATCTGCTCTGGTCCCGGCGGCACAGGACCGGATCCACTCTGGTCCCGGCGGCACAGGACCGGATCTACTCTGGTCCCGGCGGCACAGGATCGGATCTACTCCGGTCTCTGCGGCCCAGGATCGGATCTACTCCGGTCTCTGCAACCCAGGTTCGGATCTACTCCGGTCTCTGCGGCACAGGTTCGGATCTACTCCGGTCTCTGCGGCACAGGATCGGATCTACTCCGGTCCCAGCGGCACAGGATCGGATCTACTCCGGTCACCGCGGCACAGGATCGGATCTACTCCGGTCACCGCGGCACAGGATCGGATCTACTCCGGTCTCTGCGGCACAGGATCGGATCTACTCCGGTCTCTGCGGCACAGGATCGGATGTACTCCGGTCCCATCAGCTCTGGTCCCGGCGGCACAGGACCGGATCAACTCTGGTCCCGGCGGCACAGGAACATTTTGGTAGGTATGTAACCGGCAGTCTCCATGCTTCAATCTGAACCATGCAGGCCGACCCATACTTCAGCTGTCACTCATGGCTAATGCATGAGACCCTCGACGTCATGAGCAGAGACAGAGCTAAGTGTAAACCTGTCTAAAGATTTCTGGATCTACTCTGGTCCCGGCGGCACAGGACCGGATCTACTCCGGTCCCTGCGGCACAGGACCGGATCTACTCCGGTCACAGCGGCACAGGATCGGATCTACTCCGGTCACAGCGGCACAGGATCGGATCTACTCCGGTCTCTGCGGCACAGGATCGGATCTACTCCGGTCTCTGCGGCACAGGATCGGATCTACTTCGGTCTCTGCGGCACAGGATCGGATTTACTCCGGTCCCGGCGGCACAGGACCGGATCTGCTCTGGCCCCTTTGGCACAGGACCAGATCTACTCTGGCCCCTTTGGAACAGGACCGGATCTGCTCTGGTCCCAGCGGCACAGGACCGGATCTACTCTGGTCCTGACGGCACAGGACCGGATCTACTCTTGTCCCGGCGCCACAGGACCGGCTCTACTCTGGTCCCTGCGGCACAGGATCGGATCTACTCTGGTCCCAGCGGCACAGGATCGGATCTACTCCGGTCCCATCGGCACAGGATCGGATCTACTCCGGTCCCAGCGGCACAGGATCGGATCTACTCCGGTCCCAGCGGCACAGGATCGGATCTACTCCGGTCCCAGAACCACAGGATCGGATCTACTCCGGTCCCAGCGGCACAGGATCGAATCTACTCCGGTCCCAGCGGCACAGGATCGGATCTACTCCGGTCTCTGCGGCACAGGATCGGATCTACTCCGGTCTCTGCGGCACAGGATCGGATCTACTCCGGTCTCTGCGGCACAGGATCAGATCTACTCCGGTCTCTGCGGCACAGGATCGGATTTACTCTGGTCCCAGCGACACAGGACCGGATCTACTCTGGTCCCAGCGACACAGGATTGTTTACTTTCTCTTTTATAAAATAAATCAAAAGGTTATGTGTTTTTTTTCAAGCAGGGATTTCAACTATGACACGCTAGTGAAAAAGCACATGATCCCGAGAGAAGAGTGAAAAAACCCAGAGTCGGGGTCTCACCCCGGGATTTTCCAGACATTAAAATATGTTGTGTGGAATCGTTTACATCACTGCTGCCTTCCCCTTGTGTGAAATTGGCAATAGATATAACAGAACAAACCCTCAAACAGAGCTCCTGCCAAGTGCAATGACAGCTGTCTCCAATTACTGTTACACTGGTGAGTAATGGCTGGGCATCCATGGATCTTGACTCCAATCACCCTCAGCCCTTTAAACTGAGGGTGTTGGTAATTCTAGAGGGCATTAAGCCAAGCGAGATATTCCTAAATCTTAATTTAGCCTTAGTGACCATTTCAAGCATGTATTAATCACAGGCTGAGGTTAGTGGGAGTAGCAATCTGGCAATAAATGTAAGTTACACACCACTTCAGTAACAAGGCCCGGAGACAGACAGAGGGCAGAGTGGAGCTCAGAGTCTTATGACTGTGTATAAACTGATTTGTACACAATGTCAAGGACGGCTATGAGATTACAAGCAATCATCTATGTTGTCTGCAAATGCCAGAGCTGGAACAATATCCCTGAGATTCCCAAACCAGGATTAAATAAGTAATGGGCCAAAGGTTTCCTGAGTATAATAGGCTATAGAAGGGACTGACAAATATGTGTAGATTGTATGAGCCACACAGACCAAGCAAAAGAACCAAAAAGTTAGGAGCCCATTTTTCTGTCCTTCACTTGCCACGATTATGTTAATTTGTAGGTCCCAGCCGCAGCCAGTGCTGTACCTACCACATATATCCCAATATCATGGTATTATGCTGTGGCTCCCTAGCTCCTGTCTACCACTCTTTTTTATAAACCCCGCCCTTTTCGACATTCCTTGAAGGACAAGTAAAGTTTTGTTTTAACCCTTGCTTATCTAGGGGAAGCAAAGGTAAAAAAAATGTTGTTCACTACTCCTTGCACAAATGTGCAAGGTGAAAAAGAGGAGACGCATTCCGCCTACAACTAGGCTTAATCGTAGGCCCATGATTAAGCTTAGTTGTACGCGAAACGCGTAAGGAGCGTCCTCTTTTTCCCCTTGCACATTTGTATATAGCCAGCCAGTATGATGCACAGTACTTGCATAGACTGTAGAGTGCCTGCTTTTCTGTTTATGCTATCTTTAGAGACACACAGGTTTACTCTCGGCTCTACCACAGAGCCGGTCAGGAAGCTGGCACGCGCACTGCCAATCAGAGCAGGGATTTACCCCATTCGTCTGATCGGGGTTTGGACAGAGTGAGGGTCTTTCTCTGCTTTGAAGTTAAGGTCCTCTCTGTTGCAAAGAGAGATGCACTACAAACTGTTTTTATGTATTGTTTTACTATTATAATTAAAATAGTATTTCTATATTAGCATAATTCAATTTTGTTCAGCCCTACATCCTTTACTCTTTAGCGCTGTCACAAATTTGACTCAAGTCTGTTTGCGCTAGCAGAGAGAGATAGTCGCTGACCAGGTTGTTTTCATATGGCATTGGAAGCATGGCAATCGCCAGGGAAGAATTTACTTCCTGTATAGAATACCAACTTCCTGCTCATGATGTGCTCAAGAACTTCTGGTGCCACAGAATACGTCTTCCCTCAGCCCACTGCAAATTACACCTTTCATTTCATACATGTGTGTACTATCACAGCCACAGGACGATATTGGGAGGTTGTGAGACTAGCTGCTCATGTTCTTTCTGTTAAGTATTATTCTCTATTCTTCCTCCTACAGCTCAGTTGCTGCCAATCTTCCTGTAAAGCTGACGTTATTATTTTTTTTCTTACTTTTGGTTTAATCACAGGGATTTCTTGCTTGCTCCCACCTATGACCTTCAAGATGTAACTAGGATCTGACCCTGTTCCACAAGCATCGCTTACTGAACCTGTTCTACCTGTCCTGTGTTTGCGTCCTTCGCTTCTATCCTGCAACTGGAACCAACGAACTGCACCATAAATGTCTGTGAAGTCTCCGGTTTATGACATCACCTGTGGCTTGATATGCAAATGACACATTTCCCATTGAAAAAAAACAATGAATTTGAATATCAAGCTAAAGGTGATGTCATAATCAGGAGACTCAAAAGGCACATTTGACACAACATTTTCTCTTAATTCATGAAATTATGCAAACAATGTATAGATCAGGGCTTGGCGCAACCCAGGAGCCAAGTAGCCAAGTGTCCTAAAATCCATGTTGCTGGCTACTAACTTTTTGGACTGCTTTGCATAGAAGCCTATAGAAGTATCACCCCCTGGCTCCTAAATTGTACTAGGCTAGCTCCTGAATTGGTCCGTTTGCCTCCTAAGGTCTACAAACATTTGTCAAGCCCTGGTATAGATCATTATAATTTTTTTTTATTATATATTTTTCATATAGTCACAGTAGAAATAATGGGTAGCAGACAAAGTACCTTTAAAATTTGAAAAAGACCTGTCACCTAAATCCCATTAACAATGAAAATGTAAATAAAATATAATGTACACAGAGGGTAGCAGTTAAATGAATCAATAAAGAGTTAAAAAGTATTTCAAATATGTCTGTATGGTCTCCTGTCGATCTCCTTGTAGCATGATAAGCTAATGTTCCATTGTCCATTGATATAGTTAATTTGCCTATGAAGAAGTAAATATATGATGTCATAAACTGGAGACAGCACAGAAACATGTACATATGTTTTTATCTCAACCTATGACGTTACTTGAAATTCGAACACAATTTAAAAATCGTATTATATTCTATTTTCACAGTCCCAAATCTTTATGTACCTTTAAGATGACCCATTCTGAACCTCTCCTGTGCCTGGGTTTAGCCCATTCTGTTTATGTACCCGCTAGCTATGATTACTGTGGCCGCAAAAACTCATGGGTGTAACCTTTTGCCTGTATCTAATGGACACCTTCAAATCTGGACATCCCAAAAATTATCGAACTGCTTCAACACAATGTATATGTAAAAGATGCAAAACTCCAGTCCACAGATCAGGGTTGTCTAACCAGACCGGAGGTAGCCCCCTTAAGGACACTTGTGTGATAGCATAGCAAAGTGATAATGTACATTTGCATATACCATATCAATTATCATGGCATTTTATTTAAAGTAAGAAGAAAACAGCACATCAAGTAATAATGATTTAGCATAGTTGGGGAAGAATCTCACCAAGGCCTGATAAATATTTCTAGGAGCCGAACAGATCAATTTAGGTTAGTTATTTGTAGCTACAGATACAAATACTATGGGGTTTACTTATAAACAATAACTCTAAAAGTGGTCCAGTCGCCATGGGAACCGGTGGAATGTTCCAATGGAGTTATATAATTTACCCCAATTGTTCCTGCTGAATCACATCAGTTACGTAACCCCATTGTTTTGCTAATTTATTATTACAGTGGCAAATAAAAAGTAAACCATACCATACTCCCCAAGAGTCCTTAAGGGGTCTGTCGCAGCGAATGTCAAACTGAAGGCCAAAGTAGCTGAAGAATTCTCCCATTCAGCTGCATGGGAGAATTTTTCCAATTAGTCTACATTGGCCTGAAGTTTGACATTCCCGTCTCGAATCCCTGCAATTCTCTCATTACCGAGTTCACCCTTTTGCATTATTAGAATTACAAGCAAATCCAAAAATGAAGAGACGGTGATTTTGAAATGTGTCCTACTTATATCACCTGTAGCTTGATATGCAAATTACACATTTCCCTTTGAAAAATAGTTCATTTGCTAATGATTATATATATATATATATTTTTTTTTTCCTTTTTGATCCAATTTGGTCTCTACGTTACAATATAAAAGCATTATTGCTGTTCAGTTTTCAATGAATAGTTTGCCATATCATGTTCAGAATCAGATTACCCAGTAACTAACTGGCAAACTATTTGTGTGTTGGCAGGTTGCATGGGAAGTGTAAATGATCTGTCTTATGATAGTGAGACTCATTAGGTCTGAGATCTGATGACAGCAGTGAGTCAGGAGAGATGACAGGGGCCAGTGAGGCCGTGTGAGACTCCTCATTGGCATGTGTGACTCCTAGGGTTGCTTTTCTTACCAGCCAGCTTCGGAAGTGATCAGGACACAAGAAGCTGGGTGGGAACCCTAGTGACTGTGATTCCCAATTAATGGCACGTCTTGCATGTTTGTACACGAGAGTATTCAGGAATTGGGCAATGTAAAATTACCAGCAACACCGTGACAGGGTTACAAGAAATGAGCATGCAAATAAATCAGGGTTATACTAAAAGTAGAATAAAACAAGTCTCCAATTGCTGCCGGTTATATTTGTGGAAAATAAGGAGCAAAGCATAAAACCACAGGGGTTACGTAAAAAATACTCACACGTTGTACAGTGCTTGGAAGTGAAATAAAGGTGCAATTGCACAGTTTTTATACACTATACAATGCAAACTTTGGTAGAGGTTCTCCAACACTAATCAGACACGTTTCAGCACTGAGCGCCAAAACAAGCTGTGACAGGGGGTAAGTGACAGCCCGTCAGTGGGTGGGTGAGTGACAGCCTGTCAGTGGGTGAGTGAGTGACAGCCCGTCAGTGGGTGGGTGAGTGACAGCCCGTCAGTGGGTAAGTGAGTGACAGCCCGTCAGTGGGTAAGTGAGTGACAGCCCGTCAGTGGGTGAGTGAGTGAGTGACAGCCCGTCAGTGGGTGAGTGATAGACCTCGTCAGTGGGTGAGTAAGTTACAGACCCCGTCAGTGGGTGAGTAAGTTACAGACCCCGTCAGTGGGTGAGTAAGTTACAGACCCCGTCAGTGGGTGAGTAAGTGACAGATCCCGTCAGTGGGTGAGTAAGTGACAGATCCCGTCAGTGGGTGAGTAAGTGACAGATCCCGTCAGTGGGTGAGTATGTTACAGACCCCGTCAGTGGGTGAGTGATAGACCCCGTCAGTGGGTGAGTATGTTACAGACCCCGTCAGTGGGTGAGTGATAGACCCCGTCAGTGGGTGAGTATGTTACAGACCCCGTCAGTGGGTGACGTCCCATGTTAGTGAGTGACAGCCCCTGTCAGTGAGTGAGTGACAGACCCTGTCAGTGAGTGACAGAACCTGTTAGTGAGTGACAGACCCTGTCAGTGAGTGACAGACCCTGTTAGTGAGTGACAGACCCTGTCAGTGAGTGAGTGACAGACCCTGTCAGTGAGTGAGTGACAGACCGTCAGTGGGTAAGTGAGTGACAGCCCGTCAGTGGGTGAGTGAGTGATAGCCCGTCAGTGGGTGGGTGAGTGACAGCCCGTCAGTGGGTGGGTGAGTGACAGCCCGTCAGTGGGTGGGTGAGTGACAGCCCGTCAGTGGGTGGGTGAGTGACAGCCCGTCAGTGGGTGAGTGATAGACCTCGTCAGTGGGTGAGTAAGTTACAGACCCCGTCAGTGGGTGAGTAAGTTACAGACCCCGTCAGTGGGTGAGTAAGTTACAGACCCCGTCAGTGGGTGAGTAAGTGACAGATCCCGTCAGTGGGTGAGTAAGTGACAGATCCCGTCAGTGGGTGAGTATGTTACAGACCCCGTCAGTGGGTGAGTGATAGACCCCGTCAGTGGGTGAGTATGTTACAGACCCCGTCAGTGGGTGAGTGATAGACCCCGTCAGTGGGTGAGTATGTTACAGACCCCGTCAGTGGGTGACGTCCCATGTTAGTGAGTGACAGCCCCTGTCAGTGAGTGAGTGACAGACCCTGTCAGTGAGTGACAGAACCTGTTAGTGAGTGACAGACCCTGTCAGTGAGTGACAGACCCTGTTAGTGAGTGACAGACCCTGTCAGTGAGTGAGTGACAGACCCTGTCAGTGAGTGAGTGACAGACCGTCAGTGGGTAAGTGAGTGACAGCCCGTCAGTGGGTGAGTGAGTGATAGCCCGTCAGTGGGTGGGTGAGTGACAGCCCGTCAGTGGGTGGGTGAGTGACAGCCCGTCAGTGGGTGAGTGATAGACCTCGTCAGTGGGTGAGTAAGTCACAGACCCCGTCAGTGGGTGAGTAAGTTACAGACCCCGTCAATGGGTGAGTAAGTTACAGACCCCGTCAGTGGGTGAGTAAGTGACAGATCCCGTCAGTGGGTGAGTGATAGCCCCCGTCAGTGGGTGAGTATGTTACAGACCCCGTCAGTGGGTGAGTGATAGACCCCGTCAGTGGGTGAGTATGTTACAGACCCCGTTAGTGGGTGAGTGATAGACCCCGTCAGTGGGTGAGTATGTTACAGACCCCGTCAGTGGGTGACGTCCCATGTTAGTGAGTGACAGCCCCTGTCAGTGAGTGAGTGACAGACCCGGTCAGTGAGTGACAGAACCTGTTAGTGAGTGACAGACCCTGTCAGTGAGTGAGTGACAGACCCTGTCAGTGAGTGAGTGACAGACCCTGTCAGTGAGTGAGTGACAGACCCTGTCAGTGAGTGAGTGACAGACCCTGTCAGTGAGTGAGTGACAGACCCTGTCAGTGAGTGACAGACCCTGTCAGTGAGTGAGTGACAGACCCTGTTAGTGAGTGAGTGACAGACCCTGTCAGTGAGTGAGTAACAGACCCTGTTAGTGAGTGAGTAACAGACCCTGTTAGTGAGTGAGTAACAGACCCTGTTAGTGAGTGAGTGAGTGACAGACCCTGTCAGTGAGTGACAGACCGAACCTGTCAGTGAGTGACAGACCCTGTCAGTGAGTGAGTGACAGACCCTGTCAGTGAGTGAGTGACAGACCCTGTCAGTGAGTGAGTGACAGACCCTGTCAGTGAGTGAGTGACAGACCCTGTCAGTGAGTGAGTGACAGACCCTGTCAGTGAGTGAGTGACAGACCCTGTTAGTGAGTGAGTGACAGACCCTGTCAGTGAGTGAGTAACAGACCCTGTTAGTGAGTGAGTAACAGACCCTGTTAGTGAGTGAGTAACAGACCCTGTTAGTGAGTGAGTGAGTGACAGACCCTGTCAGTGAGTGACAGACCGAACCTGTCAGTGAGTGACAGACCCTGTCAGTGAGTGAGTGACAGACCCTGTCAGTGAGTGAGTGACAGACCCTGTCAGTGAGTGAGTGACAGACCCTGTCAGTGAGTGAGTGACAGACCCTGTCAGTGAGTGAGTGACAGCTCCTATCAGTGGGTGACTGACCGAACCTGTTAGTGAGTGACAGACCCTCTCAGTGAGTGTGACTGGCCCCTAGTGAGGGCCACTTCCCGGTTAGTAATGTGTGACTGTCTCCTGGCAGGGCATCCCGGTCACGTTATCAGCAGCTGTAACATACCTAATGCCGTGTGTTTATCTAGGAATCCGGGCGTGCAGGATCTCTCTCTCCTCCAGCCGCTATCTCACCACAGCAACCACAGTCTCCCTACGTCAGTTGCGGAAGAAGCGCCACGCAGTGACCGTTTCACTCTATGGCCAGTGTATTGCCATCTTACGCTAACTGCGTAACACCCGCCAACTGTTCACCTTCCAGAATACCACTTTCTTTGAAAAGAAATCAGAGAAGCAGTGACGCAGCCACAGAAACAGCGCTCTGATTGGACAGCGAGAACTTCAAGGTTGCCCATTGGCTGGTACTAGGGAGAGCGCTGCTTTTGGTTGGATTGGAGGTGGTTGATAGGGTCTCTGATTGGAGAATGCTGCTCAATTGATCAGGCAAAACAATGTCTGGAGTACTGAAGGCAGACCCAGGAGAGCTAGGTGCCTGGGAATAAACTGGGGAGGGGGGTGTAGCCAGCTGATCAGAATGAGGTTGGAATATAAATGAGAATATCAAATAATAAAACAAAACATAATTAAAGAGATATACCACATATATATATATATCATTTAAAGAGACTACATAATCACTGTTTATACTGTGAATGTAGGGCATTAAAAAATGATCTGTCTTATTAGCTCAAACCAGCCCAAACTTTGGATATTAATTTAGGAAAAAAAGGAAAAGCTGTAAGATGAAGAATATAGAAAATAATAGTTTTGCTAGTAATTATAGATTCACATGTAGATGGTTGTTCCATATTCCATAGAAACATAGAATGTGTCGGCAGATAAGAACCATTCGGCCCATCTAGTCTGCCCAATTTTTTTTTGAGTACTTTTATTAGTCCCCCGTTCCCGGTCTTATAGCTAGGATAGCCTTGTGTCTATCCCATGCATGCTTAACCCCTTAGTGACATGACTTTTTTGGCTTGTCCGACGCTTGGTGACATGGACTGTTTTAACATTTCTGAGGTGTTTGTGTTTTGCTGTAATTTATTTCTGTCTCATTTAGTGTACCCGCACAAACTATATATTGTTTTTATCGTTATAAGAAGGGCTTTCTTTTGATACCATTATTTTGATAATAGCATATAATTTGATGTAAAAAAATAATAAAATATGGCAAAAAAATGTAAAAAATACTTTTTTTATGACTTTTATTTGAAAAATCGTATACTCATGTACAAGAGACAACAAAAAAAAACACTGCTAAAAAGTTTCTAATATATGTCCTGAGTTCAGAAATAGCCCATGTTTTTATGCTTTTTTATTCATGTTACAGGGCCAGAACTATAAGTGGTGCAAAGCTATTTTAAAATCCTTTCTTTCAAAATTAGCGATAGTGACATTGTAACACTGATTTCTGTACTAAATCCATGAATGACCCCCAACATGTACATATTTTTGAAAACTAGACAACTCAGGGCATTTAACTTGGGGTATTTTGACACATTTCATGTAGCCATTTTACCACCAATCTATGCCAAAGTTTGCAGCAAAAAATCTTTTTTTTTAATTTTTCACATATATTGCAATTTAGGTAAACATTACCTTAAAATGTGAAGGGATATTTCCAAATAACACCTCAATATGTGTTCAGCAACATCTCCTGAGTACAGGGATACCACCCATGCATAGGTTTGTTTTGGGGCTAAAAGGCCACATTTAGGGGGTGCGCATTTTGGTTTTCCAACTTGGAATTCTGACATGCAGAAAACTTGTGCCCATGTCCCATTTGGGACATTTTTGAAGCCAGAAAGTGTATTCTACCCCACAAAACCATATATATTTTTAAACTAGACACCCTAGGGTATTTCAAATGGTAGTATTTTAACACTTTCCATGCACTAATTATACTACCAGCCTATGTCAATGTTTTGGGTAGTAATTTTTTTTCACATACATTGTACTTTGTGCATGAATTCACAGATCCTGTTATATGTCAGTGCCAAACAACACCTCAATATGTGTTCAGCAACATCTCCTGAGTACAGGGATACCCCCCCATGTATAGGTTGGTTAGGTTATTTGGGGGTTAAAAGGCCACATTTGAGAGGTGCGTTTTTTGGTTTTCCAACTTGGAATTCTGACGTGCAGAAAACCTGCTCCCATGTCCCATTTGGGACATTTTTGAAGCCAAAAAGTGTATTCTATCCCACAAAACCATATATTTTTGAAAACTAGACACCCTAGGGTATTTCAAATGGTAGTATTTTAACACTTTCCATGCACTAATTCTACCACCAGCCTATGTCAATGTTATGGATAGTAATTTGTTTTTCACATTCATTGTACATCGGGCATGAATTCATAGATCCTATTATGTGTCAGTGCCACAAAACACATTAATATGTGTTCAGCAACATCTCCTGAGTACAGGGATACCACCCATGTGTAGGTTAGTTAGATTATTTGGGGGCTAAAAGGCCATGTTTAGGGGGGGTGCATTTCCAACTTGGAATTTTGACATGTAGTCAGCCTGCGCCCATGTTCCATTTGGGACACTTTTGAAGCCTGTCAAAGTATTTTACCCCATAAAACCATATATTTTGGAAAACTAGACATCCTAGGGTTTTTAAAATTGTGGTATTTTAACACTTTCCAAGTGCTAATTCTACCACCAACCTATGTCAAAGGGTTGGGATGTCATTTTTTCCCCACACACATTGTAGTTCAGGCAGGAATTTTCAGATTCTGGTATTTGCCACTGCCAACCAACACCTCAATATGTGTTCAGCAACATCTCCTGAGTACAGGGATACCCCCCATGCATAGGTTTGTTGGTTTGTATTGGGTCTAAAATTCCACATTTAGGGGGTGCGCAATTCCAACCTGGAATTTTGACATGTAGTCAGCCTGCGCCCATGTTCCATTTGGAACATTTTTGAAGCCGTCCAATGAATTTTACCCCATCAAACCATATATTTTTGGAAAATAGACATCCTAAGGTATTTCAAATGGTGGTATTTTAATACTGTATAGGTACTAATTCTACCACCAGCCTTTGTAAAAGTTTGTGGTAGTACTTTTTTGGGAGGTTTTTTTCCACATGCATTGTACTTCAGGCATGAATTCACAGATTCTGGTATATGTCACTGCCAAACAACAACCCAATATGTGTTCAGCAACATCTCCCGAGTACAGGGATAGCACCCATGCATAGGTTTGTTGGTTTGTTTTTGGCTAGAAGGCAACATTTGTGAGATGCGCATCTCAAAATTCCAACTTGGAATTTTGACATGTAGTCAACCTGCGTACGTGTCCTTTATGGGATATATCTTTGAAGCCAGCCAATGTAATTTACCCCCACCAAACCATATATTTTTTTATCGGTAGACCCCCATCACTACTTGTGGCAAGGGCTCAGCAGCCACCGATACATCGCTAGATGATGTATCAGAAAGCTGAATAGGGTCAAAATCGAACCCTGAGTCCGCTGCCTCAGAATCAGTGCGTAAGCAGTGATCTCGAGCAAAGAAGGGGTTAATAGCTCTTAGAAGAGCCTATCTAATACTGTAATACATTACAGTACAAAGAAATTAATCCATAAAACAGTGCAGACAGAAAAACATACTGTTGCTGTGCAAGATTACTGCTTACACAGTGATGAATGGCAGGGAAGGGGTTAATACACAGTGAAAGACTTTCATAAAACCTGACAATTTTATAAAATGTTATTTTATATCACTAATACTGATCTGTCTCTTTCCGTCACAAAAATGTAAGTGAGGAGAGGGAGGCAGATCAATATTTGTGAATATTGATCCGACCAATTTTGATCTGACCAGGGCGAATGGTGAGCTTAATTGAGAAATCACCAAACCGCCTTTGCCACTAATTCGCTGTTACTGATAGCTATGCGCTCAGACAGCTTAAAAAAAAAAAAACTAAAATTTTTTTACTTTACATGTAATCCCCTAGCGGGTATGTGTAAAAAAAATAAAATAAAAATATGCAGACAGATAAAAATTGCTTTGGCGTCAATATCATTGCGTAAGCAGTGATCGACGGCAAAGAAGGGGTTAATAACTCTTAGAAGAGCCTTTTTAGTACTGTAATAAATTACAGTACAAAAAAAAATTAACCCCTAAAAAATGCACAAACGGCAAAAATAAATGCGCTGATGTGCACGATCACTGCTTATGCAAGATCAGTGGCAGGGAAGGGGTTAAACGCAGGGAATTGCTTTAATACATTTTTTTTTTTATTGTGTGTTGTGTGTTTATTGTTTTTTTTTACTTTTAGAACTTTGATCTGTCTCTCTCCCTCACTAAAAAAATGTGAGGAGAGGGAGGCAGATCATAACTGGTCAGATCAATATAGGGTTAATATTGATCTGACCAGTCAGTGGGGATGTTCAGCAGAACATCCCCACTGCCTGTGTGCCTGGCAGTCACTGATTGCCTCTGTGAAGAGGCAATCGTGTGACAGCCAGAGAGCACAGGAAGCAGGTACTTCCTGCCTCCTGTGCTCTTGCCCTTAGAAGGGCAGCGCCATCTTGGTCACTCAGTGACCAAGATCGTGCATTTTTTTTTTGTGTTCCTGATTGCCTCGACTTGCGAGGCAATCAGGAACACTTTCTGAGCATAGGAAGCGAAAAATTCGCTTCCTATGCTCATTTTTTAATGCCCGTCGTTTTAAAGGCACTGTGCCTTTAAAACCGGCATTTCGATCGCTCTCCAGAGCGATCGAAATGCCGACGGGCATTTTTTTTAGTATTGTACGATGCTTCCACACGGAAGCATCGTTACAATACCATCAGAGCACTGAAAGCGGAAAAACTCCGCTTTCAGTGCTCGTTTTGACACTGTGTCACTAACGCTTCGCCACATAGGACGGACCTAGTCCGTCCTGTGTCGCGAAGGGGTTAAACTCCTTCACTGTGTTTACCTCTACCACTTCTGCTGGAAGGCTATTCCATACATCCACTACCCTCTCAGTAAAGTAATACTTCCTGATATTACTTTTAAATCGTTGCCCTTCTAATTTAAGACTATGTCCACTAGTTTTGGTAGTTTTTCTTCTTTTAAATATACTCTCTTCCTTTACTGTGTTGATTCCCTTTATGTATTTAAATGTTTCTATCATATCCCCCCTGTTACGTCTTTCCTCCAAGCTATACTTGTTAAGATGCTTTAACCTTTCCTGGTAAGTTTTATCCTTCAACCCATGAACCAGTTTAGTAGCCCTTCTCTGAACTCTCTCCAAAGTATCAATATCCTTCTGGAGATACTGTCTCCAGTACTGCGTACAATACTCCCAGTGAGGTCTCACCAGTGCTCTGTACAATGGCATGAGCACTTCCCTCTTCCTACTGCTAATACCTCTCCCTATGCAACAATAAAAATGCATTTCTTGTTTTTATTTCCTTTTGTTTGCCAGTGCATCCCCCGACTTGCCAATCTGTCCCAGTCTTACCAATATTCCCCCCACAGACTTGCCAATGCATCCCAAGACTTGCCACTCTGCCCCCAGACTTGCCAATGCATCTCAAGACTTGCCACTCTGCCCCCAGACTTGCCAATGCATCTCAAGACTTGCCACTCTGCCCCCAGACTTGCCAATGCATCTCAAGACTTGCCACTCTGCCCCCAGACTTGCCAATGCATCCTCAGAGTTGCCAAGTTGGCCCCAGACTTGCCAATGCACCCTCAAACTCCCCAATTCATCCCCAGACTTACCAATCCATATCCCATGACTGCCAAGGCACCCACGGTGCGGCTGTTCTAACTCCAGGAGCTCAGATCTTCCCATAGAGTGAGCCATGAATGCACGTGATCACTCAAATCGCACTCTGATTTCCTTAACTCACAGTTTGAGTGAAGTGTCGGGCAGCATCAGAGGATGTCTGTGCCCAGCACACAGACATCCTACACCTGCCTGCTAGTAGGATCGCGGTCCCCTGCAGCTCAGCGGGACACATGGATCCAAGTCTTATAGTCTTATAGTCAGACTTTGAAAAAAAATTCCTCTGAAAAAAAACCTTGTCTTGTATTCAAACAAATACAGTATATGTTGTGTTAGCAAAACTGCAAATACACAAATAAAGATTAATATGTATTAAAGGTGTCTTTGTCTCCATTACATGTCATCACTTTGTGGACTGATATGCAATTTGCACATTTGCTATTGAACTTTCATTTGTGACAAGGTGATGTCATAAACGCAAGACGCCACAAACAAATTTAAAGCAAATTTACATAGTTGCCAACATCGGCCATGTTTCCAGGGATGCATATTTGTTCCACATGCTGCAGAAAGATCATGCAAAGTGCAGCCCGGCAGTATGTAGGATGGATATACACACAGACACAACCCAAATAATTAATTATGGAAAGTCCTATGAGATAGCCACCCTGATTAATTAATTGGATTGTGTCTGTGTGTATATCCATCCTACATACTGTCGGGCTGCACTTTGCATGCTCTTTCTGCAGCATGTGGAACAAATATGTGTCCCTTGAAACAGGGCCAGTATGCTTTCTACAGTGTCTCATACTCCTGCTGCGCTCTACCAATGTCCCAAAGGGATTGCCTCTCAAAATATCACTATCCCTCGCAAAGTGGCACAATTAGGAGGCATATGGTATTTAGACATTTTTCTAGTCTCTACAGTAATAGTATAAACATTGTTTAAGTTTCAGTATAAAGAAGCCAGTTTTTGTGATAACTGGCTAGTGCCTCTGGGGAACATGTAGGAAAAATTAAACAAACAACACATCATAGTGTAATCAGCCAGTGGATTATTAGTGATCTTGTAATGATAATACTATGCTCTCGCAAGTTGCAAAATTTGCTTTTAAATAAATCAACTGATCCCAGGGTTTCTTCCAATTGATTTTATAAAATGAACATAGCCTAGTATAAGATGGGTTGGGGTATCCAGCCTCGGGCAGAGCTTAGAAATCCAGGGTCTGGGACACTTGTTGCCGCATCTTCATCGCTGACAGTTCAGCGCGGCAGTTAGAACGCTGAACTGTCAGCAATGAAGAATAACGCGGCCGTTTCATCGCGGCTGCGGCTATGTAAGAGCTGACAGTTCAGCGCTGAACTGTCAGCTCTTACAATTGTACAAGTAAAACGAAAATACCCCCCCCCCTAATAAATGATTAATACGAACCCTAATAATAAAATTAAATCCCTAAACCCTAATTCTAAGCACCCTTAAACTAAAATAGGTAAAATACTTGCCTTTAGCGAAGAAATGTCCCGCGATGAAATCTCCAGCGACGATCTGTGTTGTGCTGCAGAGTCGGCGGTGAAGCGGCTGCGCGGAAGTAGCCGCGATGAAGAGTCCCATCCCCAGAAAACCATTCTGTCTGGTAGATCTGGAGCATGGTTAGGGTTGCCACCTTTTCTTCAAAAAAAAATACCGGCCATGCTAGTGCTTCCATAACATTGGTGTCAAGCCAATTTTTTACAGGCCTGCCGGTAAAATATCGGCCAGGTGGCAACCCTAAGCGTGGTGGGCCCCCAAAGTTTTTGAATGGAGTCATGTGAGGGAGACTGGAGGGCATTATGGCAAAAGAGAAAGACGTGGGGATTATGGGGGGAGACAGAACAGCATGGAGATCATGGGAGAGAGAGAACATCATGGGGGAGAGAGAGAACATCATGGGGGAGAGAGAAAACGGCATGGAGATCATGGGGGAGAGAGAAAGGCCTGGAGATCATGGGGGAGAGAGAACATCATGGGGGAGAGAGAGAACATCATGAGGGAGAGAGAAAACGGCATGGAGATCATGGGGGAGAGAGAAAGGCCTGGAGATCATGGGGGAGAGAAAAAGGCATGGAGATCATGGGGGAGAGAGAACGACATGGAGATCATGGGGGAGAGAGAACATCATGGGGGAGAGAGAACATCATGGGGGAGAGAGAACGACATGGAGATCATGGGGGAGAGAGAACATCATGGGGGAGAGAGAACATCATGGGGGAGAGAGAAAACGGCATGGAGATCATGGGGGAGAGAGAAAGGCCTGGAGATCATGGGGGAGAGAAAAAGGCATGGAGATCATGGGGGAGAGAGAACGACATGGGGGAGAGAGAACATCATGGGGGAGAGAGAAAACGGCATGGAGATCATGGGGGAGAGAGAACATCATGGGGGAGAGAGAAAACGGCATGGAGATCATGGGGGAGAGAGAAAGGCATGGGGATCATGGGGGAGAGAAAAAGGCATGGAGATCATGGGGGAGAGAGAACGACATGGAGATCATGGGGGAGAGAGAACAGCATGGAGATCATGGGGGAGAGAAAAAGGCATGGAGATCATGGGGGAGAGAGAAAGGCATGGAGATCATGGGGGAGAGAAAAAGGCATGGAGATCATGGGGGAGAGAGAACGACATGGAGATCATGGGGGAGAGAGAACAGCATGGAGATCATGGGGGAGAGAGAAAGGCATGGGGATCATGGGGGAGAGAGAACGGCATGGAGATCATGGGGGAGAGAGAAAGGCATGGAGATCATGGGGGAGAGAGAAAGGCATGGGGATCATGGGGGAGAGAGAACGGCATGGAGATCATGGGGGAGAGAGAAAGGCATGGAGATCATGGGGGAGAGACAAAGGCATGGGGATCATGGGGGAGAGAGAAAGGCATGGAGATCATGGGGGAGAGAGAAAGGCATAGCGATCATGGGGGAGAGAGAAAGGCATGGGGATCATGGGGGAGAGAGAAAGGCATGGGGATCATGGGGGAGAGAAAAAGGCATGGGGATCATGGGGGAGAGAGAACGGCATGGGGATCATGGGGGAGAGAGAAAGGCATAGCGATCATGGGGGAGAGAGAAAGGCATGGGGATCATGGGGAAGAGGGAAAGGCATGGAGATCATGGGGGAGAGAGAAAGGCATAGCGATCATGGGGAAGAGAGAAAGGCATGGGGATCATGGGGGAGAGAGAACGGCATAGCGATCATGGGGAGAGAGAAAGGCATGGAGATCATGGGGGACAGAGAAAAACGTGGGATAGAGAGGAAGGCATGGGGAGCATTTGGGGAGAGAGAAAATCATGAGGGGACTGAGAAAGACATGGGGAGCATGGAAGGTCAGAGAAAGATATGGAGGGACAGAAAAAGACATGGGAAGAAGAGGGAAGGTCATTGGGGGGAATAACGGGAAAAAAAATGAGGAGCAGGGGGGAGAGAAAGACATGAGGGGACAGAGAAAGACTGTGAGGAACTGACTCTGCTGGGTTTCGAACCCTGGTTTACATGGTGCTAAACCTTTTCCTTACCAGTACACCAGCCTGCCTTTTGCAAATTTTCCTGAGATCGGATACTATTGCTTGTAGAGTCAAGGTTATCAGTGACAACTCACTTCAGCTGTGTCTGGTCAGGTGTCTGGTTCTCAGCCTATAAAAGCCTCTTGTTGTGAATCTACCTTTGCCAGATTATTGTGGTTCCTGTACTCTCTAATCCAGCGTGTTCCTGTTTCTCCTTCCTGTTGCTGAATTTGGACTGTTTTTGACTTTGCTGCTTCTCCTTCCCACTGACCTCGGCTTGCCTCACTACGATTATCATCTTTCTGTTCCAGTCTCCCATCTCTGCTTAAGACCAGAAGGCCACTCAAGGCTCAGGGGCTCAACCACCTGGGTAACGAGTGGCTACCTCTGGCAGAAAACATTGCTGATCTGGCTACTGGACTCCAAAAGTTTGTAACATCAATATCATTACAGAATAATCTGGCCCATTCATGGAGACCGTCGGATCAGATTCTGCATTGGCCCAGCAGGTTGCTTTTAATGCAAGAACTATGCAGACCCAGGCACAGACCATTCAAGTGCTGCAGGATCAGGTAGCTGAACTGCAAAATGAAGTTCGATCAATGCATAGTGAGCTTACCAGCTACAGGGCACATGATGTTGCGGCTGCTGCTACTACTACTGTTACACCTGCACAAGATGCCCGCTTGCCTCTACCAGAAAAATTTGGAGGAGACCGCAAAAAATTCAGGGGTTTCCTAAATCAATGCCGTTTGCATTTCATGATGTTACCTAACCGTTTTCCATCTGAAAGAGAGAAGGTGGGATTTATTTTTTCCCTCTTCAAAGATGAAGCCCTGGCCTGGGGCTCCCCTTTTCTGGAACAGGACAGTCCAATCTTGGGAAATTTAAAAGACTTTCTTGAGGCCATGTGCCTAGTTTTTGATGATCCCAATCGCTGTGCTACAGCAGAAGCCACTCTCCTTCATTTACATCAAGGGAGGCGCTCTGTATCTGAATATGCTGCTGAATTCAGACAGTGGGTTACTGATACTACTTGGAACCAATCAGCCCAGAGGTTCCACTTCAGAAGGGGTCTCTCAGAAGCTATAAAAGATGAGCTAGCTCGTGTTGATCTTCCTGTTGAGTTTGATGCATTTGTGCGGTTGGCTATCCGTATTGATCGGAGACTTTCAGAAAGAAGATTGGAAAGACAGGGCTCTTTTAAACCAAGTGCTACTCCTACTTTCTATTCAAGAATTTCTACTCCGACCCCACAAACACCTACAGACTCTGAACCTGAGGCTATGCAGGTAGATCTAATAAGAGGGCCATTATCCAATGAAGAAAAACAGTGGCGACGCACTCACAACTTATGCCTGTATTGTGGTAGTGCAGGGCATTATGCCATCAATTGCCCTAACAAGTCTAAAAGAACAATAGCTATGACTGCTGAGGGTGCACAGATTCAACACCAATCCCAGATTTCAGACCAACTGGATTCTGTAACACAACCCTTGTTTTCTCTGGCTCAGGGTGAAGAAGGTATGATGACTCAACATCCTCATTTGGTGGTGCCTATCACTTTGCAATATGGTGATAATAAAATTTCAACTACAGCTATGATAGATTCCGGAGCAGGCGGAAACTTTATGGACATTAAATTTGCAGCAGGAAATAAAATTCTGTCTATCCCTAAATCTTCACCTGTGTTAATGGAAACAGTAGACGGTTCTCCACTTACGTCAGGCCCGGTTACACATGAGACTGTGCCCTTAAAATTGATTCTGGAAGTGAATCACCATGAGTCTATATCTTTCCACCTAATTTCCTCAACACAGTTTCCAGTGATTTTGGGTATACCCTGGCTTGCTCTGCATAACCCACAGATTGATTGGAAGACTAGAACTTTGTCCTTTCCTTCAGAACACTGCTTAATGAATTGTCAACCCTCTAAGGCGACACCTGTTACCACAACAATTAATGAAATGGTTGCTACAAACTTAACTAAGCTTCCGCTACAATATCGGGATTTTGCAGATGTCTGTGATAAGAAGAATGCTGATCAGCTTCCACCTCACAGGCCTTATGATTGCCCCATAGAGCTGCTACCTGGAGCTGCTATCCCATTTGGCCGTATATACTCCCTTTCTGAGCCTGAATTGAAAGCACTTCGTGAATACATACAAGAAAATCTTGCCAAAGGCTTTATTCGACCATCCACTTCTCCAGCAGGAGCTCCTATATTCTTTGTAGAAAAGAAAGATGGCAGTCTACGGCCATGTGTCGATTACAGGGACATTAATAAAATCACTGTTAAAAACCGTTATCCCTTGCCTCTCATTCCTGAACTTCTTGAGAGACTTCGTTCAGCTAAAATATTTACGAAGCTTGATCTACGGGGGGCATATAATCTGGTTCGCATAAGACCAAATGATGAATGGAAAACAGCTTTCAGAACCAGGTACGGACATTACGAATATCTAGTAATGCCATTTGGGCTTTGTAACGCCCCTGCAACTTTTCAGCATCTAATCAATGATGTACTACGGGATCTCCTGGATCAGTTTGTTGTGGCATATTTGGATGATATCCTGATATTTTCTGATAATCTTGAAAATCACAGAAAACAGGTCTGCATTGTTCTTGAGCGCCTTCGTACCCACCACCTATACATTAAACTGGAAAAATGTGAGTTTGAACAAACAGAAATTCAGTTCCTGGGGTATGTAATAACTCCTAAAGGTTTAAGTATGGACGCAAGTAAAATTAAAGCTGTACTGGACTGGCCCATCCCCAAGAATGAAAAAGATATACAGAGATTTGTGGGGTTTGCCAATTTTTACAGGCGTTTCATTAAGAATTTCTCTGCCGTTATTAAACCGATCACTGAACTTACACGTAAAGGGACTCCTTTTCAGTGGTCCAATAAGGCTGACACTGCATTTTCCAGATTAAAGACTCTGTTTACATCTGCCCCTATCTTGGTACATCCTCAGCCAGAATTGCCATTTACTGTAGAGGTAGATGCTTCTGATTCAGCTGTTGGGGCTATACTGTCTCAAAGGACTGGACCTAAGATGTTGTTACATCCATGTGCCTTCTATTCCCGCCAGATGTTACCAGCAGAAAGAAATTATGACATAGGGAATAAAGAACTTTTGGCTATAAAAGCTGCCTTCACCGAATGGAGACATCTCTTGGAGGGAGCCACCCATCCAATTACTGTCCTCACAGATCACAAAAATCTGGAATGTATCCAATCCGCTAAGAGACTGTCAGCCAGACAAGCACGCTGGTCCCTATTTTTCTCAAGGTTTAATTTTTTTATTTCATACCGCCCTGGTTCCAGAAATGGCAAGGCGGATTCCTTGTCTAGGATAGCTGACCCCCTCCATACTACAGTAACCAAGGCCACCATCTTGCCGGAGAGCAGATTTTTAGGAGTTACCTTTCCTTCTGATCTAATGTCTCGCATTAAAAAGGGCTACTCTAAAGATCCAGTTTTTCGTGATCCTCCTCGTGATCTTCATATGACCATGCTTAATGGGTTTTGGATTTTTCAACAACGTCTGTTTGTTCCAGAATCAGTGCGACTGGACGTTTTACGCCTCTACCATGACTCTAAACCAGCAGGTCATCCAGGAATCCGAAAGACACAAGAACTACTTACCCGATCCTTTTGGTGGCCTAAATATTATGAGGATGTTAAGAAGTATGTGTCCTCTTGTGATGTATGTGCCAGACATAAGACTCCTCGCTCATCCCCTGTTGGCTTGCTTCAGCCTCTTCCGATTCCTCATCGTCCCTGGGGATCTATATCCATGGACTTTATTGTGGAACTACCTCCCTCTAAGGAACACACTACTATTCTTGTTGTTGTGGACCGGTTAACCAAGATGAGTCATTTCATACCAGCTCGTGGTCTCCCTTCAGCTAAACAGACTGCTGACCTTGTTATTCGGGAAATATTCCGCTTGCATGGAGTGCCTGATGAAGTAATTTCTGACAGGGGAGTGCAGTTTACATCTCATTTTTGGAAATATTTTTGTTCTATTCTAGGTATTAATGTAAATCTGTCTTCAGCTTTTCATCCACAAAGTAATGGACAGACTGAGCGAACCAACCAGACTTTAGAACAATATTTGCGGTGCTATATTAGTTACCTGCAGGATGACTGGCTGGATTTTCTACCCACGGCGGAGTTTGCCTATAACAATGCCCAACACTGCTCCACTTCTCTGAGCCCATTTTTTGCCAATTATGGTTACCATCCAACCTTTCTAGTGAGTCTCCCAATTACTACTCCCATTCCTGCAGTCACTGACCGGCTAACCGCCTTACGAGATTCCCAAGAACTGTTGAAGGAGACTCTTTCGGAGGCTCAGGAATGTTACAAAAGAGCTGCTGATAGGCACAGAAAGGAGGCCCCAGTTTATCATGTTGGTGACAAGGTTTGGCTGTCAACAAAGAATCTTAAGCTTAGGATTCCTTCTCATAAATTGGGTCAAAAGTTCATGGGACCTTTTAAGATAATCGCTCAGATCAATGCAGTCACCTTCCGTCTGCAACTTCCGGATTCCATGAAAATACATCCGGTATTTCACGTGGCACTGCTTAAACCTTTTCATGAAAATACTTTCCCTGGTCGAGCCTTGCCTGCCCCACCACCAGTCCTCGTGGATGGTGAAGATGAATACGAGGTGGAAAAAATTCTTGACTCCAGGATCTTCCGCAACAAGCTTCAATACTTGGTTCATTGGAAAGGCTATGGTGAGGAGGATAGATCGTGGGAACCAGTGGACAATATTCATGCTCCTGATCTTCTTCATTCTTTCCATGCACAGTACCCTGCTAAACCAGGAAATAGGGCATCCAGAGGCTGCGCCTGTAGAGGTGGAGGTAATGTGAGGAACTGACTCTGCTGGGTTTCGAACCCTGGTTTACATGGTGCTAAACCTTTTCCTTACCAGTACACCAGCCTGCCTTTTGCAAATTTTCCTGAGATCGGATACTATTGCTTGTAGAGTCAAGGTTATCAGTGACAACTCACTTCAGCTGTGTCTGGTCAGGTGTCTGGTTCTCAGCCTATAAAAGCCTCTTGTTGTGAATCTACCTTTGCCAGATTATTGTGGTTCCTGTACTCTCTAATCCAGCGTGTTCCTGTTTCTCCTTCCTGTTGCTGAATTTGGACTGTTTTTGACTTTGCTGCTTCTCCTTCCCACTGACCTCGGCTTGCCTCACTACGATTATCATCTTTCTGTTCCAGTCTCCCATCTCTGCTTAAGACCAGAAGGCCACTCAAGGCTCAGGGGCTCAACCACCTGGGTAACGAGTGGCTACCTCTGGCAGAAAACATTGCTGATCTGGCTACTGGACTCCAAAAGTTTGTAACATCAATATCATTACAAAGACATGGGGAGTATAGAAGGTCAGAGAAAGACATGGTGGCTCAGAGAAAGACATTGGGAGCATGTAAGGACAGAGAAAGACACGGAGGGACAGAGAAAGGTATGGGGAGCATGGGGACAGAAAAAGGCATGGGCTACTTTGGCCTTAAGTTTGAAATTCCATGTTCAATTACCTCTTTCCTGAATAAAGCCTATAGTATTTTCAACACACTACATTTAAAGAGGGATTAACCTTTCTATATGTTCTTTAAATCACACAGGTTACTTGCGTTCAAAAAGGCTTCTGAAAGAGGCTCGTATGGAAGCAATTTGGACTTGTAAACACTGACTTCCATCCAGTCTGCCATGTGGTGGAGATGGTTCTCCATCTATTTTGTTGAACACACCTCCAGCCAGGGAGATGATAATTTCATCCCCACTGATTGGCTGTGTGGTGCGTGATTGACTCCCGCGCACACCAATCACAGAGAGCGATGGTTATTTGACCATCGATTCATACACAGAGCCATGCACTAGTCTTTGCTTCTGCCTCGTTAAGAGAAAAAAAATGTGTTTTTCTTCTTTAAAAATAAGAGAAAACTTTTATTATTGTTTTAAAGAGAACGTGTGTTAGTTGAGGTAAGAGAGTTTTATTGCTGTGATACAGTTTTAAAAAAATGAAGCATTCTGAGCTCGCAATGGAGGGGGAAAGAGGGACAGGGGGATCTTGATACAAAATAGAGACTGTCCCTCCTAAACAGGGACACTTGGCAGGTATGCATTTATAGCAGTCTCAGTAGAGTGTCCAGAGAATCAAACTTGTTTCTTTGCAGAGTTGCTTGTAGTTATCCTGATTCTTTAAATAGAAAAGCAAAGAATGTCTCTTTCCTCTTCTATAAGGAGCTGGGACTGGATGAAGGGTGTCAGGTCAACACAGTTTATGCAGCATTGCATATCTGACCTAATCTTACAGTGCCACCTGCAGGTTAGCATAGTGAATTACCAGCCAGTCAAATTGCAAGTCTGCTAATTGATCTCTTACGAAGAGATCCAACTGCTAGCTCTCTATCCTTTATTCAATTTAAACTCATGTCATCATAAAGGACAACTGTCAGCAAAAGCACAAGTTATGTTTAATTGAATTAAGAATTTTATATAGAAAGGCTTTAACATACCTCCCAACTTCTACCCCTCGACAAGATCGTAATGCCGGGGGTCGGAGCTTTGGAGGTCAAATGTCAGCGTTACTGTGTATGCTCGTTAACCTCTCACTCAAACTGGCAGCGCTATTGCGCATGTGCACAATTCTGTATGCATTGCCGTCCCAAATCCCATTGGACAGAGGTAGAGCTCGGTGGAGCAGAGTCCCAAAATTGGAACTGCCACAGGGTAATTGAGCAGCCCCTGGGGTTATTTTATTTATTAATGTGGCTGGGGGGACTTGAGCAGCCCAAAGCCATGAGCGGAGGGTTATTTTATTCATTCATGGAGCTTGGGGCACTTGTTCGGTCCCTAGCACCAGGAGGGGGGGTTATTTTATTTATTCATGGGGCTAGGGGCAATTGGGACCCCTGGTCCTTGTTTTATTTTTGAGTCCGGGGGCCTCCCTATATGAGCGTTCAAGGTTACCATTTTGGTCGTCCCAACTTCGAGAGGCGTTTGCCCGTCACAATGTCAGCTCTAAACATGGTCTCGTTTTCGACCTGATTTAGAGTCACTTTGGTGATTCCTGAATGGCCCAATTTAAAAGGCCAGGGACCCAAAATTAGTCGAAATCCGGGGTTTCTAAATTTCCAAAGGAAATTCGAAGCTACTGGAACACTTGGTGATGGGTTTCATTGGTTGCTGAAACATTTTTCAGTAGTTGTATTGGTACATGCTGTGCCTTGTCAACCTCGGAAATAAACATCTAAGACCCCTTCACAGATCCTGATTCCTGGCTTATCATCACTGCCAGCAGAATAAAGAGCCAACATTGCCGCACTACAGCAATCTAAACAATCTGAATCCAAAGATCTATATTACTCCCCCCAGAGATCAGATTAACCCTTTCTAACTTGATAGAGGTCCCTGCTTCACAAAGCTTGTTACTCTATTTCGTACAGCTTTAACAAGACGCGTCACCCTGTGCTGCATGTCTTTAAAAAGATCCATTATTTCACCTATGCATTAATAAGACTTACAGCGAGTTTTAGTCCGCCACTCAACCCTAGTAAAAACTCTAGTAAAAGATAACTATAAAATTGTACAGAATTATATCTCTAGTACCGGTCCGATGCATCCGCAGGGAAGAAAAAAGTGGAGAAAAGCGTAACAGCTATTACAACGACGCAACTTGCCAGCAAGTATGTGATAAAACAATTCTGTCAAGACTAAACAGCAAAAGACACACCAGACGGCAAGGCTAACCTTTATTAAACACAAGATTAATGCCAAGGCCGGTGACGAACGTGATCCTAGACCACAAAATCCCAACCTAATCCCTACATTGACAAGCTTCACGTCCAAATTAACCATCTACTCGTTCAGTTGAGGCACGAGAAGTCACCAATCGGACTTGCATCAATTTTCTTACATCAGATTAATTTAAAAAGGAATATATTATTAACATGATCTCTAATGGTCCATTAAAGTAGGCAATTTAAACAGAATAAAATAAGTAATCGAAGACCTCTGCCTCAACAAACTTTGTCCTCAACCGTCCTGAATGAATGGCTAACAAGTTGTGTTAAATGCGGTAGCAGGAGGGTCTAAGACAGTTTACCACGGCTGTTAGAATGCTGATAGTCCAGCGTGGCTATTATAGTGCTGAAGTGTCAGCTCTATGTACTAACCCCCAACACTAAAAGTAGTCCTGAACCCTGATACTAACAGTAAAAGTAACCCCTAATACTAACCCTAAAACTAACCCACGTCCACTAAAACTAGCCTTCTTCAACGTTGCGCCCGACAATAATGAACTGTCGGGCGTTCTAAGTCCCGCGATGAAACGGCCGTGAAGATCAGTCCCATTCCGGTCGCAGGATCTTTCTTCAGTCATTTGGACTTTGGGCGTACAGGATAATTCAGCGACCTATCTGTATATGCTAAGTGTCCCTCAATTGACTGAAAGGTAGACAAGACAGATCGGGTTAGCCTGGGCAAGACTTCGTCCCATGGCGCCAAATTGAGGCTGATTGTGCATCAGTCAAAAGATATTCCCCACTAGTCTTCGAGAAAGCAAAGCCACAATCACCGGACACCAATCAGCGCTGCCAGCCGTGGATCTGACACAAGAGCCTCGATGTTGTCCAATAGATTTGTGAATCGTGTCTGAACAGAGCTCCATGGGAGCATGGGAGATGTAGCTTGCCAACAGCTGGAGGGCAGCAGTTTGTCACGCAATAAACTTTCACTGTAGAGAAGGGGGGGGGGGGACCCTCAAAGATTAACATTTGTTGAACTTTCTAGCTGTAATGTACTCCACAAATGAAGACACAATAACTGCAGAAATAGATTTTTGTTGTTTGTTTTAATAAAAATTTTATTTAAAAAAAAAAATAATTTTAGCAAACAACCATTATTCATAAATGTGCATCCAAGGTACTCAAGATCGCAGATATTTCTAAGCCAAAAATGTCATGAAGTTAAAGAGACCGCAATTTAAGTATGTAATTTTATTTTGTATGAAAACATATGTGTAAAAATGTTTAAACACAGATGCAATAGTTACACAAGTTCCTTTTTTTTTTTATCTCTTTCAGGAAGTAGGAGTTTTATGCCGGCAGTGACTACCATTGGTAAGTCAGGGACAATAATTAGAATTCACAGGATATTTGGATGGGGAGTTGCAGGGGAGTTAAGATAAATATTTTATCTGACTGACTTAATTATACATTGTGCAGGGACAAACTTGGTTTCTTCAGCTAGGTATCAGCAGGTGATAAATAAGCCATAGTTTGATTTTTGAAGTACTCTGATTTTTTTTTTTTAAAAGAACAACTTAAGTTTAAAATAAAAAAAATTGTTATAACCTTCTCCGAAGTAATCCCGACGTGTATCTTTAGAGAAACACGGCCGTTTACACTTGGCTCTGCCTCAGACTTGAGGGAGAGACGATCAGGAGGCCTGCGCGCATGGACAGTCAATCAGAACGGAGGTCTGCACGGAGCAGGAGTCTCTCTGTGCTAGTTAAGGTCCCTTCTGTTGATTCCTTATTAAAAGAAGAGGATCTCTCTTGGTTGACCTGACCGAGCTGCCTGCTTCCCATGGAAGCTGCCAGTCAGAGGATAAACTGGCATGTACTATCAAAAGTACACGTCAATTCATCCTCAAACTAGGGGCACTACATTTTTCACAAGTGGAAAAAGTTCAGTTGTTCTTTAAGCCAGGGTCAATTCTGTTCTTCTAACAGGGAAACAAACTGAGCAAGTTTGGAATTTTATAATTCATAGATACAAATTTCATGTCACTTCCACTGAATTTTAGTAAGAAACTCCCTCCCTCTTTCTCTACACTACTCCAGTTATCTTTCTTCCTCTAAAATTAGAATGCATCCCATAACTTTCACAATTGTATGTGGACAGCCATTATTTTACCATTTCATAGCCCAGGCATTCACTGTTGCCAGCTCCCGAATGTGGAAATAGTGGTGGATCAGCGTGATGAGCTTGAAACAATTAGTTATTCTAATTTCTGTCCCATTGGGGTTATGAGTCAGGCCTTAATGACTTCCAATACATGCACAGGAATGTCAGCTGACACCAGGGACGCCTTGGTATGGGAAGGATTAAGTTATGGTGGAGCAATTCCACCCATCAAAAAAAATAAAATAATAGTTTTAAAATGTGAACTATCTTCTGTGGAATTAAATAATGTATTTCATTTTCTTACAAATATCCTTTACGACTTAAAAGAGCTTCGGCTTTCGACTTAGAACTCGACACCGTCTGCACTATTGAAAGTCGTTCCTTTCAACTGTCTGTCACTCTTCCCTTTCATTATATGGTTGTGCGTGCTTGGTGTTTTCCGAGGTGCGCTAAAGTCATTGGTTGATGGTATGAGGCTGGCTAATAGCATGCGGCTGCCCATTTGGAGTTTCAGAGTTGCCAACGTCGGTGCTGCCTTGCGGGTTAGACGCGCAGCTCTGTAGATACCTGCGCGCGTCCTTGATCATTGGTCGCAGCACCTGGATGAGTGCGCTGAGAGCTGCTTGCGTCCCCTCCATGGCCTGTGCCTGTCGCTCCTGGGCGTTGGCTTGGACTTCCTGCGACCGGCGAATCATCTGCAAGATGTCGTTCTGCTGCTCAAGGTGTTGTGCGATTTCCTTGACGTGCAGGTTGGTGACTCGTTGCTCTTGAAGGAGCCGGGCCGAGTTCAGAGCAATCCGATTCTTCAGCTCCTGAGGCTTCATGGTGATGTCGGGAGAGGGCGATATAATCTCAACAGGGGCTTCCGACGTCACGGTGGTGGGGGTCTCCGTTGTGCAGTACTCCACTACGTTCTCTTCCAGGGTGTGATAAGTTGTTTCTGACGGCACTGAAAAAGAAAAAAAAAAGCATGAGCCGAAACATGTAGGCCTAAGTTGTAAACCACTGCATATTTAGACCCCAAATACTTCCATTAGTTTACGAATTAAGTGGCTTTTTGAATTAAATTTTAAAAAAAGTTTGGGGAGGCGCTCTGTCTCCTGCTCATCACCGTGTCACCCAAAATATCCCGTATTCAGCCATTCAAAGATCATCGGCAGCGGATGATACTACCAAACCTTTATGGAATTAATTTTATCAACCTCGGAAAGGATGAAAGACCGAGTCGATAAATTTAAGCACAATGACCCATACGCCGGGGGGTGTTCAATAAAAAAAAAGGCCTCCAAAAGTGGAAAACATTTATATTTTAAATATAAAAATATTGTTTATAATATTAATATTGCGGCTAAGATTAGTTTGCCGGCGGACTTGGTGCCGTTCTATGGGCCCGTCCACTGCGTTTCTGGAGTTTGCGCCAGGGCGCCCAATGAAAGTTTGCCCACTCACTCTGGGAGAGAGTGACGGTGCCGGGTGATCCGATGGCCACTTGCCCGGGTATCTCGGAGGGGCATTCTTGGACCGGCAAGCTGAGAATAGAGTTTTCGCCCAACAAGTTGCAGATGCGCTGCTGCAAGGGAGTCAGCATGACCGGCTCCCCGTCCCCCTCGCCTTCCACGGTGGCGCGGGCCTGCGACATCTTGCGGCGCACGTCAGTCTTCAGGTCGGACCACTTCTTCTTGACTTCGGCCAGCTCGCGCTGGCAGGTGCTGATGGCGTTCACCCGCTTCAGGATGTCGTGCCAGGCATTGCTCTTGGTCAGCAAAGGCACCCCAGCATTGAAGTGGTTAATCAGGATGTGCTTTTGCTTCTCCATCTCCTCCATGATGATTTCTACCTCCTGCTCTGAGAAATTCATCTTTCGTTTCTTGGCTGGCGTAGCCATTGCCCCGCCAACAATGTGGAATAGGCCGCAATACGTAAATTGCGTACTCTGAGGTGAGCAGAATCTGCGCAGCGTAATAGCTTCCAGAATCTGCCTCTTTATCAACGTTCGTACGTAGCCTAACAGGGTGGCGGGCACGCCCTCCTGCTTCATTTGAGCGTCGATTGGCTGCTATTCTGACCTCCCACAAGCCTACGCCCCCGTAGTACGTTTCCTCGGTAGTGAGATGAATCAAGGCTGCGATATGATTGGATACTCATCCTATCTGTCACTAATCCCTAGCCCCTCATTGGTTAACACTTGAATATAGGCATTGCTGGTATTTTTAACGCGATTTCACGTAGTTTTTTCTTCTTCTTCAAATCAAAGTCGGCACATCATAATATATTTCTAAATAATAATAAAATAAAAAACGCAGTTTAAAAAAAAAAAAAAAAAAAAAAATTCCCTCTCATTTAGGAGACTCCTATTGGCCACGGGTCCTGCAAATCATAAACACTGTAGCCAGTGGGTAGGTCGCTTCACGTCATGTCCCGCCCCTTTGTCGGAAGCCCGTGCCCATTGGTCTGCAAGGAGGCGGGCGGTATCAGCCGGCGGAATGCGTTACGTCAGGGAGGTGTGGAGCTGACCATTTCCGGCCGCCATATACCGGTGTTTAAGTGAAGGAAGCGAGCGGGTGTGTGAAGCTTCCAGGTACCGAGACCTCGTCCCCCCCCCCACCCGACTCCTCTCAGACTGACATTCCCGTTCATGGCCCGTCCCCGCTCGCTGGTGTCTCCGCTGCTGAGCGGCGTCTTCTGTCAGTGCGACACGTTGGGAGGCGCGCCGCACACGCACGAGGCCTCTTCCAGCTCGAGCCCCCAGTCCCTGGCAGCTGCTCTCGCCGCGGACCCGTGCGGTGGAGCCCTGTGCGGCGGGCCCGAGCACGAGCGGCGGCTGCAGATCCTCTTCCAGGAGCTGGACGTCAACCGCGATGGCGCCATCTGTTTCAACGACCTGGCTGTGGGGCTCAAACGCCTCGGGGTGCACCGCACCGAGCTAGAGCTGCGGGTAAGGAGCCTGACAGGGGACAGGGGGGCTCTGCATAGATGTTTATAGGGGGTCTCTCTAAAGGTTATGTGTGTGTGACGTGTCCAGCATGATTAACAGCTTAGGAAATGTCACTACTTTATAGGAATAATAACAATTATATCACGTATTAGTTTCTAAGCCCCATATGTAGAAAATAACAAACTAAATATATATTATATTAAGATGCATTTAATGCTCCAGGTAGGTTGGCTTGACATGTTACTTGGTTAGGTATACTTTTTTTTTTTTTTGTTAATAAAAAATTGCAAAAGGTATGGCAGGAAGGGGACTGACATACAGTGTAAATTCCTAGTCATTTATTGGGGAAGGTTAGTCCAGGTAGCTGGGGAAACGTTGGCCTGTGCTGCTCTTCCCCTCCCCAATAAATCTCCCCAGTTTTGACACAGACCCTTGAATGACAGGGTCCTCCACGTGTCCCCTCCCCAATAAATCTTCCCAGTTTTGACAAAGACCCTTGAATGACAGGGTCCTCCATGTGTCCCCTCCCCAGTTTTGACACAGACCCTTGAATGACAGGGTCCTCCATGTGTCCCCTCCCCAGTTTTGACACAGACCCTTGAATGACAGGGTCCTCCATGTGTCCCCTCCCCAGTTTTGACAGACCCTTGAATGACAGGGTCCTCCATGTGCCCCCTCCCCAGTTTTGACACAGACTCTTGAATGTCAGGCTCCTCCATGCCACACTTTTTGTATTCATTTTATTTTTACATTTTATTTTTTTTGTACCTAACAGAGCATTATGTCATTCTAATAACTGGAATTATTGAACTTGTTGTATGTTTTATAGATTCATAAATACATATTGTATTTTTAGTGCACTCCAGAGCATAGAAAAAAATGTGGTATAAATTGTAAACCTATCATTTAAATAGCGGTAATACCTTTTTGGCAAACATAAACTGTAAAAGGCAAGACGGATCCCAGATGGAAGACCTAAATCCGGTTGCTTTCAAGGTTTATTATCTAGAAAGAGAATGGGGATCTTGATATCTGTCCCTCGCTGGTTCTTTTTATTTTTTTGGGTGCTTGACCTCTTGGTTGTGTAGTATAGCTGGGGTTGGTGTATGTCTTGCTCTGGGATATACTGAGTATGCAAGTTCTAAGACTTGCCCATAGCAGAGCTGAGTTTCTTTCTGTCTGGATATGAGAGCAGTCTGTCTGCGATGTTATTTTAAAAATGAAAATAGACAAATATTGGATGAAGTAGCAAAAGGAATTTTACAAAAAGGCAATGGAAAGATACGTTTACTGTGATATTTGCAGAAGATTTGGGCCTGTCTGCTTTATCTTGGCTTGTGATTTTGTTTAGTGTTTGAAACCAAGAACAATGCGATCCATGTAAACCAATATCTGACCCAGATAAACTGCCACTTGCTAATTAAGTTGCTCTACTTGTCTCTAAGATGGGCTGCATGGCCTGAGGCATTGAGTTTCCTGGATGCCATAAATACTTTTGGTATGTGTCAGCTCAGTAATGAGGAAGATTCTAATCTGTAGCAAGCCTCCCCCCCCCCCCCCCCCCCCCCCGCCCCCCCAATCTAGACTGATTCATCAGCTTCACGTGCTTCTCTGGAGAACAGTTCTTACACAGCTTGACATCTTTTGTTTGACTTGTGCAGTTAGCTCAGCTGTATTAAACAATAGAGGCAGCGATAAAACTTATGTACCTATTTGTACGACACGTATTGCCTTGTCAGATTGTGAGGTTGCTTTCTATTCCTGAGCACCATCATTCAACAATGCTATTCAGTAGCCACGTGAAACAACTTTAAAAAGATTATATGAAGATCCGGGCCGTGCTCAAACAAGTTTAGTTATACAAGGATAAAGTGGAAGCGGTTTGAATGGTCTTGTCACCTTGATATCAGAGATGTCAGGTGCACACACTGCTTATACTGCTAATAATTCAAGAACTAAACCTTAAAATGTAGTTTTAACCGAAGAGTAGGGCTCATCTGAGTACAGAAGGAATGTATAGTAGGGCAGAACGAGACGATGAATAGGAATCTAAGATGTAAGTGATGGATTTGGATGTTTGGCGGATGGTTGGACCGCGCAAGCTTATGAGGTGGGATTAATAGTTGGACAGTGAGATGGTCGAAGGAGTGTTCAGGGGGAGGACAGAAAAGTTCAGTTTCAGTCGACTCGGTTTAAGAAGATGTACATCAGACTAGGAGCAATTAGTGACGTTATCTGAGAAGGAAGGATGGTGAAAGGTAAATTGAGTAGTGTCTGTGTACAGGTGGAAACTGCAGTTACAGGTATTGGATTGCCAAAAGGAGACTGGTTAGGAGAGGATGATTGTCCAGAAGGGGAGGCCATAAAAGTGTGGAGATAATGACACACAACTCAGGTTGTGGGAGCAGGATGTCTGCGGTGTCAAATGGGGAAGGGAAGTTTGCCAAAGACAAGGATCTCTACTGTGATTAGAAGGTTTTGGTTTGAGTGTCTGGAGTGGGAGTCTAGGTTGGGGAAATTTTGGAATAGTCAGTTGGTTACGAACAAGTTATTAGAGCAGCTTGAACTATAAAGAGACAGGACGGTAGTTTGACACAAGTTGGCTTTAAAAAGTGCAGTGAATATTACATCTGAAAGGAGCTGGCAAGGAATTGGTGAAGACTGATCCTGAGGTTGGAACAGTGGAATAAAAGTTTCATTTTTCCTTGTTTGTCCATTGCTAAACATGTATTAAGTTCTGTGAGGGTGCCGTAAATATGCTTATATCGTGGGTGAGTTTTTCCCATTACCCTCTAACTGTTGTGAGTGCTTGACATGGTGCACTAAGCAGTTTGCTAGAAGCATATTCAATGCAGATGAGAGCAGAACTGTTTTTGAGTGAATTTTCTAGTAATACACCTCTATCATGGACTATGAAAGACCTGTATTTATGAGTATACGTGGAGTACTTGGCCCTTGTGGACAAAGAGGTGATTTTATTGAGGCAAAAAAGGCAGCCATTGTTGTTTGTTTGCATATCATTACCCAGAATCCCCTGCTGCACAGACAGGGGATATCTTTGGTAAAACCCTTGTATGGGATCTGTCAATGTTTAATAATGCATTGACTGTACTAGTATGTTTTATATCCTTAGTCTGTCAGTAGAGGGAGCTTTAATTCTTGCATACATAAGGGAGCAAAGTCCTTTTGATATAACTTGCTCTGTACCGGTATCCTAATGATCTGCTGCTTTATAAAGGAGGAATGTGGTATGCAATCAGTGTTAAACTTTGTCCCCATATATATTTTTGTACTTTCACCATATGCTGCCACCTCCAGCAATACAGATATGACTAAGATGAAATGATTCCTTCTTGTCAGGATGGTTATATTAGCAGGATCCACATGGTGACAAGATCAGTTTGGTAAATGATCCCAGTGCAGTACCAGTTCAAACCTCAAGCTTGCAACTTTGATTTCTGGCAGGGTAAACTTGTATTTTTATCCTTTGGAGTTTGATAAAATGAGTACCATTAGGTTAGATATTCGCCAACTGGCACCTGATTACGGGTCCAAGAACACGTTTGACATGTCCTTTTTAAAAAAAATCTATGATTTCTTATCAGATGGCTCAGCATTAGCTGGAAATAGAGAGGAGGAAGTATGAACTGGATCAAGAACAAATAAATTACCCTGTCGGCAAGAGCCACAATGGAATCTACCGAAGTGGTTTGGCTTGACTCCAATTGAGAAGACCTTTTGTTTTGTATCACATCATCAAAGAGACTTTTTTTTTAGTTTGAGACTTGGGATGTGCTGCATGAGGTAATGGCTGTGTACTGCACACTGTTCAAGCAGACCATTCTAATTATAAACATGCGTTTCCCAATGAAGGATCAGTTTGATTAATGAGAACCCAATTCCACTTCTTTAAGACTGCTCCCAGCCCATTTCATGGGAAGGCGGGGCCATTTGCCCTGGCCCCCCCATATTTATTTTCTGTGCCCAGAGCGCTGGCATCTCCTGGTACCGGTGTAATTTAATTATACTTGCCCTAACCCTTTATATTTTTTAGGTGTTCCATGAGTCATGTTATGGGGAAAATACTTTTCAGACTAGCACTGAACCAGAACGTGCCCTCCCTCTTTGAAATTTAATTGGAGTGAGTTTCATCTTGGTACCATTTGTTTTGGCAGGCTTCACTTCATCTCAATCTTGGCCCAATGGTTTTGTCAAATCCTGCTGTATCCACATTACAACTATATGTTCTTCATAAATGGGGACAACCAGTTCCCAATGGATTAGGTGTTCCTCTACCAGTCCACACAACAAAAACATTCTTATACCAACGAGCATTAGTATTTTACGCAAAGATAATGGTTATGCAAAGTACATATTGTGCTATTTCAAGAAAGTGACTTTCAATGGGCAGGAGTTGAAGATTTTGTTTTCTTTCTTAAGGACTTACATGTTTATAAATGTCACATCTCTTCCTTTATGCTTTGCCTCGCACCTCAGCACAGATAATTGTTGTCTAAGGAAGCCCATTTCTCCTCTCCCCTCTGGTATTTAAAAGGGATAAACAAATCAGTTAGTGAGTGAGACTCTGCAATTATTCGTCACTTGAATCTCAAAGCTGCACTGCAGCGGCTTCCTTGATCTTCTGGATGGGATGTTTACACCCACCCTGTGGTTACTTCAGTACCTCGTATGGGCCTCTTGCTTGTTTTGCAGGTCAGATGCACCTTACATGATCAGTCAGTTTGCTGTATTTAGCTGACTGTGTTTCTACCAGTAAAATGATCAGCAAAGATATTATCCAACATGCCGAACACTGATGTGCAAACGCACATTTTCAAAGGTAAGAGGCAGTCTTACTTTAGAGAGAGTGCCTGGTGGAGCTGCTGGCTGGCAAGGCTTTCCTTACAATATTACATTTTTGGGGTAATGCATTATATTGTCAACCAGAGAGAACTAGTGATACAGATTTTTATTATTGTAGCATGTGCCGTTTTTCTGATTGGCTGCTTTAAATCAAACTCCTCCATCCAAAAGTATTGGTCTTATTCTTAGTATCTCACATGATGAACAGGCACAAGTATTCTGCTCCAACCCTTTGGGCGACAGTAATGTACTTTTAAAGCTAAACATTTGTACTATTGGTTCAAAGCACAGCAGTGTTTTAACCTGTTGCTGTCTGCTGTAATGATATATAACCGCAAACAGATCTTAGATTCTGATTTTTTTTTTTTAAACTGCTGGTGTAATTTCTGAGTGCAGTGTGTTAATCTGCATATAATTTTGTGTTAAAATAAGTCTTCATTATTTATTAACCCTTTAGCATTCTTGGTCAGGCAGTGTTTAGATTGAGGTCCTTGAATGATTGTTTTCCAAAGGTCATTGCCATGGTCTTCTACCCAGTTTAGACCATGGATCACAGGGTCTCGGTTACAGAAGATAAGGATCTTTTGATAATGCTCTTTGTGCTGCTCTCATTAATTTAATCCGTTATGATCCTATTAGCACACCTTTCCATGTCCTCATCACGACTTGGTGTATTGTACCCTTGGCCGTCTTTTCCTTCTCAATACTACACGTGTCTCGTCTGCCCTATATTATTAATCACCATTCAGTAGAAAGTAGGTTGACCTGCCCAACTCTGAGTAAGACTGGCTCAGTAACTGCAAGCTAGTGACACTCTTATTCACAATACATTTGTGTATGTATATATTACTTACATCTAGTGTTGTTTGTTAGTCTTTTTATATACAAATAAAGACCATCTGCAGTAGAACAAATACCGTACCTTACAGACAGTAAGTGGTGCATTTGCCTAAAAGGTGATATTCCCACCTCGATTAAATACAACTCTCTTTATTGAGTAGACCCTTAAACATTAGACTTTTATTTTTCGCTTGTGATCCTGATATAGAAGCACAAGTGAAAAGTTTGTACTTGGTGGGATGATAAACTGGTAGATACTTTTGACAATACACGCCAGTCTATCCTTTAACCGGCAGCTGCCATGCTTCCATGAGAGCAGTCAGCATGATCTTGTCGGCCACTGGCTCGCTGCTTTTGCAGAAAGAGACCCTCGTTTTTTGCATAGGATCAGGCGAGGGAACTTTAACTAGCAGAGAGTAAACACGCATGTATGTTCAGAAACACGTCTGATTTATGTCCCAGCAGGACATTTTTTTTTTAACCCTTGCTTCAAGGAAGCTCCGTTCCTGACAGTGGACGTGCCTGGCACGTCCTGGTGTGAAACAAGGGAAAACCGGTTTAACGGTGCTGGTCTGTTGCCTCGATGTCGAGGCAATAGCCAGCACCGAAATTACCTCTTTGGGGCACCCGCGATCGTAGGCGTCATATTGACGGAGCAGCATGCACCGTCAATATGGCTATGCCCTCTTGTGGTCTGAGCTTCAGAAGTGAAAGTAAATTCACTTCTGTCGCTTTGAATATGCTGCTTGACTGCCCCTAGAGGCAGCAAGTAACACTGCAATATTAAAAAAAATATATATATTTAATTAGCTTAAAACTGGTACTATAGTTAGATTAGCATATAGGGTTAAAATTAAACAATTTTTAGCATCAGGGATAGGGTTAAAATAAAATAAAATTAAAATATATTAAGGGATAGCATAAGGGTTATACTTGAGGTTAAATTTAGTGTTAGAGTTACATTTAGGGTTTGGGTTTTGGTCAAAAAGTCAATATAGGAAAAAACAAAACACTATTTTTGGTTTTTGCTCCATAACTCTCAAAAAAAAAATACCGAAAAATATGGAAACATGCATATTTCTGAACTTAGGACATCGTTTAGAAACAATTTAGACGGGGTCTTTTTTTTATGATTGTTTTTGTGTAAATTATATTTTAGGTCAAAGTTTTTTTTTTTTTAATCATCATATTTTATGATTTGTTTTTGTAGTAAATTATAAGATATCATGAACATATCATGAACATAATGGTATCTAATGAAAGCCCTTCTTATGACGATAAAAACATATAATGTGTGGGTACAGTATGTGAGAAGAAAATTACAGCTAAACACAAACACCCCAGAAATGTCAAAACAGCCATTGTCACCAAGGGAAAGTCAAGGTAAAAATGTCTTGTCACTAAGGGGTTAAATCTGACCAGTGAGCTGCAATAATGTGGAAGTGAAACACAATCCTCTCAAGTTGCCCATCTTTTCTTCTCTGCTATTGATGCATGAGTTTTGCAATTCCCTTTTCAGTTCATCACAGTTCAGCTTCTAGTGAATAGAGCCCTTTGTCTTACATGGAAATCTTCCTCTTCCATAGTATTATAGAAATAGTTTGTGGGAATTTTAGTATATGAATATATATTCAGTGACATTTTTATCATTCTAAAGGAAAATATCCTGTAATCGGGAGGTTAACACATCCGAATAGCTGGGAGCCAGGGCTCCTACAATCCCTAGTGCTTGCTCTGAACCCCTCTGTACTTCCATAGAGTTCTATGCAAAAAAAAAAAAAATTCCAAGTTCCTGGATCGATCACTTTTTTTTTTTGTCCTTAAAAGACTAGGGTCTTGAATTTTCCTTTTAAGATAGATACATATATACACAGAATATCTTCCCTTTAAATCCATGTAATAGTGCAGGTGGCCTCAATCCTAAAGTGAGTTTAAAATTCTTCTTTTTTTTTTTTTTTTTCCCCGTGTGTGTTATTGCTAGTTTAAGGATTAACTGACCTGTACATGCCAGTTTATCCACTGACTGGGCAGCATCAGGACTACGGATGTGACACAGTATCTCACTTTGTTTTAAACCTCTTGGTGACATAACAGAAAATTAAAAGGAACTAATATATCTGGAGCCATGCATTACAAATGAGGGGTACACAAATCTAACCATGAAAACAATCACAACCGCCTCCTGCCCACCCTAGTTGACCAACAATGAAACTGCAAATAATGGGTTGAGGAGAGGGGAATGAAAAAGAAAGGAGCGAGAAAAAGAAATGCTTTAAGTAAATCAATAAGAAAATTGGTATACCTCCTCCCCCTAATTGTCCCTTTCTCCCTAAAACCCCTAACGATGCCTCAATACAATCTCACCCTCTCCCTAATCTTCCCCATCTCTTTTCCTAAAAGAGTAATGAAAGAAAGCCAAGAGAAGGCAGGGTGCAACAAAAACGGAAGGGGAACCCAGTCTTAGCCCCAATTAAAGGTACATGTCGGTTTATCCTCCTACTGTTGCCTAGTTAGGATATCATCTGTTGGGGCATTCAAACAAACAAACAAAAAAAAAAAGTTGGCTGTGAACCAAAATCTGATGGTCTGCGGGTTGAGCCACCGCAGCATCCCACAGGTTTACTTGATGAAGTGTTAGTTTAGTGGTTCTTGTATAGAAGGAGTATGACCAGTCATTGAATAGTTGAATTGGCCGTATTTCTGCTGTAGCCCTTGTCTGTTATGGATGTAACGCATACTGTCTATTGCCAACCTGAGTGTGTGTGTGTCAAACCTCGTAAGATGTTAATGTCAGTGCATGTTTAAGGGGAAAAAAAATGTTCAGGCAATTTGCTAGACTTTACCATGCAAGCTGTGTTGGATTGGTGCCTAGTTAAATGTGAATGCACGTATTGGCCTTCTGAACGGAGAGTGGTATGACATGCATGCCAAACACTTGACTGCCTCTGCTTGCCAACTCTAGAAGATCACGAAACCATGATGACTCGTGACTTGCTAATACAGAAAAGGGGGCAGGGGATATAATATATTTGCCACCCAGAAGATCTTCCTGGAATTAAGCCATGATCTAGGCCTGCACTGGTACTTTATATTTTTCTTCCTTTCCTCTTTGTGGTACTTTCTAAATAAGCTGAGAAAACCACTGATTGACTGCAGCACCATCTAAGTGGTTGAGATGCAGTGTCTAGAGGCTCTTGATTGGCACTCCAAGGGCGGCTGGAAGATGTGGTACAGTTTCTGCTAATGGAATCTCACATTTTTGATGGCTTGATGCTCACTGGTTTGAATAATGAACGTTGTAATGTCAGAGGCTGTGATTGGCCGGAGCCTGCTGCAGTGTGAATGCAGACTAAAAGCTGCCGGCTTCAGGTTCTGTGGAGTATTCATTTGCTGATTGAGTGGAAAGCGCAGGCTCCTGAGCTGCACAGTGACTGTGCAAAAACAAGTTCTGCCACATTGGAGCCTGGCATTGAGAGGCCATTTGTTTTGTGTAGGTTTCTGGTAGAGGTGAACCTGATAGCAGGGAGTCTTAGACTTGTTAGCATACTTAAGTATCCTTCTTTTTTAATTTTGAGAGCTTTCAAAGTGAGAGGATGCCATTGCTTTGGGAGATCCTGAGCATGTACTTACCCTGGGTAACCTGCAAGGGCCTTGACACGAGCGAGGCACAAAACCCCCCCCAGGACCCAGAGATGTCTGACCAACCAGATGAGCTTCAGTCAGAAGATGAGGGACAGGTCATCCTAGTGCTAGTGGCACCCAGGAAGCTGATCCAGCAGGTAATGTGTTGTTTTATCCGAAACCCCCGGATACAGGGCTGCTGTATGCCAGAGAGATACAAATCTTGCTCTTCTATGGTTGACTTGGTTTTTCTAATATAACCTAGGTGTGGTCCAGCTTGGTAGACTAATAGCCACTTTGTTCAGTAATGAAGAGGACACGTTTAATATTGGAGGAAATAATACTGTCCTATGTCTGTACAGGGGTAGAGTGATCTGTTTAAATTTCCAGAAAGTAACCAAGCTCCTCCTGTCCCTTGTCCAGCCTTTTTACAGTAACCTTTATATAGCTCTAGGTACAAAGCATGGTGGAGGATTACATACTAAGAGGAACATGAACAGACTGCATGAGGTAGAGAGTCCTCTGCAAGCTTACAATCTAGAGGAGAACAGATTGATACATGAGGTAGAGAGCCCTGCTCGCAAGCTTAAAATCTAGAAGAGAACAGACTGGTACATGAGGTAGAGAGCCCTGCTCGCAAGCTTAAAATCTAGAGGAGAACAAGACTGATGCATGAGGTAGAGAGCCCTGTGCAAGCTTACAATCTAGGATGCTGTGGTTGCCGAAGAAGCAATTTAAATATTATATTGGCTGGGGATGCTAGCATGTTTTTCAGTTGATTTTATTTCTTGCGTGCTGTTAATGACTGATACCTACGGAAGTAGCTTTAACATGTTTTGTTGTTTGGCTGTTGCGGTAGAATTCTGGGTATCATCACTGATGCAACCTACTGAGGAAAGGCTCACGTGTACCCACCCGATAACAGATCTCTTCTGTCCCTTATCTGTCACCTGCGTACATATTCTCCATTAGCTTGCATCAGAGTGGTTTCACCTCCTAATTATTAACCATCCATCTATCCCATGACCCAGGGCTCATTCCAGTGTTACCGTACTTTACACAATGCTGTGGTCCTGTGACATTTGTTCTGTTCCAATATAGGGAATCCATATTAGTGTGCCCAGGATATCACATGTCACACGGTGTGTTTCTGGGCTGTGAGCTGGTATTTATTGTTGGCCTCTCCCATGGTATCTATTAAGTGTCCTGAGTCTATTTGTATAAGCTGTTTGTTTGACTCTTTGTTCCTGTTAGGATCCCTTTAAGCCACTAAAGTAATCGGGGTTTTGTAATGGTTATTGGTAACGGCTGCTCCAATGCAGAAATCAAAGCACACCAATCATTGGGGCTTATCTAGAAATCATGCTGGTTTAAAGTGTAAATCTGATACTTTTTCCCATATTCACCTGTCTGGTGTTTGACATTTTTTGGACATTTTATGCATCTATACAGACCCAGTGCTGCATTTCTCTCAACCAAACCCTTTTATACACCATCCCAAGTATATATCCTTTCAGGTTGGCTTTTATTATATGTGAAAAGTCTGGCAGATTTTCCAAGTATAGATTTTTTTTATTTAAAAGTTTTTGCACAAGCGGTCATTTCTTTTGGCACAGTTACCTATGCAATTTAATATCGGAGATTTTGCCAAGCTCTATATTGAAGAACGTTTGTTTTCTCTGGCATCAGAAGGATGGGAAGAGAAAAAAAATTGCTTACCCACTTGCACTCAAAGGGTTAAACACCCCAGCCCCCCCCCCCCCCCCCTGCAATAGGCTGCTGTGTAATTAAAGTGGGTAATGTTTATCATTTCTGATCTCCTTAGTTATCTAATACTATATTGATACTTAATAGCAAAACCTTTTCCAGCTTACTGCACACTGTGCAGAGAATCCCAGCACTCGAGATATTCTTGGCTTGTGAGGTGCTTCTTCTGTTACTGTCATGAGGCGGTCTGTGGCCTTTTGTGCCGGGAGACTCCTCATCTGTTGCCTCATACACTCCCTGTGATCAGTTCAATCCTACGTGTTTGACGGCTGAGATGGATTCACCAGCACAGAAGACCTGCCTCCCAGGCCATTGGCTGGAGTTAGAAGGTTGGGTTCCATTGTGTGGGAGGAGGCAGGTCTGACGCAGCCAATGGAAACGGAGCACAGCCACCTCTAAGGATTCCGAGCTGCCGGCTTTTTGCAGTTAAGCGATAGAGGAAGCTCAGTGCTGTAGAGGAGAGATTCGGCTCATTAACTCCTGTGCAGGTGTAATTGGCACCTTCAGGATGCTTTGTCTGAGTCTGTACGTGCCGGTGCTTGACCAGTCTCAGGCAGAATTCCAGTATTTTGAGTCACAGGGACTCCCCTCGGAGCTGAAAACCATTTTCAGACTGAGTCTTTTGATCCCGTCCCAGGAATTCTCTACATACCGCCAGTGGAGGCAGGTGAGGGTGAACCTTCAGATTTACCTGAGATCTAGTAAACTTCTTCAATCTGCAGTTTTACTGAAGGGTGTGCTCATGAAGCCCTGACTATGTGCATTATGCATATTGTGCATTTTAACCATTTACATGTGTTCAGAAGGCTCAAGGCTTCATAATTAAATATATTGTGTGATGATGCACATGCTTGTGTATGTGATTGGGATGTTTTGTAAAAGTGCATAATTTTTTCAAATTTTTTTTTTTTTAATATATACAGTTGGCATTCTGTGTGTGTATTTTTCTTACTGCACTTCTGAATATATCAACTTGATTTATTTCCACCACTGGCCCTTTGTTTTCACTGGCAATTTGACTCCTTTTATGTTTTTAATTGAATTTGTGTGCATGTTTTTTTTTGGTCCCTTTTTAGTTATAGGGGGAACACTGCAATCTCATTTAGCCCAGTTCTTGGTCTCATCCCATGTCGTACACTCCAGACTATCTTTAGCTTTACAGGACTCTCTGTCCTCTGGGAGACGTGTGACATCAGCTCAGACAGTTTACAAAGGTCACTGTAAATCTCCCATCTCCTCCTCTAGATGGCAGAGCAGCCTTGTGTCCTATTAACCCATTGCTGGTGGCCATGGTGTGCGTTATACACATTCCATGTGAAAGCTGCTCAGTCTAGTTCTTGGTAGACCTTGCCTTTTTGTCATGGGGCTGGTTTTATCTCTGTCCTGTTTTCCCTGCTTTGTGATCTTTGCTCCAGTTTTCACTTGTTTAGTCCAGATAGACAAGTGGAAGACTTTTTTTTTTATTTATTTATTTATTTAAATTTAACCATTTTATTGCACACTTTTTGACGCAGGCAGGTGATTTTGTACACCCCCCCTGAAATCTAACTTAATTTTTTTTTTTTGTCCATAGAAAATCGTGAAGGCTGGTGATAAGGATCAGGATGGACAGCTGGACTTTGAAGAGTTTGTGCATTATCTCCGTGATCATGAGAAGAAGCTGAGGCTGGTGTTTAGGAGCCTGGACAAGAAAAATGACGGTAAGAAATTGTATAGCAGCAAGTTTACTGATCCATGCGATATCTGTGCAGCCAAGGGGGTTAAAGCAATAGTGTTGAACTTCAGGTCTTGGGAAGCTTTCTCACGTTGACACGTTGCAGATTAAATAATAAGTGGCCGTGTTAATTGGCTATATAAAGAAATCCTGAAACTCTGGCCGAGGTCCCATTAAATTGTTGTAGTGGTTTTATGGGGCGCAATCCACAAGATGTGCGTGTAACCCACCCCTAGGTGCTAAATATTTGCCCTTTTGGGGGGGGGGCAGGAATGTATATAAGACTTAAGATCACAATAAAGCCTTGGATTTAGACTTGTTTAAATTACTCCCAAATACTACTTTTTTTTGCAAGCAAACCGTAAAAGCCTTGACCCAGAATGATTCCTATTTCCCTATTGAAAGAAATCCAAAACATTGTCTAGCTGCCTTATTGACCATTTTTATCCTGGATTCTCTTAAATTAACCGTTGCTGACTTTTTTTTTTTTCTTCTTTCTCCTCAGGACGAATTGATGCTCAAGAGATAATGCAGTCGCTCCGGGATTTGGGCGTGAATATCTCCGAACAGCAAGCCGCGAAAATCCTGAAAAGGTTAGGATCATTGGCTTCTGTAACTGGTATACTTTTTCGTCCAGAATGCTAGTTGTGTAGTCTGTGTGCTCTTTTTCTTGTGTGTTGTTCCCATCTCCATTGTTCTGTGTTTTATATGGTTAGCCTTCCAGTTGTGTAGCTGACAATGCCCCTGTTAATGACCTGCTCTTGGAGCAAAGCATTGATTCTTTAAAATCTGCTGCCCAAGATGCCGCCTGTGGCAAGTACTTCTCCATTTCTTCATCAGATGTTCAGAAGTCTGGCCCTATTTTGTATTACTGGAAGGAGTAATAGTTCTGCTGTTTTTTTCCCCCCCTTGCTTCTGTCTGTGTGACTCAGAATTCGGACGGGCAACCGATGGGGTCCGGTCGCCCAGTAAGTATGTTCTCCTCTTGTCTTTTCCTGCCCTGTCTTGTGCTGTGCATGTTCAGTGAGGCTGCTGAACCCCCTTGTTCCACACTCAGCAAGCTCTTCTGTTTTCCCTTGGTAGCATGGATAAGAACGGCACGATGACCATAGACTGGAACGAGTGGCGAGATTATCACCTCCTGCATCCTGCCGAGAATATTCCCGAGATCATTCTGTACTGGAAACACTCGACGGTAAGGCACTTTCATACTTCTCTGCATGTCCCTGTGGGTTTTGTGTGACCCTCTGCAGTATCCCACCTTGAGGGCGCCTAACAAAGTCCTGATTCTTATATAAATGGTTCAAAAAAGAGACTGTTCTACGTTTGGTGTGCAATGTAACTTTTAATCAAAGGAAATCTATCAATTGAAAAAGTAATAAATGGTGATAAATCACCAATAAGGCAACATCAAAGCCATAAACAAATATATGTAAAACATACAATAAATGACTTCCAAAGAACTAGCCAAGACCGGTAAGGTAAATACCCAGGATTAGCACCGCAACGTTTCGGTTACAAACCTTCCTCTGGAGGCGGATTCCTCAATCACGCAAAGAGTATAGGAATCGCCTTTTAGGGAAGAATACTCAACCTATATGTTTGGTGATATCTTTACTGGAAAAAAATACATATGCTACCGAGAGGTGAATGGCAAAAAAAAGGGCATTAATAGCTGGTTCCCTTGACTGTTCACCTTTTTAAGCAATTTTTCCCCCACCCCCTTCCCTGGTTACCCACACTGTTGTGGAGGTTCCCTTAAGGGGCGAATCTTGAAGATCTGGCAAATAAAGTAAGCTGTGTGGATCTGGTCCCAGTCAGCCTACACTGGTTTATTCCACTCCGTGCAGCTACCAATGTACGCGTTATGGCAGCCGGATGCTAATGCAAATTTGTGCAATCAGATATGTAATGTGAGTACAGACATCATAAAATCATTCACCAGCCAAGCACCTGGTGCAGCACTCTGCTCTAGTGATCCACACATGGCTTACACCTATTGGCTGGACACCACAGGCCCGACAAAGGATGATCAGATTTCTCTTCTCCCCATGCAGATATTTGATGTTGGCGAGAACCTTATTGTTCCTGATGAGTTTACAGTGGAGGAGATTCAAACTGGGATGTGGTGGAGACACTTGGTTGCTGGAGGTGGAGCAGGTGCCGTGTCTCGAACCTGCACAGCCCCTCTGGATCGGCTAAAAGTTCTAATGCAGGTATGTTTCCTTAAAGGCTCACGCACATGCTATAATATCTATATAGTGCTATATATTAACCTCAGCCAAATACACGTGTTGCACAATGAAGGTGACAGATTCAGAATGCAAACTTGTCTTTCCCAATGCTTTGCAATCTGATATTAAGGGGGAGAATTGTGCAAACTTTTATTACAAAGGTGACGGGGAACAAGATGGACTTTGGTCGGCACAGTTGCAATAATGTCTATTTTGCGGATCTTCTCTACGTGTCCCAATGCATAACCGGGTTCTTCTAGGCAAGGGGCCAGGGTGCTGGTGAGAACACTGTGTAACTTGATGGTACGTGAAGAGAGAGCATACAGTGACTGATAGTGACGGATCACCTGACCAGGATTGTGTAATTACTCCAGCCCGTTGCCCAGGCTTCTGTTTAAACGTAGAAGCTGCTGTGATTGTGAATAAATACAACACAGGTTTTGCGGAAGAGTTCTCAAAGATCAGTCACCGGCAGAGTTTTTTTTCCAAGGTGACCGCCGCACATTTACAGCTCTGCCCTTAGAACTACCAGTTATATGCAATCCCCATTGTTTCACAGCGCTAGTTTTCCAGGTGACTGATTTTATTTGAAGTACCAATAAAAATAGTTTTTTGCTTGTTTCCTTTAAGTGCCATTTGGATGTTTACTGCCCCTTTTAATCCCTTTTGTTAGGAGCCTGATCTTGCTCCTAATAACTTTTGAGATCTTTGAAAGTCTGCCTAGTGTGAGAAAAAAGACGCGGCATGGGGAAACTACTACGGGCCATATTCAGACTGTTACTGTTTAGCACGCTGTATCAGTGAGGCATGCAAACAAAATACCCTTTTATTTTTTGTTAGTCATCCTTCCAATTCCCGTCTCCTAATGTCCCCTCAGAACTAGATCTGATTCTATGGTTTTACTTCAAAGCTGTTTTTTGAAACTGGTTTTTCAGCCAGTGACGCACTGACAGCTCTTCGACATCCGTATTTACCCAGCGTACGCAGTGCTACTTACTTGCTTAAAGCCGATAATGTGCATTCTTGTCAGGATTACATGTAGTTCCCTCAAACGACCAGAAAGCATTGCACCTGGATTAGCATCAGCTTTAACTCACGTGCCCTTGTATTCATTACCCCTAGGTCCACGCCACCCGCAGCAACAACATGTCGATCGTAGGCGGCTTCACCCAAATGCTGCGAGAAGGCGGATTCCGCTCACTGTGGCGAGGCAACGGCATCAACGTCATCAAAATCGGACCAGAGTCTGCGATCAAATTCATGGCATACGAGCAGGTAATGCGCCAGTGTTTTGTTTTGACGGATTCTCTTTATGAATTAGTTTTGTGTGACCCTGTGTAACAGAACCACTGTTAGTTGACGTTAATTGGTAATATGTGTTCAGATAAGTGAGTGTACGGTTAGCCCCTTAAGGGTGAGAGGTTTTTCTCAGAATTTTTTTTTTTTGTTGTGTAACCATTTTCTAATGTAGTGTATTCTTACAAACGATATATCATTATTTTAAGGAAAACGCATTGCTTTCTTTTGATGCCATAATTATAGTTAAGAAATCATTTAAGAAATGGTGGAATAAAGGTGATGGAAAAATCCCTCCACCTGAAATCTGGTGGGTCGCAGAGATGTTATCAAATGCAAATCTACACACCCTAAATGCCTGTGTTTTTTGTTTTCTGTGGGGGAAAGCGGGCCTTTTAACTTTTTTGGTGTGGATGTAGATTTGTGTTTTGATATTTATAGTTATCAGCAGAATTTAAAAAAAGTCATGTCCCTTGATGAATTTGGTATCCATAAGCCGCCATGTTTTGCTTTGCGTGTCGCTAATTCTCTCCTGGGTTTTATTCAGATTAAACGTTTTATTGGAAGTGGTCAGGAAACACTTGGAATCCGTGAGAGGCTCGTGGCTGGATCTTTAGCTGGAGTAATTGCCCAAAGCAGCATCTATCCTATGGAGGTATGTATGTTATAAGTTGTGTTTAACTCTGTTGGCTCTGGCACCTCTTCTGTTGGCCCATGGGATACTGATGTTTCTCCCTCCCCCACCCCTCCACTACAGGTTCTGAAAACACGCATGGCCCTGCGTAACACCGGACAGTATGAGGGCATGGTGGACTGTGGTAAAAAGATCCTACTGAAGGAAGGGATGTCTGCCTTTTACAAAGGCTACATCCCAAATATGCTGGGGATCATTCCTTACGCTGGCATCGACCTGGCGGTTTATGAGGTAAGCATGGCTCTCGTCTCCATTGAGATGGGTAACGTTGTCTACAGAGAGCGTTAAACATCTTCCAACTTGGCAGCCTCTATTGAAATACTTCTTAACGTGTGCTGCCTGTCTTACAATGTACACCTGTCTACCTTCCAGCTCTAGGAAAATCTAAAACAAATTTCCCCGCTTCCTCTCCAGACTTTGAAGAATGCCTGGCTGCAGAGATACGCCACAAGCAGCGCTGATCCAGGTGTCTTCGTCTTGCTCGCTTGTGGGACCATATCCAGCACCTGCGGGCAACTAGCCAGCTACCCACTGGCTTTGGTTAGGACACGCATGCAGGCACAAGGTAAGAACTAGCCATGCTTCTTGTGTGTTTTTTTTTTTGTTCTCACGGGTTGGCCGTGAGAACTGGTTTGGGAACCACTTCTATGCCTTCTAGACATTCTAAGATGGAATGTTCTACTCATTTACTGGCCACTAACATTAAACAGGTATCTTGGAACTTCTAGGATTTCAATGAAATTCGATTTTTTTCTGACTTGCATATTGATTTTAAGATTTTTATTTTCCCCTCCCTCTTCAGCTTCTATAGAAGGTGCTCCTCAAGCAACAATGAGGAATCTCTTCAAGCACATCATAAAGACTGAAGGGGCTTTTGGACTGTATCGGGGACTGGCCCCAAATTTCATGAAGGTGATCCCCGCTGTCAGTATTAGCTACGTTGTATACGAGAACCTTAAACTCACGCTTGGGGTGACTTCCCGGTGATGTGAAGGAAGCGGCGGGTGACTAAACAGCAATCGGACATGAGACTGTAATCTTGGGGTGTAAACCCCCCCCCCCCCTGGATGTGGAAGGTCCAGTCTTCATTCTGTGAATGCATTTAACACTAAGCGATGGAGTTAAACTGTGATAACCCAGGAACAGAAGGAAGTGAGACTGTATCGGAGCTCTAGGAACTCTGCCCAATCTGACCCTTTCATTCCAATTCTTACCCCTCCAAACAATGGGGCAGTCCAGTAGCATCTTCCAAACTGGAGTATTGTTTACATGTTCCGTTTTTTTTCTTTTTCAAATTCATGTTTTAATGTTATTTTGTTTTACAAACTTCCCTCCATCCTTATTTTATATTTTATTGTTTGGTCTGTGATGTATCGGGGATACTTATGAACCATTGTGGGTGTGGCCTGTGTTGCCTGTTCAATGACCTGTTTTCTGTCTGCTGGTCCATCTGCACGACTGTGAGCAGAGCAAGTTCTAAAAGTGCCAGCTAACCTCCGTTTTTATTTATTTTTGAAAACTTGCACACTGTGGCATTTTTTTGTCTTCTGTTTTGCCTGGCTGGCTTGCTTCCAGCCAGCAGCTGACTGATTTTTGGATCAGCTGAGAAATCCCATCTTTTCATGACCTTTGACACCATCTTGCTGAAACCGTGAGATCCTTGATGTGGCGATCTACAGAAGGATCAGAATCAAGAGTGACTTATTCTTCTTGTTGGATTTCTGAGGAGATTCCTTGTCTTAAAGGGGTTTCCAAATCGATTGCCTGTATACAAGCAATGCTGGACAAGAAGAGTTAAGCAAATGCCATAGCTTAGTGTGTTCTCTGCAAGAGGTATTCTATGATTGCGTCTATCGGGGCTGTCCAAACGCTATTGCAGTTCTGCTTTTACAAACGTGCTAATGTCTTCGAATCCTGTATGCAGTAGTTGGACAGCCCAGCTTCCTATGAGAAGCAAATACCAGTCTTTTTTTTTTTATTTTTTTTAATTATAGTTGACTGGCCCTTTTAGATTACACTTGCACAGGTTGGTCTATTATTTCTGTAGACCCCCCCTGCCCTGCTTTTGTCTTTCAAACTCTAACACTGTGCTGGAAACATATCCTGCAGACGGGCCGAGAAGTTCAACACGTCTGCAAAGCTCCGCGACATATCTCTGCCACATAACCATAATTACCAGATATTGAAAAAATCCCCACACGTCTGGGCTTTCCTCATACAAACCTACTGGGAATCGTACAAGCGTGTAAGTGCCATTAGTGCACAGGATCCAGTGTTTAAATGGAACAGTGTTTCTCACATTCCTCATTACTATGTCCTGTTTTTACTGCCTAGCTTGTATATTTATTATATATATTTATTTAAAGAAAATAACATTGAGCTATTTTTACAGACGTTATAAATATATAAATAGTGTATTGTGGCCTTTTTGTTTGGTTTTTTTGTTAGTGGTTTTTTATTTTTCTTCCTGGGGTGAGTTTGCGTATTTGTTATTTTTTTTAAATTTTTTTTACTAATGTATTTTAATTTCATGCTGACTTTTTTTTTTTTTTTTTCGCTGAGATTCCAAGCGTCCGACTTGATTGTAGGCCTCTGCCCAGAGTCTAATGTCCTCGCTTTAGACTACGTTTTCCTTTCTTAAAAAAAAAAAAGTGGACTTTCATCCTTGTGCCCAAGTGAGGATTAGTGACTAAAGTCTCTGAGGTCACATCTCACGTCAGAGCGTGCTGGGGCAGTGGGAGCAGGCAATGTTCCCCGGCAGCACAAACTGAGACCTCACAAGGGAACCTTTGCACTTTAGACTGTAGAATGTGTTTGTATTTTGCAGTTCTAGCGATATGGTTTGGTGCTTTTTAATACAAACTGTTTTATTCCCACCCCAGTTGTGCTATGCTTCTGGTTTCTACAAATATTCAGTGAAGTAATTGTGTTGATTTGCTGTTTTTAGGTCAAAAGGTTTTGGATTAGAGGCTGGGATACAGTTTTAAGAAACCTACAGTTCCCTTAATTCACATTTTCTTATTTTGGGGTTTAAAAGCACCTTACCCATGGTCTGGTTCTCTGAAATCTGCTTTTGTTTAGCTGGCGTCTTCCTCCGATCGGCAATGTGCAGATTGTTCCTGTTACCAGGAGACTGTCTTCCATTATTTGTAACCTAGGAAAGTCAGTGCATTTAAACCTAGTTAGCTGGTTTACACCAGAGATTGGTGCTGCATTTAAGGTGCAAATCTCACAAGAGGCAGAAGACCAGTTTAAACTAATTCTTTATGTGTTGAGGGGGAAGCTAATGGCTGAAATGGTAGATACAAGATCAAATTGCTCTGCTCATAATGTTTTAAAGACTGGTTCTTACTCCTATGGCCTATTCTTTGATGCCATTTGCATCCATTGTAAATTTCTCACCTATGCAATAATCCGATCTTAAAGGACAACTGTAGCAACAAATCAACTTGTGTTTAAATGAAAGATCACATCAAGTGTAGGCATTTTATTTAGAAATGCTTTTTAATGATAGAGCTATACGAAGCAATAGCTTCAGTAAAGTACATTATTTGTATTCTAACGGCGGCGGACATGTTTAGAATCTTGGGGCAGATCTTCATTTATCTCCATGAAGGTCAATGTCAGATCTGACCCAAGATTCTATACAACATGTCTGCCCCCTTTTACATGAAGCATTAAGTGATCAATAAGGTGTTATTTCTATTCTTTTTCTTAACTGGATGTGATCTTTCCATTCAACAGTTGTCCCTTTAAGAATGTAAAAAAAAAAAGAGACCTGCCTAATGCAAGCTTTTTAATGCTTCATCCATTGAGTCCAATAGCCAATGTCCCAGGCATGGCGAGTACAAATGTGGCTACTCAGCAGATATACAGCTTAAGGTGCGGTTTATTACCAGCCTAGAGAATCCTTATCTGAATTAAGAATACGTTTTATCCATATCATTACAGTCTTGCAATCTGCATGGTATTTAAAAGCTCTAATTCACCTATGAAGCAACAAAAAAAACCCACCAGTTATATTGGCCTGTTGAGCAATTCTGCTGCTCCCAAGATTCTGATTGTGAATTGAAAGCAAAAATCAATGCAACGTCGGTACATATACCTGCCTGTTGTAAACGGACTCTGTCTAGTTCTTGCCAAGAGGGCTTGTTCTACAATCCGTTTAATAAAGTTCTATATATTGTGTAACTTTGCTGTGTTTTTTGTTTGTTTTTTGCTAAATGACGTTTACATTCTGAGCACAGAACATGCCCCAAGACTTTTCTTTTCTCTGGCCAGTCCCGCTTAAAACCAGATCAGCGGAAAAACCAGACAACGCTGTTCCAGCCTTGTAAGGAGCAGCCAGTTAATGTGTAACTTGTGTTTAGGGAGTGCTACTTTCCTGCGTGTTTCTTTTAGCTATAAATTGCAGCTGTGCTACTATATTCTCCTAGGTTGGCACTAACCTCTGTGTATATATGTGCACCAGACCGGTTAAAACTGCGATAATATGATTCAAATGGAGTCCGTCCATTTCAACAACACATTATACGGACATCAAAACACACTGGATTCTGGGAGTTTGGCAAGCCCCGTCTTAAAGCTCTACGGATTGTTTTACATAGGCCTGATTTTTGGCTTTGGGAAGATACCTTCTGCAGGTCTGCTTCTTAGCATCTGTGGCGAGAGCTGGATAGTATGTATAGACCAGTCAACCCCTGAGTAGAGCCAATGAAAGTTTTTTTTTTTTTTTTTTTTTTTTTTTTTTTAAGGTGTTTTCATTGATGCACCTTTTTGATGGCACCAAAAGTAAAAACATAAATCCTATGTGAATGTATATTCTTTAATTAAATAATTCTTGTTAAAAATGCGTGCACTTCATACAATATTTCGTTTACACAGAACCTTTTTTTTTTTTTTCTTTCTGCCCATTGTTCTTTTAAAATCTATATTTGTCTAGCGCAAAAAACTCTGCATTCAATATTTGTGCTGTTCAAGCCCTTTTATCTAATTAAGCAGCTGTGCCATATTCCTCCCTGCCAGGTTGGCGATTGTAAATCCCATACTGTTGACATCATCAATCAAAGAGTCCATCTGCAACAGCCTCTAAGGCCTAAACCACGTTCCACAGTTTTACTAGTGAGGAAGGTTGGGTTTAGAGAGCAAGTAGAGGTGTTACCAATGAATGAAGAGAAATATAAAAGCACCAAGCTATGATTGACAGAAAATAGGGTAGAGAAGGTTGATGAAGATCAATATGCAAATCGCTATACTGTTACAGTATTCCTCAGTCACTGGGGAATCTGGACGTGTCTTGTCTCTTCAGATAGGCGTTCTTTCCTGCAAATCCAGCCAAGGGCCAAATGTGCAACATGTAGTCTTATCAGGTATTCTTGAAAAGTCCAGGTCTGTGTTATCAGACTGTGTTGCACTGTTAACAGGATTGTGGTGCCCAAAATGCACTTTCCAAATGTTAATGCATATTAATGTGCTTTCAAAGTACTTTAAAATGCATGTTTTACATTCATTGCTTAAAATATAAAAAAAAAAACTTACAGCTAGATGAAATTGTGAAATTACAGCAGTTTTCTGAAACCAGGACTGCCCACACTAGCTGAATAAAATAAAAAAAAAAAAATGAAATTTAGTTTTGGCTGCAGGAACCAATGAGAATAATTTCATTCAAATGAATGTAATTTCCTGGCTCTAGTGACATGATCAGACAATGTGTTGCAATGTTAAGTGAGCCTACTGTGTACAAGAGAAAGGTCACTTAGATTCCACACAATTAATTGTATTCTAGCAGCACAGGAAGTGACTAATTTAAACAAAACAATATATCCTCCGTGTCAATATAATCAGCGCTGCCGCACCTCCTGTAAACATGCAAAGTAATCACTGGGGAGGGCTTGATACAAATATATTACGAATGTGATTTATGTAGAATGCCTGCCTCAACTCACACTGGAAAAAAAAAAAAAAGCCTGTGCACTATACAAGCAGTAACCTTCATCCTGCACCAAAGTGAGTTTGTGGACTAGACTATCCCTTTAAGGTTTTAGATTCCAATGCTGCATGCTTGGGCGGAAGAAGACAATCTTATGGAATATAATTAATTCACTCTCTCCTCATTTGAAATGGATCCTTCCCCAAGCGTGGGTGGAGTCACTTGATGGGCAGAACTAACTGCCCCTGGGCCCAAACCAGAGACAGAAGGTTTAGAACCTAGAGTTCTGACCATCCGCTAGTAATCTCAAAAAAGTGATGGGGGGGGTAGGAATGCTGAGATTTGTGACCTAAAGCTGCACAGGCAGTTAGAGTGGCATACTGCATGGCAGTTTATGAAAAATGCATGTTCAGGGCTATAATCAGTCAAATGAAGAGCAGACCAGAAGCATTAGTAGTTCTCTAGTGTCTCTGAATAAAACAGCCTTGTGGTTGGCAGGCAGCAGCCCCCGCTTTTAGGGAGGGGGGCTATTAATGAGCAAATTATCAGTGGCGGGTAGGGGGGCGAGAGGGAAAAAGGGGGGGGCGAGAGGGAAAAAGGGGGGGGCTGAAATTTCTGATGGCAGCCCTACACACATCCTCCATTGATTAAGAGATGCATATAAAAAATACACTCTCCAGGCCACAGTCTGCAGTATAATAACTTACCGTTATAATTTACCGATTAGTCCTGGAAAATGCATTTTTCATAACCATTCCTAAATAAACTTGATCACCCTACCTTTGTCTGCTAGAGGAGGAAATGGCACTGTCCCACAAGTACCCACAGGAGTAAGGTGAACTACTGGGAAAGAAAATGCACCTTGGTGAGCAGCAGTAGTTGTGATATACTGCATGGAATACATACTAATAAGAGGCCTGTAGAAGGTATACTCACTGTCCAATGGTGTCTGTGTGTTTCAGGGTCTCTTCACCTGTGCACATGTGAGTCTCTCACACAATCCTGGTCTGATGTAATCCACCTGGTCACTCCCAGCACAGCTTCAGGGCTGAGACACTCTACCTGATTTTACCATCTGATACTTTTGACGCACAGAAAGCAAGACAGTGGGGTTAGATTGGCCAAGACATTCCCAGCATAATAGGTATGTAAGCTGACTTAATAATTTAGTAATTTAACCCCTTGGTGACACTACTGTTTTGGTGACAGAGGCTGTGTTTACATTTCTGCAGTGTTTGTGTTTAGCTGGAAATGTCGTCTTTCTCATTTAATACACCCATTACACATTATAGATTGGTTTTATTGGCATAAGAAGGGCTTTCCTAAGTTATCTTTATTTTGATCCTATATAATTTACTATAAATAAAAAAAATGTGAGAAACATCTTCAAATTGCATTACAGCCTGTAAATCTTGATGTTTTCCCTTGCTAGAGAGCCTTTAAATACTGTGGGGGAGGGAGGGGGTATGAAATGTTCACATGTAAGTGCCAAATTAAAGATCCTGCATCACCTAAACCAGGGCTTGACAAATTTAAGTTGATTTTAGGAGCCAGACAATCACGCAAACATACACGCAATTCATAAACACACACACACACACACACACACAGGTTTTTATTTTTTCCCTTTCTTAACTTGACAACCCAGCACTCAGCCGAAAGAGCAATGAAGATCGGCTGCAGCACGAATGTTCCCCCCTCCCCTGCAATGAGTGCTGGGTTGTCAAGTGACGACAACTCATACGCGTTGCGCGAGGGGGCGGAGCTTGCTGTCTGTGCGATCCGCACAGACTTCCCCACCCGCGCTGCAAAAATCCAAAGCAATCGTATGGCAGCGGCAATGGGGCCATGAAGGTAACGGCACCCAGGCGCAAGGCTTCATTTCCACGCTGCCCTGGCGCCCTGGGTTTGTGGAGCCCCGACCTAAACACTGTTTTTACTGTGAATGTACAGAATAGAAAATGATCTATACAATGTGTTGGCAAAATTTCAAGTAAATGCCTCAATTAGGAGAAAAATGTGTTTTAAATGTGTCTGTGGAGTCTCCTGTTTAATGTTTAATATGCAAATTATACATTTGTCACTGAAACCCAGTTCTTTTGCATATCAAGCCGCAGGAGACTTCACAGGCACATTTTTAACACCCTTATTTAGGCAGTTACTTGCAATTTTGCTAACACAATGTATAGATACCTCTCCATCACTTTTTAATCACTGTCTGTACCCCTAGACTGTAAACTCGTGAGCAGAGCTGCCTCATGTATCAGTCTTGTTCATATAATAACTTAGTATGTAGTACCCCATGTGCTCTGTACCTAGCGCTACACAAATTATTGGCACTATATACATGTTAATGTATCATCTGTACCAGATCTTTGTTGTGCTTCTATTTTTTTTTAAGTTATTTATCAGCGCTAGCAAGGGGGGCAGAGGGGCAATTGCCTCCACCCTCTCCCCAGGCTGCTCTCCAATCTACCTCAAATCTCTGTACCATCTGTCTGTCTATCAATCTCTGTACCTTATGTCTGTCTAGCAATCAATCTCTGTACCTTATGTCTGTCTAGCAATCAATCTCTGTACCTTATGTCTGTCTAGCAATCAATCTCTGTACCATCTGTCTGTCTATCAATCTCTGTACCTTATGTCTGTCTATCTATCAATCTCTGTACCATCTGTCTGTCTATCAATCTCTGTACCTTATGTCTGTCTATCAATCAATCTCTGTACCTTATGTATGTCTGTCTATCAATCTCTGTAACTTACGTCTGTCTGTCTTATCTGTCTTGCCTGTCTGTCTGTCTGTCTGTCTGAAATCTCTGATGAAATCAGGTGGGCAGATGAAGTGCCAATAAGGCCAACAGTCCCCTGGTCATGTATTTCTCTTAGTGTCTGGGCTTTGATTTTCCCCTTGTAATTAACTTGGCTTTGATGCATTTTAAAGCTACGTGCAGAATCCAGGGTCAGGCTACCCCCCCCTTCAACCCCTCCTCATTATTTCTGGTTTAAAAACATAACTGTAGCAAACAGCCGGACGGTCGGGATAGCAAGCTTTACCAACTTAACAATCCCAAGTATGTGTGTGAGGAAAGCCCTGAGACAGGAAAGCTCAAGAAGAGGAGAACAGACGTGACGGGGGGGGGGGGGGGGGGGGATTAGGGGGGGGGTCACACGTCCTTCCTGCGGTGTCTATGTCTTGGTTTGGGGCTGTCCCACAGACATCCCCTTTATAGGTAGCTAGGAGGGACTATTTGTGGGATATGTAATTATGGAAAAAGTATAGTGCGTCGGGGGATCAAGAAAGTCCGTCATCGTTACACTGTGAATGTAGAGAATACAAAGTGATCTATACATTGTGTCAGCAGAATTGCATGCAAATGCATAGATTAACAGAAACAAATGTGTTTTCAATAGCTTTGTGACATCACACTGTGGCTTAATATGTAAATGACTTACATACTGGCCCGCCAGATGATGTCATAATCCGGAGGCTGCCGGATTACCGGTTTCTTTTTTAATGCATTGATGCAGGTAGCACTGAATGTATGTATGCATGAAGGTGTCAGTCCCTTCGCTGATCCCCCCCCCCCTCCCCCCCCCTCCCCGAAATAGAAGAATCCAAACAGGGGAGACGCCTGACCTATAACTAGTGACCTCACTTAGCCGGACACCTGATACACTCATAACACTTGGAATCTCCTGACACCGTCCCCTCTGACGTGTGACTGTCTTCTGATATATCCATACCAAGTGCACTAACTCACCAGGCTGTCATCCAACAGCACCTGCTGATATCTTGGGGTTCCCTCCCCAAAATATCTTTACTTTCCTTAAAGGACAACTGTCGGAAAACAGAATTTATTGTGTAATTGAACGATTGTATCAAGTGTAGACATTTTAAATAGAAAAGAATCCAAATACAGTACCTTTTTATTGAGCAATCTTTGCGCTTTAGAGCTCTACCAGTAGTCAGACATCTTGGGTCAGATATTGATTCATCTGACCCAAGATTCTAAACATGTCTGCCCCCTGGTAGAGCTAAACGTAGCAAAGAAGGCTCAATAAGGTACTTTTTTTTGGTACATTTCTATTTAAAGTGACTGCGCTTGATTCAATCTTTCAGTTAAACATTACTTTATTTTTGGGACAGTTGTTCTTCATGTCATTACTCTGAGGACAATTCCAGGACTTGTAACCCCACACGTCATGTTCCATGTAGCGCCCGCCCCTGTTAGATTATAGCAGCTGAGTTTGTAATTGGCTGTAGTTAAAGTCTGCCAGATTGGAGGGGGAATTGCAGTAAGATTTATGAGGGACCGGTGGTAACAAGGATCGAGCCGCTCGTATGGTTCCCCCAAATCTGCTCCTGTTTGGGGAAAACATATTTAGAAATCTGTTGTTAACGACTGTCCTACCTGGAAACCTTGTTATTAAATGTAAAATAATAGTAGCTATGCTGTACCATGTCTGTGTCTGGCTAATTCTATATGTATATGCTTACTATATATTGACACTGGTAATTCTGTATCAGTCTTTGGTTGATTTATTTACTGATAAGGGACATCCTGTAGCACCATTTTTGTCTGACTGTCGGCATGCTGATGGGAGCGATAGTGTACCACATCTATATATGGCCTATGTCCTATACCATATCCTTATATGGTTAACTATATACTGATGGGAGTTATCATTTACCACATTCGTGTGTATACATTCGTACCCTCATGGCAGTATTAAGTAAATATTTAATTTATTTTGTGGTGGTCTCAAAATAAATAAGATGGCAATATAGTTGGGGGGCATGTAGAACGGTGTTAAGAGGAAGGGAAAAAGGATCCCCAACACTCTCAACTGATGCGTAACTTGGCATTGTGCAGTTACTGACTTACACTTTAATATATGGCAAATGTGTTTCTCTCCGATTCCTTGGAGGCACCATAACAGTAACACGTGCCTCTGTGAACGTGCGCGGACATATCGGCTAATCCTTTTCTTTCCCTGAAGTGTTTCACTCCTTCCTCCATGAAAACATATTTGTTATTTTAAACGTCTTGAGATTCTATTTTGCACGTCAGGCTTTTGAAATCCAAAGAAAGACTTCCTGTTGTGCCAAGAGACACTTATTTTACGAGGACCGCCGTTTCCTTCCTCCAATGCGTTGGGTTTACACGGACAGAAAAGCCAAAGTCTGCTAACGACTTAGACAGAAGACACACACACAAGAAAAAAAAAAAACCCATCACATCACAGCCAGGGAAAGATGTAACGGGCCGTCGTCTGTAACAAGAATTTGTTAATGTTAAAGTAAAGATTGTTTTATTGTTGATGGGTTTTCCCAGTAACATTCATGATGCACAGGGCTAGGTGAGGGTAGGTATTTGTCCTTACCAGCCAAAACATGTTGTTTGGAATCTTTGGTCAAATCTTCCTTCATTTGATCCAAGATTCTAAACATGTCTGCCCCCTGATAGAACTATAGGGAGGAAAGAGGACTCTATAATGTACTTTCTTTCTATTCCTTCATTAAAGAATTTCTAGTTAAAATGTCTACACTTGATATTTCAATTTAACACAGTTTAAATCTGGTTTTCAAAGGTGAAGTGAGAATTTGCATTTCCAACGTGTGACTTTCTAATGCCCCTGTAGTTTGAATAGCTGTCTAAAATCTCCAGCAATTAGCATTTCAAAGTCGAAACCCAATAAAATAATCCACTATCTCAAGCTATTTAAAGCCTTCTGCAGGTAGTGTACTCTGTGACCTTGTCTAGACTTTTCTAGTACCGGGAGTTCTTCAGTGCCATTTCTTTTTAATATTCTGGCCTAGATTTCCCACTGGTGGGAGTTGAGCACCCCCCCCCCCCCCCCCCCAAAGCATAGCAATGTACTTGTTTTGGGGGCCCCTACATTTCCCTAATACCTGATTTATAGGGGAATGGGTAAGTGTTCTTATAAATCCAGTTGGTTTATATCCAGGCAAGGTCTTCATATTGGGGAGGGTGATCTATCTGATCCAAACGATTCTTTGGTCAGGGGCAGGGAAATCCTGGAAGGTACAGCATGTGGTAATGTAGAGAGAGCACACTGACAGAGTGTGTCTAGATTGTTATAAACTCATTGTGACTTGCCTGATTTTACTCCTATCGCTCCAGGGCAGGAGACTGCCATAACTTTTTGTTCTCATCTGTGGAATTATGATTTAGAATTCGGATTTGTCTTGGGTCACCAGGTGTATATTCAATAAAAGGCCCAGCTTGGCTTTTGCGCAGTTCCCTTGGTAGTTCAATTTGAGCAAATTCTACTGCTAACAAATATTCAGATATGTGAAGTTTAATTTTTGTTTAGTGGCAGATAGCCTTACTTTTATTTATTGTATATCTAAGCATTACTGACCTGTAAGGGGAGGGATTTTTATTTATTTTTAGCCTGAGATATCCCCCATAGATTTATGGCTAGGTAGAATTGCCCAGAAGTAATACATCTGTAATCTAGTTGGAATGCTGGGCAAATGATAACACTGTTATAACATGTATATTTGGGCCGTAAAGTCGAATGAGTATGTGAATAAATAATGTTTTACCGTTTGGCCGTAATGTTTTATAGTAGTACATATCACATACAGTGGTCCATAATAATAACATACATCATAGCTCTATCTATATAGTTAGCTCCTTGGCGTACGGACATCTATCTGCTACAGATATCTTCCTGTTGGCAGCTAGACCTGCAAAACAGGATAGTTCCTGATGCTCTTAAACTCTTGTGATAACTATGTGATGGTGATCATTACTTTGTTTTGGAAAGCATTAATATTTACACCCCCCCCCCCCCCCCCAATTGCTGTGGACTATAATGCTTATGAAACAGCAGTTGGATGATTAATGTCCGCTCTGCCATTATTGCGCTGATCATTACTGGCTGAGAATAAAAATGGTAAGGGCCGGAGTGAGCCAACAAGTCCTGTTTGTGGCTGGCAAACTACATACTGATAGTAATTTTATTATACGGTGTGTGTGTGTGAATGGCTAACTATATGCTAATGGTAATCATAGCAGTGTCTGTGGCTGGCTAATTATGTATTTATGATAAACCCGTCATTGTAACCCGCATGTGTGGCAGCGTGGCGGAGATTAGTAGTAATTGAGAATAATTACCCAAAGACGGCGAGTGGGAACATGGCGCGTTATGTGAAATACAGTATATGTAAGATGTTTCCGTGATGTTGTACAATATATAATAATATTCAGTGACTAAATTTAATTGGGAAATTGTATTATCCGCCATTATAACGTTAATAGAGGGTCTGGGACTCCACGAGTCTCCCTACAAAACAGGCCTGTATATGGCGCCCACATGAAGAAAGGGACATCTGTTCATCTTGGTGAACATTACTATATATATCTGTCACTTATTAGATACATATATAGTAACCGCTGCTTACACATTACCATAACCTTCAACGCTTGGACAGCGCAATAGAAATCTGTGCGCACTGTGCCCCGCGACTCTGACCCACCCACACCGTGCCACACGACTGACCCACCCACGCTGTGCCCCGCGTCTCTGACCCACCCGCACCGTGCCACACGACTGACCCACCCACGCTGTGTGCCGCATCTCTGACCCACCCGCACCGTGCCACACGACTGACCCGCCCACGCTGTGCCCCGCGTCTCTGACCCATCCGCACCGTGCCACACGACTGACCCACCCACGCTGTGCCCCGCGACTCTGACCCACCCGCACCGTGCCACACGACTGACCCACTCACGCTGTGTGCCGCATCTCTGACCCACCCGCACCGTGCCACACGACTGACCCGCCCACGCTGTGCCCCGCGTCTCTGACCCATCCGCACCGTGCTACACGACTGACCCACCCACGCTGTGCCCCGCGACTCTGACCCACCCGCACCGTGCCCCGCGACTCTGACCCACCCGCACCGTGCCACACGACTGACCCACCCACGCTGTGTGCCGCTTCTCTGACCCACCCGCACCGTGCCACACGACTGACCCGCCCACGCTGTGCCCCGCGTCTCTGACCTATCCGCACCGTGCCCCGCGTCTCTGACCTATCCGCACCGTGCCACACGACTGACCCACCCACGCTGTGCCCCGCGACTCTGACCCACCCGCACCGTGCCACACGACTGACCCACCCACGCTGTGCCCCGCGACTCTGACCCACCCGCACCGTGCCACACGACTGACCCACCCACGCTGTGTGCCGCATCTCTGACCCATCCGCACCGTGCCACACGACTGACCCACCCCCGCTGTGCGCCGCGTCTCTGACCCACCTGCACCGTGCCACACGACTGACCCACCCCCGCTGTGCGCCGCGTCTCTGACACGGTATCTGAATGAGTTTCATTTGGTTGAAAGAGCAAAAAATCCCAGACCCATAGGAAGGACTGGTGGCAGTCCAGGGTGCCAAGCTCAAGGGAGGACTTGATTGAACCCCAGCCCTGCTTCATTTTATGGATTTGAACAGAGCCGTGTAGCGGGTTAGCGTGTGATCTTTCTGACACTGTGAATCCAGGGGGCAGCCAGCTGATTTACAGTCAGTGTTACAAGGGTTAACGGAATTAGCAAAACAAACAACCTGAAAGATTACAGAAGATTATTACTGACGTCAGTGCATTGTCACACTTGCAAATTGTAGCTTAACTCTAATTATTTCAGCTCTTGTGAAATCTATCTCAGTTTCTGTAGCAAACAGTCACATGATGGTTCTCAAATGAGAACACAGACCAGGCCAGCATGGGTAGGTGCATGCACCCTGGCCGAGACAAACTAGTACTTTACCGGGGGCTTAAGAATTAAGCTATACAGGTTGATTATTCCTTATTAAAAAAAAAAATCAGTTATCCCAAAATGAAAATGATCCGTTATCCCAAACGATCTGTTATCCAGAATACTTCTGGTCCCAAGCCTATTGGATAAGGGATATTCTGCCTGTATCAGTCATGGTGCATGTAGGATGTGATATAGCCATTCCTGGTGAAGACTCAGGATTCTGGCCTGACATTGACTAACTCACCTGCAGCTTGTGTGTCTCTTCTGCAACTATCATTCATCCTACAAGGCAGTCTTTGTGGTGGGGTTTTGATGCTTTCTCCTCCATACAGGGACTTGGGAATGGTTATGGCAGGGTCTCTTTTTCCATTGTATTAAAGTTACTAGTAGAGTATGAGCTAAACACGAATGGTTGGAAAATTCTGTTACTTGAATTACAATCGAGAGAAAATTGTGCTTTGTGTGTGTGTGTGTGTGCGGTCTCACGTGTATTACATCACTCGTGGCACAACAAGCAAATGGTTCCCCATTTTACTAATCCATTTGCTGTAAGTTGCTGCCAAGTGATGTCATAACCAGGAGACTTAACATTGGGGTCAAACCCATTTTTTTTTTTTTACCGGCCAGCTGGTAAAATACCGGCCAAGTGTAAAGTAATACAGTAACAATATGGAAATGGTTTATTTTCTACACGGCAGACCAGGGAAGTGGCTGAGTATTATCTAATGCTGCCTGTCCAGCTTTAATAAATACTTGGTTAATAAACTAGAAGGCGATCCTTGTGCTGCAGTCATAACAATCGTCTCCAGGCCCGAGGCCAAGGGTATTGTTAATAAACAGGATTAGTTTGGATTAAACGAAACTTAGTAATGAATTTTCTGATACAGCGAGTGACTAATCATTCAGTAGAAGTGAAGGACAGCTCTAGCTTCAGGGTCACATCCGATTTAATGCCGTAACCCCTGCCTTACCGGCAACAAGTGCAAGCTAAGAAGCAACATTTAAAGGGCCTCTCTGTCTCCTAAACCCTCCTTAACCTGTGAAATGCAGAGAATACAAATGATCTACACATTGTGTGAGCAGAATTGCAAGCACATGCATGGATCAAGAGTGAAAAGGGTGTTTAGAATGTGTCTGTGGCGTCTACTGTTGATGACATCAGCTTGTGGATTGATATGCAAATTAAAGGCGTTTCCAGTTGCTGTCCCAGTGCACTGTGTGCTACATGGTGATGTCGTGTAGAAGCGGCAGCATGGATAAATGGATAATCTCTCATTCGGCTTGTCTCATGGGGAAATATGCTTCAGCAATGCTGCTTAAACTACTGGCACACCCCAGCTGGTATGTCCTATTTTTCCCATGATGCTCAGCCAGAATTATATTAGCTGAGGATCACAGGAATGGTTAAACACTGCTTCAGTGCCAGAGGTTGTGAACTACCTTTCCCATCAGTCCCTCTGAGCATAATGTTGGTTGAGCCTCATGGGAAATATTGTCCACAACAGCTGGAGTGAATACTGACCATGGCCAATCTTGGTGTTGTGGACCCAAGCTGCTCAGTTTGTCCACAGAGATAAGGGAGCAGCAGAGTCATTATTACACACAAATCTCCACACACCAGACAAGCCACAAGACTTGCAGTGCTGCAAGGGATTCTGGGTAGGCATATGATTACGGGAATTGGTTTGTGGCTGGTGGCACCAGCACAGTGACTGATCCGGGTTAAGTGAGGTCTTAGCATATGTACTTTGTGATGGCCGCCCAGCTGCAGGGGATAGAGGATGCCACTGGTGCACAGCACCACATCTGCCATAAACCAGTCTTGAACCTACATTTTTAGGACATCTTAGGAATGTGTCTCTGAAGATAACCCCACAGTATCACTTGACCTGGAGCCAGGGAGCAACAACAACACAGGGGCGGTGGGCAGGATGGGACCCCCAGACCTTTTTATTAGCTTAGTGTTTCACAATCCTTTTGATTAAAATGATATCATGAAACTGGTAACCTGGCACATTGAGAAGATCTTGGATTGTATTTAAAAGGCCGACACTTGGTGCAATCTTTCATTTAAACAGAACTTTATTTTTTCCAAGACCGTTGTCCTTTTTAAAAAAAAAAAAAAAAACACCCTCAAAATGTCCATCTGTGTCATTGGTTAATGCCCACATCATACATTGGAGAGAGGAAAAAAAACACACTAGATCTGGCTGAAAATGCCCTTGTTCTGAAATTGTTTTTTTTATTTTATTTTAATTTTATTTATTTTTTTAAAACAAAAGTTGATGTGACAGAAAATTCCAACACCCTGAAACAGGCAAATGATAAAGGGGCATAGAAGGCAGTGCAAAATAAATGGGATGCAGCATTTGGACTGGAGACAGATAATTGGTTCAGAGATAAATTTTTATTTTTTTTTAGGAAAAGCAGAATTAGCGAATTAGCCCCAAAATCAAATGGTGAGGTATTTGGAAGAAATATTTGCTTTTTTTTTTTCTTTTCTGGAATTTGATGATGGATGGAAAAAAATAATAATAAAAAAAAATAAAAATAATACAGACTTTCACAAACATCCAATAGACTTTTCTAAACATAGCACATTGCATCTTCAGTACAGTACAGTTTAGATTACAATATAATATAGAACATGACAGATATAATATAGACATATGACAATCTTCTTTAGCTCCAAATTTACACATAGAAACTAACATTTTCTACAGGACGTACTCCAAAGCCAGTTGGGTCTTAAAGCATCATTATTCTCTTTTAAAACAGAAGGTAGGGAAATGGGGCATGATAAAGGGTTAGATTTAAATTAAAGATGCAATGCTGGCCTAGAAATGAGATCTAGGCAGACAGCGAAACGCGCAGGTTGAGAGCAGCACTAAACATTTTGGCCATTTTTTTTTTTTTTTAAGGTAGACAAATCATACAGCCTCTTGAAGCGATTTATACAACCAAGAAGTGGGAAAAAAATATTCTACAAAGATATGCTACAGGTATGAATAAAAACTCCTTTGGTACAAATTCACCAGGACGCAAGCCTACAAAAATATTCCCTTAAAATATATAAACATGATTTAAATAAAAAAAATAAAAAAAAACATGATTATTTTTTTTTAATTTAAGATTTTAGATTTTTTTTCCCCCCTTCATCCCTGAGTTACTTCAATTGAGTACTGCAGGATTTGGGTTACCAAAATATAACACCTGGATCTTTCAGCTATGGCGGAATTTTTATTTTTTTGCTTTCCCGGCAAATTTGTTGCCCAATTTTATACTTAAAGAACTTGGAGCATTAAAATTAATCTAGAAAAAAAAAAAATGGCCAACTGAAGTTTTGCCATTTTCATTTTTTTATTTTAACTCCAAAAATGTAATAATTATATTATGGTACCCAAATACCTACAGTGTTGGCGCTTCATAAAACAGCCATCAACTTTAAAGACCCCCCAAAACAAATCCCAGAGATGTAACAGTTCATACAAAGCTCTCCAGAAAATGTCGCTTGGGAATGAAGGGGTCTGTACAACAGGAAACCATTATTGCTTCCTCATAAAAAATATTTATATTTAAATTTTTTTTAAATTTTTTTTTTTAAATATAGCCAGCTGTCATCCGAACATACGTGTATGGGACGCCATCCGCACCTTTAGAAACTGTAAATAGCTTCTCGCACAAAAAAAAAATAAAAAGCTTCAAAAGCACCAGAGATTTTCACAGTGGGGTTAGCACCGGTCGGCTGAGCCTTTTGACATTGCAGTATGTATTTTCTTCTCTCTTCATCTTATAATTGAGGGAAAAAAAAAAAAATTGGCTTCCCCTGACTGATCCACCATAGGAAGGAAGATGGCGAGTCACTACACTTCATTTTTTTTTTTTTTTAAATAACATATATATATATATATATATTATCCTTTTTTCCCCGTTCCTTTCATTTAGATTGTATTTTTTATATTGCACTTCTGAATGCTTTCTGCCCTTTTTTTTTTTTTTCCTGGCCAGCATCTCCCGGGCAGAAGGGGAGGATAAATGTGGACTTCATTTTTATGGTGATGGGTTATTTTTGTTTCTATTTTATTTGTTGTTTTATCTGTGACTCGTTGGATTTCCTTGACCAACGCAACTTATTCCTGTTTAGGTTAGTTGTTTTTCTTACGACTTGGATGGTTCGGTTTTACTCCCCGTCTCTTCAGACCGTTGTACGCTGGGTAGGCCGTCTGGAATTTTCTTTCCCCCCTAGACGAGACTTTCGGTAAACTAGATTATTTTTTTTTTCTTTATAAATTCCTGTTTTGCAAGTCATCCGGCTGCCTTCATCCAGTCAGGATTAAAGAGGTCACATAAGATCCATTATTGCTGGTTCCCCGAGGTCTTGACGGACGTAAGATATAAAACCCGGGTTTCACAAAAAGCAGACACTTCCCACTTCTAAGTGAAGAGTCTTGCCGGGTTTGGATGGAGGGAGGTTCAACACGTCTACAATGGGCAGCTGAGTTGGGTCATGGCTCCGAAAGGTAAAGATAGTCTGGTGCCAGTGTCCATCTTGCAGCTGCAGAAAAATAGATATAAAGCTAATGTTAACAGCTAACATTAAGCTTCCCATCTCGGAGCTGGGCCCAGTGTTTCACCCTGGTAAAACAGTTTGTTAGAGGAAATCAGCGCAGACATAATAGCTTCTTATAATTAAAGGTAAACCTCTACCAGTGTCAAGTGGATAGAACAAAGCCCAGAAATCTTTGTTATACCATAGTACGCCTTCCTTTTTCATCTCAGGGTAGCCCCCCCCCCCCCAAAATTTGAAGCGTCAACTGTGCCCTTGGAGCGCGGTGGGGGCGGGGCTTGGAAACCCTGCACGATTCCCGCTCAAATGTGGACCTTGGGAAGGTCAGCGCTAAACTAGAGGCGCTCATTCCTCAAATTACTAAACCCGGGGGGAAACTTTGGAAAATGGGGTCCATCAACATTTCCCAAGCTGGGCTGGTGGGCGATTATGCCCAGTGGGGGCTAGTCATAAAAGATGAGTTTAGATGTCCATTTAAGCTCACCAGTTTAGCTATACATTGTGCAGGGGAAAACATGGTGGGTTTTCCCCAGCTAAGCAAACTAGCCAATGTATAGCTAAACTGGTGAGCTTAAATGTGCATCTCACCTCAACTCCCATTTTAGTGAATAGCCCCCAGTGTTTCTGTGGGTTTTTGAGTGCCCCCCTCTCCCCCCCTGTTACTAAGGAACTTTAACATTTAAGTAAATAGGTAACTTTTATAGTCACAGAAGGCTGTATATTTCAATAATCTGCATATTGTCAGATATTAAATATTATGGTTCTTTTCCTGGTGACAAGAGTTTTATTTTTAGTGACCTAATCCCCCAAACTGAAGGGCGAGCTCCGTCATATCTTATCTCTTCTCTATAAATAGCCAAAATTATATTTTCTCTTGTTCTCCAGAGACTCTCTCTCATTGACCTTTGACCCGCTACTTTGCACTGAACATAACTGGGTTACAGCGGCGCCTTCTCTACCAAGGAAGCTTTACATATCGTCTGACTTAAGGGGATCTAAACACCACAATACAACTTCTAAAGAGACATAAAAACGCCATGAAATAGAGTGAACCGTTTAAAAGTGTTTTGCATCTCTTCGGACACCGGCCTGTGACATGGCGGCACCTCATCTGCCACGTAACCATTTTAGGAGTGTCCTGGTTTAATTTCCATGGAACACTGATAATGCGGAACGCGTAGGACATTCTATGTGACCAGACGTGGGTAATTAATATAACCTTTTTATAACCTCTTATGTATACAAAATACACCTAAGCCACAGCAATCTTATATTTCGTATTTTCTGAACATACCTGCCACCATCCTTGGGTTACGTGACCCAGCGAGCTGTTCATTTAGAGTATTGATGTCTTTGGCCAGCCTCAAAAAGGACTGTACTGTCAAATCCGGGCCTGCTGGTAACTATGCTTGAGGCCTCACTATTTTGTTTGTCCTACAGTCATTATACAGGGTGGGATCTTACCTTGCAGTCATCTACCGTGACCTCCGGCTGAAACTGCCCTCCCGCCTCAAATATCTGTCCATTCCAGGCCTTGAAACGCACGGCATTCTGGGACAACTTGTCGGAGGAGGCTTGTCCCCACACTGCCAAATTCAGGCAATGAACTGTTATGTGCTGCACCACCTCTGAGCTCAGGAGGTGAAGGAAGTTCATCTGGACCCTGCCGACCTCAAACTCCAGCTGCAAAAAGGAACAGGACAGCATTAATTCACTTAATACAACCATAGCAGACCGCTGCTGACAGACTACAAATCCCACGATCCTTTACTGCTCCTACAACACACAAGTACTACACTATGCTTTGGCTCGATACACATAAGGCCCAAGGGTTGAATATGAACCCTTTCACTGCTGGAGGAGAGAACGTTAAAAAGCACCTTAATAAGGGAAGTGCCGACTTGGGGGGCAAGGTGACCCTGCCCCTCAGGCTCTATAACATGACTCTATGGGCTCAGGCTGAACCACATTTCACTTGTTAATTCCCCAGCCCATAGCACTTCCTATACAGTTGCCTTGCCTCATTATCAATCTTTGTATCATTATTTGTCAGCGTGTCTGTCGGTGTCTGTCTTGCCTGTCCCTGGGCTGATCAAGTTGCACGTTAGGCCATTAAATAGTTTTTGCAAATAACCTGTTTTCAGAGAGTAGCTTGTTCCGTACCTTGGTCGGGGTGACAGGCCTAAGACACGTCAGTCCACCTTGTGTAAAGTTGCATGTGACTTCTATACTGTCTGAGGAGCAGCCAACATTGGGGTCGATCCAGTAAGTGCCTGCAGAGAGAGAGAGAGAGAGCAGGGTACATTCTCCTTGTAACCACTCCAGTGCTAGCATACCAGATTACAGAAACAGGCACGCTTCATTCTTTTATGGGCGAGCGACTGCATGGATCAAATTCAGATCCTGATCCATACCAGGGTATTCCACCAAATAGTGCTTCTTCCTAGTCTATAGTATTGTCACCTTAGCTTGATCAAAAGCCTTCCACGTCATTGTTAAAAAAATAATAATGTGCTCCCAAAGAACTGTAGCACTATAGAGTGGAATGCATGGACACAGTATTAAGTGCGTTGTATACGGCTTCCGTCACATGGTGCCCCCCTTCCCTATTTTCGGTCTCTTTTAAAGCGGATCACCTTACCATCTCCCATCTTTTGCTGGCAGTTCATCAGATCTCTGCAGACGCGGGCCGGATTATCCTTTGTGCCCAGGGGGTTCTTTATGCTCTGGATGAGGCTACTGAGGTAGTGTAGGGTCTTAAAAATCTCTCCTCCGTGGTCAGTCACCATGAAGTCGGCACTGCGGTAGGACTGCCATCAAATAAATATCGGTTAGATAATGACAGTCATGCACTTGGACAACAGGGGAACAAAATAGATTTGTTTGGAGTGAAATGTCGCTCAATCTTTAGACAGCATTTCTAACCAGGCTGGATCCTTTTGGTGCTTCCTTTTGTGTAGTGCATTGGACACGGCTGATCAGGCGGTGTCTGACATGTATACAGTGAGTGCTTCCTTACCCTCTAGCCAGGTCCATCTCTATGTTTTAGAAAAGTTAAATTTTATTTTGATCTGTTAAATGTGTGGTCTCCTTTACAAATAAAATGTGACATTGATGGTAACTATTTGTATGGAAGTATTCAAGAAGGATTGGTTTCCCCCACTGAGAGCAGTATTTGAAATTTCTGAAATAAGGCTTTTTTTAATGTTGCCTTCTTTTGGATCAACAGCGGTAAACATGGGATAGGAAAAGGGTTGAACTTGATGGACGCAAGTCTTTTTTTTACTGTTTAAGTGTGCTGGGGGAAGAAGCGTATCTTGCCCATGGCCAACAAGGCCGGGGCCTGGGGCAACACCGTGCAGCCTACATGCTGACGGATCTTCAGCTAGGTAAGCTGGCAAGCATTTTGGTGTTGGTGGGGGGCAATTCTGGTAGATCTTAAAAAGGAAGAGGTGTGGTCTGGACAGGAATGGGTGTGGCAAATAAAGATTTGCGTGAGTTTAGGCTAGGCCTACGCCAGCACAAAACCTAAATACGCAGCTGGGCAGAAAGCTCATGTCAGACACAGCAGACAAAATGGCTTCCCCAGCCTGCTAATTTGTCCACGATGTTATAGTGATGTAAGGTGTGCGAGACAAGTAGATTTCAGAATTCCCATGTGACTGAGAATGCGTGGATGACTAACGCGTATTGTCTCCCTGAGATGGCACAGCAACAAAACAATGAATTTATTTTCTAGACTTACTGGTCCATTGGAATCCATCAGGGCCTGGAAAGCTGCACCGAAATCCTCCTGCCTCTGGAATAAATCATATGAAAGAGTGTGATTAGAAGACGTCAGGAGCCCATCGTCCATACGCGTTTGGGGGTACGGGTTAGTGAATCACAAAACAATTTATATGTGGTATTTATTTGACCTTTTGATTTAAGACATTTCGCTTGCAGTTCATTTAAGTCTAGTCTGGTAACCTGGTCTCATAGTTGCCAACAGCCTGGACAGTCCTGTTTTTTTGACAAATTTGGGTCTGTCCTGGCTTGCCCGTGCACAGTGTCACGCAACACAGACTGTGTCGGCAGATAAGAACCATTTGGTCCATCTAGTCTGCCCAATTTTCTAAATACTTTTATTAGTCCCCAGTCCCCGATCTTATAGCTAGGATATTATTGTGCCTATTGGGCCTTGTGCCTATCCCACGCATGCTTAAACTCCTTCTACTCCTTCCACTACTTTGCTTACCTCTACCACTTCTGGTGGAAGGCTATTCCATACATCCACTACTCTCTCAGTAAAGGAATACTTCCTGATATTACTTTTAAATCGTTCCCCCTCTAATTTAAGACTATGTCCTCTTGTTGTGGTAGTTTTTCTTCCTTTAAATATACTCTCTTCCTTTACTGTGTGGATTCCCTTTAAGATTGCTTGAAGAGTGTACATATATATACATATCAACTTACAAATGAATCGACGATCACAGACGGACCCTACAAAAATAGAAAATAAAAGAACAGATGTTACTGAAAACAATGGCCAACTGCAAACACAACAAGGCTGGTAGTAAAGAAAGTAATCATAGTTGCCAAAGTCCTGTATTTTTCAGGACAGTCCCGTTTATTGTGTATGTCTTAAGACACACAGCTTAAACGAGGAGATCTGGGCTCCAGACACCCCAATATCTGCACCGGGGAGGCTGGAGTTTCATCTCCTTTTAACGCCGCCCCCCTATTTAATATTTAAAAGTTGACGGGTTGGAGTTCTGTACATTTGTACAGAATAATTCTGACTGTTGTCTAAAGGTCATGGATGTTGCAGTTCCGTCAGACTGCGACATAATCATTTATCTATTGACAAGTAAAGATGAGGCGAGTAGCCAATTATCTACTAGAGTGCATGCAGAGATATACTGCGGGACATCAAGAGTTCCAAGCACAAAAGACAGTGTGTTCCCTATTAAGGGTTAATAACGTAAAGGGGTGTATATAAAAAATACCCCTTTCTGTCTCATTAGAGATTTTTGCCAGAGGCTCAAAGAAGCAAGGTGAATGGTTAGAGTTAGGACCCACCTAGGGGGGTCTGCCTTGACGTTGGCAGGTGGGCTCATCCTCTCATGGCCATTGGAGGTAACTAAAAAACCTCCATTTGTTTTAAAAATACATAGGGATAAAGGAGAGAGCGCAGGTAACTTGTTTTGCTTTGGTTTTTACTATATATTGGGGCTGATGTGTACTGTAGTTGTTGCAGCCGCCCAGTGATGGGAGTGAGCGCAGGACTTTTATTTCTGCAGTGGAAATGTGCAAGCAGATTTTAAATACTCAACTTTACTAATCTGTAAGAAATATTTGCAGTTCCACAAACCGAATAGAAAGAATAATGCTTTTTTGAATTGATTTAAAATATGACTCCCCCTATTTTCCCGCTCATTGAGCGCTCCCTGAAAGGAGCAGCCATTTTTTCGTCAGATCAGAAGGGGCTGTAGCACAGCACGTGGACGCGGTGTATAGAGCTCTAAGCGCGCGCTCATTGACGTGGCTGAGGTCATGTGCTTAGAACATTACACATTGCATCAGTCTGCTGTGCTGCATCCTGTCCTGATCGGTTGATCCAGCCAAAAGGTGACGAGAATGGCTGCTTCCGGCCCATGCAGGGAAACGTTCGAAGGGAGGAAAAAATATTATTTAAAAAAAATGACACTATTTTATTTGGAGCCAGAATTCATCTCATCGGATTGATTATTGTGAATTCGAGTTGCGTACATTTCCAAAGCTTTCGAACTCTGCACCACGGCCGCGCAGGGCGGTAATTACAGGGATGAAAGGTCACAAAGCTAGGCTTTCAGCCAAGATGACAAGGCTACATTCCCACATGAAACAATCTGTTACAAGCACATAATTAGCAGCTACACTCCAGGCCAATAAGAAGATGGTTGTGTTTTCCTGGTACAGACCACTGTTTATCTGCTTTTCACAGACTTTCTTGGTCACTGCACAATGCTTTCAAATGATCCTAGTCGCGCATTAAACTGTTAAAGGAACACCTTGGTTTAACCCTCGCTCCCTTTGAAGGTAAACCCGACGTGTCTCTTAATAGATAGCCGCGGCTTTACAATCTGCGGTGCCTCACATCTGAGGCACGGCAGTTCCTGGAAGTCGCCCCCGCTCTGACTGCCGAATGCAGGGGCTTTATTATAAAGTTTAGTGTTCCTTTAACCACTCGAGGGGCGGAATGTATTGATCCTCGTTAGGAAAGGTTGGTATCGCCGCCATCTTTTATGTGACATATGCCATGTGACCATTTGCTGTGATGTCACTTCCTGCTACAAGTCTGTGACGACAACAGGGATGGCAATGCTAGTAATTCTCTAGCTGCGGTAAAACTGCAACTCCCATAAAGCTCAGTCAGCCACTCGAGTATAACAGGAGCTGGAGTTTCCGAATGGTTTGGAAGATACCTGTTGGCTATCCCTGCACAAGAGGCATAGAACAGGTTACTCCCTGGCCCTGATATAGAAGTGCTCTCATCCTTACCGGTGGTCCTGGTTTTCCCCGGGGTCCAGGGGGGCCCTGCAAACACAAAAAAAGACATTATTGAGTAATGACGTGATGATCTTGCTAGCATTCGCACATGTTATCATTCATTTCGGAGCAGACTTACCCTTGGGCCTGGTATTCCCTGGAAGAAAAGGACAATGGCTAGAGGTTAATATACTAGTTTACATTCTGTGTTCTATTACATTGTAGCATACATAGAGTTTACGGGGAGTGCAAACGTTTTTTTTTTTCTTCTGACAGATAAAGTAAGAGGCTGATTTTTCTATGGTTCTCCACTGTGCGTTGTGTGGAGTAGAATTATACCCAGCTTCTTCCACAAAGGAAGGGGAGAAAAGCCCAATACCTCTCTTGTCCAAGGAGCTCCATCACTGAACACCTCACCCCCCATTATGTTGAGGAAGAGAGGAGTGGACTACCCCAAGTTGATTGCAAGCTCCTTAGCGGAGAGATTCCACACTATTATACAATACTAAAGAGCTTGCAATCCGCTGTCTTTGTTTCATTTATGGATGGCTTCCGAGGCCCGCTCAGGATTAAATGCAGCCTTGAATACAAAGTGTTCTGGAGTCACGTGAAACACATTTCTATACAAATATTAGTTACTGAATTTAGTATACATTGAAAAAAATACTTACAAGGTCTCCCTGCGTTCCTTTATCCCCATTAGGGCCCTGAAAAATATAAATAAAACGCATCACTTGCCTAATAATAAAGAAGATAAAGCCTTTATTATACTATTGCCCACAATTAACAGTGTAAATGCCTAAAAAAGACTGCAAAGCATTGCTCTGTAACACTGTTACAGTCACACGGAGGGTTAACAGCAGGACTGCTCCGTAGCGAGCGCTCAGTTTGCACAAGCGAGGCGTGCGCCTGAGGACTTCTACCAGGCTGTGTGTACTCTCTCACGACAAGGAGGGTTTCACAGAATTCAAGTCAGGTTAGGTCTGGTTCAGAGCGGACAGGTAATGTGAAATTGTTATGGGGAAAAAAGATAAAGAAAAAACACTGGGTGGAAACGCCAAATATTGGTACATTTTGGTATACCGGGGCTCTGCAGCTCCTGCGTACCTGTTTTAAGGTACATGTCAAGTCCGTGACACCATGTGTGTACAGACATGACTAATCAAGAGTCTGAAAAGCCGTGAGATACACTGATGCATTGTCTCACGTTGCTTATACTATAAACTCATATCTGTCTCTGGGGGGCTCTCACTAGGCCATCACTTACTGATATGCTACCCTGAAAGACCCCTGAATACATTCTGAGCGGTGCACAATCCCATTCATCATACAGCTTGAAAGAGGCATAAAAATCCTGAACAACGCGCAGGTCAGATACTACCAGATGCATTAAAGTTAGTTTAACTCCTAAGCTTTCGGGTCAATGTTATTATCAGTTGCAGATTTATTGACAGAATACAAGGTAAGCACCTTCTGTTTTTTGTGACTTTTGTTTTAAAGTTGAACTCTATAATACAAAACTCTGTTAACTATTAAAACAAATGTCTTATCTCATGGACAATAAATTATGAATTTAAAGGGACTGTATCACCTAAACACGGCCTTTACACTGACTGTAGAGAATAAAAGAACAATTGGATAACTCTCTACATGTTGCATATTTAAATGTCTGTGGTGTCTCCAGTTCATGACGTCGCCTGATGTGCTAACTAACTGCTTTTCAATCAGAAATGTGTGAATTACATATCAAGCCGCAAGGTGATGTCATAAACAGGAGCCACCACAGACGCATTTAAAAAAGCATTGTTCTCCTAATTATGGAATTATCGTGCAAATTTCCAAACACCTTGTATTGATCATTTTTTGTTATTCTTTAAATTCACAGTAAAAATAAATAGTCCCTTGGGAAGCCCCTCCTCCCACCCGCCAATAATCAAAGTAAGGGGCACACATGCCTGTGGTGATTACTTACTGGGTTGCCTGTGGGACCCACAATTCCTACGGGTCCAATGACTCCTTCATAACCCTGGAAAATCATATAAAATAAACACTATAAACACATACTTCTATAGAAAATAAAATACAGATAAATGCTGTGTCATATTCCCAACCAGGACAAAGGTTCCTGGACATAATACTGGACTTGAATTAAAATACAAATAGTCACAAGAGACGTCATGAAATTACAACAGGTATAACATATGGTGATCCTATATTAAGTGTTGGAACTACTAGTTGCTGTGCATTATGGGTAAACTGCTGAGACTTATGGGAACCACAGTCCACCATTCCAGATCCAGGTTATGCTGGGTTTAGCTCAGGGACTGCTCTTGTACCTACAGATAGGAGCTTTGTAAAGTGTGTAACTACCAGGATGTCATTATCTTGGAGCAGACTGGTCACGCAGGTCTAGGGTTACCACCTGGCTGGCCGGTAAAAAAACTGGCTTGACCCCAATGTTAAATCCATGGTGTCCACTCCTACGCAGGTGTTCGTACAGTTAGACGGACAGGTCAGAGCAAGTCAGCAGTATACATAGATCCAAATCTGCTCACGTACTGGCAATTAATCCTACTGAAGAGACTCCTCGTGCACAGGAAACTCAAGTGGGAAGGATCCTTATATAGCTAGAGTTATACGTATGCCATGTGGACAAGCCTGGGCCAAACCACTCTACTCCTGGGGGTGATTACTGGTGGTCCAGAGACTGCAGGCCCAAATCCCTTAGTTATTTATCTACGGCCTTCCAGATGTTTCCGAACCACAACTACCATGATTCTCTGCATTTCCTAAATGCTGTAGAGCAAATTGTGGGATTTGCCTGTTCATCACGTTGTTTCGTTACTTTGTTTTTTTTGTTATGTATTTATATTTTTCCCGGAGTCTTTTCTTTCCTACTTCCTCAGGTTACAATTTCGAAGGCGCACTTGGACAGAATGTATCTAGTCCCGCTGGTAAATCTGCTGACGTGAGTAGGAAGATAACTCCCAAAGTTATCAATGTGAACACAATATACATTACTTTTTTTAAATAAACGTATTCCTGGTTAAGAGTACATCTTGTCGCACAAGTCTAACATCACTGATTAACACGATAGTCTTTAGAATATTTTAGTATTTTAAGTAGTAAACAGCCTTTATTGCATCAGATGGATGGCTGTTCCAGCCAACTCTGTAAATAAATTCCCCAAATGCCAGGAATATACAAGTCTTTATGAAAAAATGATGCTGCAGACAGGACTGGACCATTTAATACTGCTGCATATTTACAGCAACATGAAAGGGTCTGTAAAATATTAACCCCTTCAGGGCAATGGTTTGTTTTGTTTTGAAGTCCGTTCCAGACAATCGGTTTTTTTTTTGATACGTTAGCCGCGTGAGTTTAAAAAAAAAAACAAAAAAACACGCACACTTGCTTTTTAAATGAATCCCTACATATTATATATTGTTTTAAGGACAGATAGGGCTTTCTTTTGCAACCATTTTTTTTTTTTTACATCTTTGTATAATGTGTAAAATTTAATAAACAGTGTAAAAATGTTTGTTATTTTTTCTGGAACACAGTATATTCCTCTCCTCTCTCTCTCTCTCTGACACAAGATAAAAATGTATCAGGGAGAAAAAGGGAAGATTTTGACACAGTGTTCCTGTATTTAATGTATTTTTTGCATTTATTGCATATGATCAATGTGATTTGATTTTCACAGTGATCGCATAAATAAATGTAAAAAATGATGGTTGATCCTGTTCTGCCTGACTGTTAAGGCAACCAGGATCAACTTTCCCCATCTCTGCCCCCAAATTTGGGGAGAATGGCAATGGATTGTGATTTAGCCTTTTTGGTAATCACATTGCTCACTGCAATGTCTGAGACAGCTTGTCTCAGCTGCTGCAGGTAAGCCTTTTCTGGCAGTTTCAGACTTGCCTCAATCAGAGGGTGAAAGGGTGTGATTGACAGGTCAGTCACGATGGTCACTGGCCTGTCACTTTAATTTAAGACACCCATGGGCGGTCGTGGCAGCCTTTTTTTTGCTTTTCTTGATGCCTTCACTTGTAAACCTTTCAGGAAAGCTTGAAAATAGTGCAAATATTGCACAATTGTGCTATTTTAACAGCAGCCCATATGTGTACGGGCACTGTCGCCAATGCATTGCACTGGAAGCCTGTACATGTATTGGCATTGCTGTTAATGAGTTATGTTTAATTGAAAGGTTGCGTCAAGTGTAGATCGCTTAAATTGAAATGATTTAATGAAAGAATACACATAATGTACCTTACTGAGCCCTCTTTGCTCTGCATAGCTCTATTAGGGAGCTGACATGTTGTTTAGAACCTTTGGGTCAGATATTCCTTCACCTCACCCAAGATTCCGAACAACATGTCTCCCCCCCCCCCCGATAGATTTATTAAGGGTGAAAGAGGGCTCAGAAAGGTACTTTGTTTGTATTTTTTCATTAACATATTTCTATTTAAAATTCATACACTTGGGGCAATGTTTCATTTAAACGTAACTTCGTTTTTTTTGACCTTTTAAAGAAAAGAATGTAATGTGGGATGCAACAAAAAATGTGTGTGCCCCAAGCAGGCGGAAAACTTACCATTAATCCTGGAGGGCCTTTGGGCCCTTGAATTCCCTTATAACCAAAGTCCCCAGGAGGTCCCTAAAAAAAGAACACAATAGGTGAAAATGAAACCAGTATATTAAAACATGGACAGTGACACCCAGGGACCATGTAAGGGAAATGCATCCATTACCAACACCTAACATAGGTCAAGGCACAGGTGAAATTAGGTGGGGCACACCAGTGGGTGGGGTTTGTGAAAAAGGAGGGAATATAATAAATGTGTGTAAAATGTTTTGTCTAATCGAGTCCAACTGCAGCCACTACAGCAGGGCATTATACTGTGTCCCAAATAGAGGCTGGCAGGGGATTATAGGATGATGAGGCCCACAGTTTGATACCCTATAAATATGGAGTCTTTTTTTCTGGACCCTTTTTCTTCTAAATTTGAGCATAATGTTCCAAATATTTTCTGTTTTGTCCACGTATGGAAACCTTCACCTATATATTTGTCAATGTTACTAAATTCAGTTTAAACACACAGCAATGTTTAGCAGAATTTAATATGTCAAATATTTATGTATAATCTATATTGCCACAGAAGCTGGAAAACCAACCACTGAATGAGTCATACCTTTGGTCCAAACAGTCCCGCAATGCCAGGATAACCAGTCTCCCCAGTATCGCCCTTAAACAGGAAGAGAAAATGAGATGGGTCAGATCATGTGTGTGGTCTGATAGGTGTGCAAATTCCACACACACCTATTAGAATGCAAACGCACAACAGTATATTCACTGTCCAGCACCCTTAAGCTGTGATATAGCCTTTCCATGCATGCTCGGATTCCCCCTGGCCCACAAAGGGTAATACAATGACACGTGTGCAGGCCTGACACGCCAACGGCAGGTTCCCAGCGATGCCTTACATCACAGTAACAGTGATTTATTTGCTCTATACAGTATTTACATTAATAGTACTGGATTTCATGATAGCTGATCAGATTTAATATATCTCATTGGTGAAACGGATCCATTATCAGAAATGACCCACTATCCAAAATACTTCTGGTCCCGAGCATTCTGGGTAAGGGATACTCAACCTGTACTTCCACAGACTTCTCTGTAAAACAATCGAAAAAATTAAGTAGCCAGATAGCGGGATTTTAGTATCCATGGCTCCCTGGTTCATAGAATTAGGGTTAGTCCTGATCAAATGGATGAATTAGGGAGCACCAAACAGAAATCGAACAACTAATGTCAACCAGTTTCCGATGTCTGATTTGCATGACTATTACCCCTTTTCATTTATTTTACCCCCTCTAACAGAGGCTGGTATGTCTGGGCAGCTTCAGAAGAAGTAGGTAAGCTCAGCACTGGACCACGCTTCCGTATTTGCAACGCCAGGCACAGGAAGGCATAAGACAGGACTCTACCCTAACTCCCTCTTTGATCTACAAGGCAATTAATGTTTTTGAAAAATAACTAGGCCATCTATAAACTGAAGCAGAAAGAAAATAACATTAGCAAAGGTGATAAATAAACTTTAACATATCTGATTGTACATTACTCCAATTATTGTCTTAGTTTATACCACATATATAAATTAGGTGTTTGCCCACGCATTTCAAGTCTCAACATTTCAAACCAGACGAGGCCTTGCGAGTTTACAGTATAATATAATTTTTGTTTATTTGCTGCTAACAGTTTGCACAGATTGTTTCAATACTATGACCCAGAAAGATAAACATGCGATAAAGATTTACATGATAAAAAATAGTACTAATTAACAAGCACTGGAGCAAACGGCAACGTGACTACAGTGCAAAGGAATTTGGGGTGAGACGGGGGGATACCAAGCACTGAATAAAATATATACCGCACTGCTGTAATGTTTGGTAAACATAGAGAACTTAGGAGATATAATACCATGGCAACGGCTCCACTTTTGTCTAAAATATATTTTTTTATAAACAGCCTCCTAAGTTTCACACATCTGGTAGTGTTTAACCTGTACGTTTGCGCAAGTTGTCTTGCATCCAACAGGCATGCAGAAGCACATGTAAAATTCTGCGAGAGGAGCAGTGCAGATGAATTGTAACCTCCCTGTATTTTTAATGCACCGCCAATCACCGACAGGAGTGATTGGTAGGGCAGTTGTGTGATGTCAGTGGTAACATCACGCACATGTGCAGTGGTCATCCCTCTACGACAGTGTTTCTCAAACCTGTCCTCAGGATCCCCCAACGGTCCAGGATTTAGGGATTGCCCAGTTGTATTTAAATAAGTATATGTAGAACACCTGGTATGGTTGCTTAATGGTTAGGGAACCACACCAGGTGTACATATTCTTAATTAAATACAACTGGGTAATCCATAAATCCTGGACCGTTTGGGGGTCCTGAGGACAGGTTTGAGAAGCACTGCTCTACAAGACCTCAGATTGGGCCCCAGGATACAGAGCACTTAAGAAGGACTAAAGGACTAAAAAAAAAAAAAACATTTTCAATTACCAGAGGCACAGAAGTAAAAACTAACTGTGATATAAGTGCTATAAATATGGCCACTGTAATGGATGGCCACATTTGGGTGTGGACGGACATGCACTCACTCACTGATTGCAGACGCCATATTTGTAGTCTTCATCAGCAAATGCATAGCTCAAATACGTACTCTTCTCTGCAGCTGAATGTTCCCTAATTTGTGGGAAACAGACTTGTTTCCCTCTTTATCTGACCCGTGTACAATTCCATGTCCCCTTTAAATATGCAAAGTGTAGTAACATTATCCTGTTCACACGGATGTGTCCTTGTTTAACATACTGATGAGCACTAGTCTCCGCAGGATATACACTGCACGAATCCTCATTCTTTTGTCGGCTTCCTGGACACGAGCTACAAACAGAAAAGCCCCTACTCGTTTCATGTTACTCACTGGCTGGCCTTTAGATCCCAGGTCCCCCTTGGCTCCCGGATAGCCCATTCCTCCTTCCGTGCCACGTTTTCCAGGCATCCCCATCTGCCCAGGTAATCCCCTTTCACCCTGTGAAGTACAAAGAGACATAAGTCATACTTTACAAGAATGGAGGGAAGGGGGACGTCCGCAGAAGCTTTACAGGCTCCATCCCTGCTCCTTCAGTTGCTATAGATTAACCGTTTCGACTCTCAGGAGGGTGAGCCATGCACAGGCAAAGGGTGCCAGGAAGATCGTATATAAACAATAAATACAATTAGCTTTACATTTTGAGTGTCTCAAAGAAATGGCTGCTCCCACCAATCCTTTTTGCTGCTATTCTGTATTCATCCGTAGATACAGGCTGTAAGGACAGAGGTCATACTCATGAGACAACATGTCCGTCGGCAATAAATGACCAGACTAATTCATCTTCTGTATGTCTTTGGCATGTCCTCTTACAGGCAGAAATCCCTCGCTCATACGTGTATTTTATACGTGCTAAGGGGTCTCCGTATATACACACACACATGTGTATGAACTCGGATTATAAAAACACACATCAGCGTGTATAAACATAGCACACACACACATATGATCTTATATCAGGGCTTAATAAATACTAATAGACTTCAGGAGCCAGGCTGGCTATTCTCTGCAACAATCCAAACAATGAAGAGGCAGCAGTACTCCCAGGTACATAAATAACACACAATCTTTTACTATATAAATACATAAAGACACGTGGAACGCCTATACACCCATAAAGATACACTGAACGCCTATACACCCATAAAGATACACTGAACGCCTATACACCCATAAAGATACACTGAATACCTATACACCCATAAAGATACACTGAACGCCTATACACCCATAAAGATACACTGAATACCTATACACCCATAAAGACACACGGAACGCCTATACACCCATAAAGACACGCGGAACACCTTTTCACCCATAAAGACACACTGAATACCTATACACCCATAAAGACACGCGGAACACCTTTTCACCCATAAAGACACACTGAATACCTATACACCCATAAAGATACACTGAATTCCTATACACTCATAAAGATACACTGAATTCCTATACACCCATAAAGATACACTGAACACCTATACACCCATAAAGATACACGGAACGCCTATACACCCATAAAGACATGTGCAACGCCTATACACCCATAAAGATACACGGAACACCTATACACCCATACAGACACATGGAACGCCTATACACCCATAATGACACGTAGAATGCCTATACACCCATAAAGACATGCGGAACACCTTTTCACCCATAAAGACACGCGGAACGCTTATACACCCATAAAGACACGCGGAACACCTATACACCCATAAAGACATGTAGAACGCCTATACACCCATAAAGATGCATTGAATACCTCTGGCACGTATGCACCATTATAGATATGGAACACACCAGTAGCAATTGCTGCATTAAGTTAATGATACCCTGCTTGTGTTGCTCATTTTAATTTGATATTAGGAATGCATTTTATCAAACCGGCCACTAGAGGGCATACATCAGGAATAATCTATTCACAAGAGCAGAGACATGGAAAAGTGACGAGATGGACAAACACCTCCGGTCAACTCGGAGACCATGCTGAGAATGATGGGAGTAACAAACAATGCTGCCGAGCCCTAAATCAAAGAGATCTAAAAAGGACACACTTCAAAATAAGAAACATTGGAAGAGCATTCTTCCCACCAAAATACGTTATAAAATGAATAAAGGGGTTTCTACACCACATGGGCGTATCAGGTATATTTAATAATGAGGTTATGAAACAAAGTGCTAACAGTGGAGCAATCACCATGGAAACTATGGGAATGTTCTGCTGATTGCTCCACATATAGCACTTTACCCCTGAGTCACTATTTAACTGAACTACTGCATTAAATAGAAATGCTTTAATAATCCAATAAAGTACCGTGTAGCTCTCTCAGGGGGCGGCCATGTTGTTTAGAACCTTGGGTCAGAGGAAGAAAGATCTGAACAATAAAGGTAATTTGTGGGTCAAAGTTCTATCTAATCATCAGGGACATTCCATTGGTTTCCATGGTGACAAACAGGATTAGAACCTTGCCCCACAGCTGACCTACATCACCACAACATGTCCGCCCCCTGATTAAAGCTCTACAGAATAAAGAGGGCTTCTATTAAAGCGTTAATTTCTATTTAAAACGTTTCCACTTGAGGCCATCCTTCAGTTCTAGGTCGGTCATTTGTTGCCGGTCATGGTCCTTTAACTTCAGCAGCAAACAATATATCTCAACCAATACTGTATTATTTCATCTCTACTCATCTAATTTATGCTAGAAAAGGGGGCTTTCAGATTAAATCCCCTGCCAGTTTCCAACCAGCACGACTTAACAACATTGGAAGGTTTACATAATATTTTTAATAAGTGGTGATGCCTAATCCAATATTCAAACCATCGGGCAGCTCTAGAAACCATCTGTTTATTTGGCGCACTCTAATGTGGTTAGGAGTGGGTTGGCGTTTCATGCTTTGGAAAAATGAACAACGCTTGAGACTGTCTTTGTTAGTTAGATTTCAATCCCCCACCGGGGCCTACCACAGCTTGATTGTGAGAGCGGAGCTATTTTGGTAGTGTATATAAAAGAGCGTCTGTTGGTTTTGTCTGTATGGACAGGATCCAGTCGACACACTCTTACACATGTTTCCAACCACATTTGGGGCTGCTGGATGCTGTGGTTACAGGGAAGGGATGGGGTGGAGAGAAGGGGAAAAAAAGACAATGGATGGGGGGAAAGAAGAACATTAAAAAACATAGAACCAGTCTATAGGAAATTGTAGATATAGGAGGCTATTCCATAGTTGCCAACAGTCATGGATTTGCCAGGATAGTCCTGATTTTTTTTTTCTAGGAAAAAACTACAACAACAACAAAAGTAAAAGCTACTGACGTCCATTCATAGCTGAAACTTGCATTTTAAGCTTCTACTGGTTCAATACAGGCACCAGAGAAAAGGTTGTGAGGTCACATTGCGTCATATGACCCTACCTTCATCCTATAGCTTAAGTGTACAGGATTGGATGAGAAATGAGATGGGAAGCGGTGGATAACTGTGTATGGCTCTGGTCATTTAAGGAGATAATAATATGAAATATCCCAAACTCCCAGCCATTGTCTAAGACATAAGATATAGACTATTCCTTTATAGTAAAACTGTACGCATGAAATAAACTTCTGTTCAATTGAAAGATTGCATAAAGTGTAGACTTTTAATAGAAATGATTTAATGAAAGAATGCAAATAATGTACCTTACGGAGCCCTGATTGCTCCGTATAGCTCTATCTGGGGGCGGACATGTTTTCGGAATCCTGGGCCAGGTAAAGGGATATCTGACCCAACATTCTGAACTCCCGTATATGCCTGCCCCTGATATACAGACCATAGTGAGCTCAGTGATATCTCCATGAAAGCTTTAATTAAGCTCTATTTAAAAGTTTTACACTTTGCAGTCCTTCAATTAAACACAATCCTTTTAGTAAACGTACAGTTTTATTAAAGACAATCAGCATTGGTCTGTTGATTTATCCCCCCGCCTTCCACCACCAAGAGTTAAATTAAATATTATATGGAATTTATCATCCACAGCAGCTGCGACCAAGGGTCCGCAAGCAGCTGTACATACATCTCCAGGCAAAACATGGTTAAATGTATAGTTTATATAGAGCAACACATGCCGCAGAGAGGTTATAACCTGGATGATGAATCAATACGGAAGAGACAGAGTGCCCAGGGCAAGATAATTAATTGCTCGATTTCCTGTTGTTCACGCAAGTCCCTCTAGAGGGCAGCAGACGACAAGGTAAAGGCACCTTCCCATCCACAGAAATTCGATTCTTTTGGCATTTTGTAATCCCATAGGACTCAGACAGATGAGTATCTGGCTTTCGGTGGGTAATGTGACCTGCGGAGTCCGGGGTAAAGATCAGTGTGAAACTCGGGGGAGACACAAAGTGCTGTTTCAGGTTTTAACATGAGTCAGACATTTATTCCACCTGGATACAGTCCATAGTAATGGACTGTGTTTGAAACACTATCAGGGAGAAGAAGATCAGAACTTGTAATGCTACAAGGTAGGACATGGACAGCCTTGCACAGTGATGGTGGTTCAGAGTGCCCCATCTTCTGACAAAATGCAACTTATGCCCTACAAGTATGCATGTGCATTGTAGATAGGTCTTGCAAGATTGCACACACAAGATTTGCCCCAGCACCCAGATTGCACACAAAGGATTTGCCCCAGCACCCAGATTGCACACAAAGGATTTGCCTCAGCACCCAGATTGCACACAAAGGATTTGCCCCAGCACCCAGATTGCACATAAAGGATTTGCCCCAGCACCCAGATTGCACACACACACACACCTAAAGCTTATTGTATTAGAAATTACAACAGTGTTGATCATGACACTGGAGCAAGAAGGAGCTAGATACAGTAATCCAGACTCAGGACAGATGTTAACACTAGGATATGACAGTCCAGCCTATGTGGTACACAAACTCCTGAGACAAACTGGAGCATTATAACAATCTGCTTAGCAGAGATAGGGTCTGGACATTGCAGTCAGTAGAGCATGATTATACATAGATACACATCACAGACAGGTCAGCAGACCTATTGCTACTGAAAACACTTTGGAGGCTGCAAAAACTAAGTCCGAGTGTGAATGCCCTTGGGAATAACAAAGCATTTTTATTCTTACATGTCCCTTTCCTCCCCCAGAATGATTTCTCCCTATAATAAGCCCTCCCCTGCCTTACTAGGCTCCTCCCCTTCACCTTGGCCATTCTCCCTAACCCCCTACTTTCAGAAACAGCATGGCATGCTTTCCCCCACCTGGGATGAGTCTCTAGGGTCTATTCAATAAAGAGAGAACTGCAGGGAATTCAGATGGGAATCTCAAACATTAGGCCAATGTAGCTGATTTGGAAAAATTCTCTAATGCAAAGTGCCGACCAGGGACAATGCTGGCACCTACCCCCTGATAGTCTTTCCATTAAAAAATGGACTGGCGCAGTATATTGTGCTGGACAGGGTAAGATCCATGGTGGTTCAATGGTCGGCTCTTTGCAAAGCCTGTCCAAACGTGTCCAAGTTCCACGTTGCTAAATAATAATAAAACTGGTAATGGACACTTACCCTGAGTCCTGTGGGTCCCTGTGTGCCGGGCATGCCTGGTACTCCGGTATTGCCTCGTTTTCCAGGCATCCCAGCCGGTCCGATTTCCCCGTCATCTCCTTGCTCACCCTAAGAATACAATTTAAGAAACATGTAGAATGTACAGCAGTATTTTCCATCAAGCAATAACCACTCCCACTTCATGCAAATCCCTCCCCCACAACACGTTTTTGATTGATACCCTCCCCGTATTTTTGTAGGGCCTGTTGTATCTCAGCTCGGTAGCACCTTGGTGCCAATTACCAATGTACAATACAATGAAATGAACACTTACCTGGGTACCAGAACTTCCATCCTTCCCTGGCAGCCCATCAGGCCCTGATGGGCCCTCGCCACCTTGCCTTCCTACCACGCCCCGGGGACCGGCCAAGCCTATAGTACCCTAAAGAACAAGACATTATAGCTGAAGAAGTCGCCATCTTTTAATTCTTACACAACTGAAATAAATATTCTCTACTGTGAGTACAGTAACCATAAGAAAAGATAGTAACCCTATAGATCAGTTGTATTTTGCTTTATCGATTTACTCTATCTATAGAACAGGTTTTCCCATACGGTTTACCTTTAAAGTGTACATGTGTTTTTGTATAGAGGAGCCTAGACTGTTTCTTTAAAAATTAGATTTCTAGGAATATCTGCCTTAAACTCCACCATTAACTGTAGGGGGCGGCACATCTAAAAATCTTGAATGTGGAATTCCCTACATCGTAATAAATTTAATGTAAATATGTGAGTTTTGCCTATAACAAACGGCTTGAAACCCTCTCTGGTTGTCCAGCCTCTTCCCATGTTGTACACCCCGTTTTCTCAATAAAGTTGCCCATGTTGTATCTTTTCTGGCACACACTGTGACTCTAGACCAGGTGGAGGACTCCGATCACTGGAGTGTGTCCAATTAACCAACCAGGTGGAAATTCTTAAAACCCGGACTGCCGGGGGCTTTGAAAAATGGATTGGGGAGTCAAGGACCATGGAAGGTATTTGAAGGAACAAGACCACCTTAATGACGCAACACAGTGCAAGTGCTGTCTACTTCTTTAAGACTATTTATTGGCCGCCGATGGTCGACACTGAATGGTCCTCTTTGTTACCGGTGTGTAGGTGCATCTAACCAATAGCTGTAGAGGTGATCAGCATCGTCTCCCAGCTGGGCCATGTAGGAACACTATTAGAATGGCGTTTTAATCAAGGAAGAATAAGCCTTGTACCTGATTAAAACTGCATTCCTTGTTTACGTTCTCTACAAAACATACAAAGGTGTAAACTTACAGGTTGCCCACGTCCGCCCGGTTCTCCTGGCTTGCCAGTCTTGCCTTTCATACCCTAGAAGTGAGAAGAACATGGAGCACAACATCAACATAGCCAGTTTAACAAGCCATGGCACTTACACAGAAGCACACGTGAAGAGACCATTGACCCTAGTATGAGGATATGGCCGTTTATCCTCTCCCCTAGGAAGCTTCAGCCTCACTGGTAGTGCTAGGCCCCCTCTGATATTACCATGTGAAAAAAAGGGTCTCTCTCTGCACCAACAGAGAAGATTAACAAGTATCACAGAGCTAAGTCTCTAGACGAGTCTTGGGCAGACCTCTCTGCTGGAGGACCTGATAGATTGCAAGCTCTTTTTTAATAAGACTTTCTTGTTTAAAAGGCAGGCCATGGAATGTTACTATTGCCCAACTTAAAGGTACTCATTTTATCAACCTCAGCAGGATGAACGGCTGATTTGGTGGTTGAGCTTTCCAGGAATCAAACACTAGGGATTGAGGTTTCTACAGACAGTGCGTTAGACCGCTAATCCATTTCACCGACTTTTCCCCCATTTGCCATAGTGAGACGAGGCCCTTTGGGAACTACGGTTCCAAAATTCATATTAGGACAGGGCCCTTGGACATTACATGATAGCCTTCTGTTCAACACAAGCAAAAGAGCCTTCACAGAACCCAATGGTCTGGAAGTGGAGGAAGCCAGTAGAACATACCACTGAGCCTTTGGATCCTGGTAAGCCCTGGAACCCTGGTGCTCCTGGGTGCCCCTAGTGGATGAAATAAAAATCAGGATGAAGAGTTTGGAACCCGAGTGATGGTGCCTCCCCAAGCACATCCTACACATTGCTTCTTACCGGTAAACCCTGCTGTCCAGCTTTCCCTCTGAGCCCCTCAGGTCCTTCAAGACCCTGAAAGAAAACAAAAATTGAGGTTAATGAGTAGAGAAGACTTGAGGTTGACTCTGTACAATACATGTGTCATGGCCGCAAGATGGCTTCACCAAGAGGCGGCTCTCTAATTAGGCGAATTAGGCAGCCGCCTAAGGCCTCGCACTCACGGGGGCCTCGCGGCTGCCTAACTCAGCTTATTACTTTTGATGTAACAGGGAGCTTAACGCTGCCGTTAAGCTCCCTGTTACACTAACCTGGGACGTTTCCTCCGTGCATCTTCTCTCCTGCACGGAGGAAGGAAGTTCCGATCGCGTTTTTTTTTTTTTTTTTTAAACTTTATTGAACCCGCGCAGCTTCAATAAAGTTTAAAAAAAAATAAAAATAAAACGCGACCGGAACTTCCTTCCTCCGTGCAGGAGAGAAGATGCACGGAGGAAACAACGGAGAGCAGCATGGAGGTAAGTACTAGGGAAGGGGGGAGGAGGGTGGTACAAACGAGCAAAGCCTGGCATAATGAGTGGCTTAATATTGGCACAGTGTGGGGCAAAATCCTGGCATAATGAGGTGAGGGGCAAAATCCTGGCATAGTGAGAGGCAATATCCTGGCATACAGTGGCAAAATCCTGGCATATTGAGAGGCAAAATTCTGGCATTGTGAGGGGCAAAATTCTGGCATAATGAGGGGCAAAATCCTGGCACAGAGTGGCAACATCCTGGCATAGAGAGAGGCTAAATCCTGGCATTGTGAGGGGCAAAATAGTGGCATTATGAGGGGCAATATCCTGGCATACAGTGGCAAAATCCTGGCATTGTGAGGGGCAAAATAGTGGCATTATGAGGGGCAATATCCTGGCATACAGTGGCAAAATCCTGGCATATTGAGAGGCAAAATTCTGGCATTGTGAGGGGCAAAATTCTGGCATAATGAGGGGCAAAATCCTGGCACAGAGTGGCAAAATCCTGGCATAGAGTGGCAAAATTCTTGCATATTGAGGGGCAAAATCCTGGCATAGAGTGGCAAAATCCTGGCAAATTGAGGGGCAAGATCCTGGCATAGAGTGGCAAAATCCTGGCATATTGTGGGGCACTATCCTGGCATAGAGTGGAAAAATCCTGGCATATTGAGGGGCAAAATCCTGGCAGATTGAGTGGCACAATCCTGGCATATTGAGGGGCAAAATCCTGGCATATTGAATGGCTTAATCCTGGCATATTGAGGGGGTAAATCCTGACATATTAAGGGGCTAAATCCTGGCATATTAAATGGCTAAATCCTGGCATATTGAGTGGCAAAATTCTGGCATTTTGAATGGCTAAATCACAGTGCATCCGGTGCTGTGAGGAAGAACAAAGTGCCAATCTTCTAGCACAACGTGGTCTGTGAGACCACTTTCAACACTGAGCACCTTTCCTTCTGGCTGAGTGTTTCTCTTAGTGTGTGATTGTGTGCTTTCTGAGTGTGTCTGTGAGTCAGTGTGTGCTGGCTGAGTGCATCTGTGAGTGTGTGCTGGCTGAGTGTGATTGTGTGCTGACTGAGTGTGTCTGTGAGTCAGTGTGTGCTCACTGAGTGTGTCTATGAATGACTGTGTGATATGTGTTAGTGTTCACATTTAGGACACATCAATAACAATGTGAGTTAGTCAGCCGCACACAATTTTATCTATACCAAATGTTTATAGATGTTTGTAGAATAATTATGAGACAAATAAAATTCTAGGAGCTGTTCATTTCTAGAAGCTGGGATTTGAGTCTGATCTTGAAATATGCTATTTCTACAGTTCATTTTTATTATCACTTGCATATATTTTATTTAATAATGTGTGTCCGTGAGGGCCTCATGTTCGACTTTCGCCTAAGGCCTCACAAAGTCTAGAGCCGCCACTGGCTTCACCTCTTGCTCTGCTGACTCACACCCACCAGAGGATTGGGCAGCTCTGCTGAATCAAGCACACAAGAAGATTGGGAAGCTCTGATGAATCACGCACACAAGAGGATTGGTCTGCTCTGCTGAATCAAGCACACAAGAAGATTGGGAAGCTCTGCTGAATCACGCACTGAATCACGCACACAAGAGGATTGGTCTGCTCTGCTGAATCACGCACACAAGAGGATTGGGATGCTCTGCTGAATCACGCACACAAGAGGAATGGGCAGCTCTACTGAATCACGCACACAAGAGGATTGGGCAGCTCTGCTGAATCTCGCACACAAGAGGATTGGGCTGCTCTGCTCAATCACGCACACAAGAAGATTGGTCTGCTCTGCTGCATCACGCACAAAAGAGGATTGAGCAGCTCTGCAGAATCAGGCACACAAGAGGATTGTGCTGTTCTGCACTGCAGGACTAACTCTTCAAATCCTTAAGAGGCGAGAGATCAAGCAACAAGCCAATGTGTTGCTCACCCTCTCTGTCCTTTACATGGTCAAAGCAATGACCACGGATAATAAACAGCAGCACAGCTACTTTCATTTTAAAAATATAAATGAATTGCCCAACGCAATTATTTTTTTAAAGAGCGATAACTCTCGTCAGGTACTCTTCTTGTTCACAGAGGAGTTGAACTTCTGACTCTAATTCATGGGATCAACTTGCAGCTCTTCCAGCAGCTGATGACCTACATCTGGCAAGGCGGTATGGGACTGCTTCCCTTCCCAGAATTCCCTTCTCTTACTCTTTCTTCCTCTCTCACCAATGGGGAGGCGGCAACAGGTGGTGAAAAGAATCATGAAATTCTAAGTAGTTAAATGGCTGCTCACAGTGGCCTACAGATTGGGTGGATTTCTGACATATTTAAAGGGTTTGTATAATTCATGAGGACCATTACCTAGGGATTGGTTTATGACGTACGCTGAACTTTAACATGTAATATGTAGTACGGCCCATTTTAATGTAGTGCAGTCGATTTATCACTCCCATGCAATAATAGACAGGATCTCTGGATAGCTCTACTATACTCAACAACCTAAAAGATGGTTTTCACGCAACCTCTTGAAGACCAAGAAATAGCACTTTCCTTCCTAAATATACATATGATATGGGGTCTCAAAAAGAGGTAAAAAGTGAAAAAACAGAACGTGAGCTCAACAATTTTTAAAACCATAAGCTTTTCACAACTGTTCAGTCTTCCCTGCAAGCCTTCTATCTGATGTTCACAGCCTAGAGATTAGTAGGACCAAACCGTGGCCATCTTTGTTTTGTAGCAGGACCAAACCGTGGCCATCTTTGTTTTGTAGCAGGACCAAACCGAGGCCATCTTTGTTTTGTAGCAGGACCAAACCGTGGACATCTTTGTTTTGTAGCAGGACCAAACCGAGGCCATATTTGTTTTGTAGCGGGACCAAACCGAGGCCATATTTGTTTTGTAGCAGATGTTCATTATAACTTTGCTTGTAACAGGATAAACTGCTTAATCGTGGACATCATTACCATGCCAGGAAAGTTTGTTACTTGAAGACAGATAACTGTAATAACCGTTCTCAAGCAGGACTGGGTTAATATTATTATTATAGTGCACAGTCTCGATTTTACTGTAAAAGGATCCAACAAAACCGTTTTAACATTTTATACGGCGTATATAGGCAACTTACAGGATAGCCCGTGTCTCCTGGTTCCCCTCTGTCGCCGCGGTCACCAACCGGACCCTAAACAAAAACATAGTATATAGCAATTAATCTAATATGTTTCCTAAGAGCATAAATGGTGACTTGCATTCTACTTCAGGGCTTAACAGGGAGACAGGATCCCTAAAAATCCCTACTGATAGGTACAAACTGTGTTTATCAGTAACAGTTCCTTCTAAATCGGTTTGGCTGCCGAAATCCACAAACATTTGCCAAGCCCTGTCCAATGAGAAGGCTTTCACCGAGCATTGCAACGCAACCTCTCTCCATTGGCTACCACAATTGGCACTAAATTCAGCCAGCCACTGGGCAATGGGAGTTATAGGCCAAAAACTTCCAGGGTAGCCACTTACTCTGTCTCCGGGAGGACCAGGTGCGCCTTCGGTCTTCCCGTCTTCGCCTTGTTCTCCCTGTAGATATAAACATTTAGAGTATGCAACTGTGAAGCAACATGTATACAAACCGCGCAACAGGGTCTTTATCGTCAGTTGTCTGCCTGTCGCCTGTTGCAGAAGATCTCCACTGTCAAAATTGCTTTCCTTGGTCTCCGGAGAGGTTAACAAAAAATTAGCTCAACCGTCTGGAGGTCCCCAATGGGTTAAAAGTGACAGGTTTCCCCCCCCCCCCCCCCTTCCCTTAATAAAGCTTTGTACCAGTGTAAACCTCTCTCTGCCGGTAGGGTGGGCAAAGTGTTAATCCACCGCTGTACTTTTACAGCCAGAGGGGTTTGGGCGCCTTGAAGTTCAGGCAAAGATTGCTAAATTTGTTTGGGTTACATGACGGAGGGAGATGGAAGAGAAATGGGAAGTGACAAGAAAAAATGCAAGGAAGAGGGGCCAAGTCTAAACATTTGAAGCTACAAATCCAAGTTGCAGAGTAAGAGAGAGGGAGATGGGCATGTTGTGGTTGGCCGGAGGCCCACACACAGATACATTCAGATACTTGAAGAGTCCATCTGGATGGTCCCAAGTGAGCAGCAATCACAGGATACAGATCATACACAGCGCTAAGATCCCCTCTCACACTCCACATCCCCCCCCCCACACACCCGATTACTTTCATTAATCACACTTACTCGCTGTTACACTCCATCTATACAGCACATGTGGCCTTCAAAACAACTGGATCCGTGGCTTTGCCCCAGAAATTGAACATCTATTGCTTACATTTAATTATGCCAAAGGCAGACATGACAGGCGTATCTTCCTGTGCCATAGTCGGCGACTTTACACCCCCTAGGAAATAGGGAGGAGCTTGGGTGTTTTTGTAGATTTAAATAGTGAAATAAGGCAACAGAAAACCATTCGAACTATACTTTTAGTTGGAGATTATTATTTTTTTTTACTTATGACCGTTTCTTTACTTTTGCTCAGTAAACATTGCAGGGGCCTTAATCTTAATGCCCCTTTTACTGCCCTGAACAGCTGTGTAGCAGGTGAAATCCTGAAGAAGGCAGAGAGCGGAACAAGTGACCCCTCCTTTTCTCACTCTCAACGTTTGGATCTGTAATGCCTCTTAGAGGAGTTTCCTCTCTTTCTGCTGGATGAGGACTGGTGATTGGCTCCGATAACAAATGACCGTAGGGGTCAGTCCAGCTGGACCCAGGCACGGCGATTGTAACTAGCGAGAGACTCTCCTCCGACGCTACGGCCAGAAGCATGAATCATGTTCTAGATTGAACTAGTTACATTTGGAGCTATTGTGAATGCTCTATTTATTCTTCAGGTTGTCCCGAGTAGGCTCTAGCCAGGTGCTCCAGTGCCAAATTCTACATACCTCGTACTCTTAATATAATTTTCATTAACTATATAGGAAGACCACACTGATGTTCAGAAGTTTGGAATAGCCTGGTGGGGCAAAGTGGGGCTTGTAATGTCCATTTAGCACTTTCTAGTAGGGAATATCCAGCAGATTTCTAGTTGGCCAAACTTAAAATCAATCATTTCTTGGGGGTATAAATTTTACTATGATTAGATCAGTGGAGTTAAACTGCGGCCCTCCAGCTGCTAATGGCTTACATTTCCCATAATACCTTGCCAGCTAAGAGGGAAGGGGAGTATTGGTACTTAGTTCTCCAACATCTGAAGTGTTGTAGTTAGCCACTCTGGGGCTATAAGCAAACAGCACAGCAAGGACCAGTCACACTGAATATTTTTGTGGCCTTCTACAAGAAACAGTGGCTTGACGAACAATCTTTAAGTGATTCTCTGTAAAGCATCATATGTTATTAACTTTCAATACACCTACCATTCCTGCTGATAATATTTAAAAAAAATTGTATAATAATCCTCACAAATATTGCCATAGATTTAAGGCGTTATAAATTACAGTCTTTTTCATAAGATGGGGAAGCAATACTTCCTTGCACACGACACTTCCTGTGGCATGTTCCAATCTGAGGAAGTGTCTTTATGAGCAAGTGTCAAGGGAAACGGCTTCCCTCAGTCTGCTGAGAAACAGAACATCCAATGTGTTATACTCAAAGGAATCCTTTACACATACACCTAAAAAAGATGCAGTCTTCTAAGAGCTAGAAAGTTTTGCAATTACTCATTGTTCAAGATGTAGACAGACAGAGCCTTAAATTGGGCAGGGGATGAGATTGGTCATCTATTACCTAACTAGATAGGAGTCGCTGGACTTCATGAATGAGTGACTAAAATTATACAGATGCTATCTTTCATTTAGAAACATGGTTAAATAAACTTATTTTACTTCATTTGTAAATGATAAGTTGCCACGGTTTCACCAGGGGTTCGATCCTCGCAACAGTTATAAGCGTACAGCTGTATGCTCAGATCCGCAAAAATAAGCTAGAGGGCGGAGCCCACCAGTTTTTACAAACACGCAAAAACAATAGGATCTACTCAATAAAGAGAGGATTGCAGGGGATTGAAACAGGAATCTAAAACTTTAGGCCAATGTAGCAAAGTTGGAAAAATTCTCCAATGCAGCTGAACGGGAGACTTTTTTTTACAATTCGGCTACTTTGGCCATAAGTTTGAAATCCCCGCCTCAATTCCCTTTATATTGAGTAATTATGAATTTAACCAATAATGGTAGTTGCACAAAATAGTGCAAGCTCAATGCCACATGTTCCACTGGAATCAGAGTCCACCTTTAAATAAAGACAAGAATCCAACTGCTTATGGGCATGTCCTATCCACAATGTGCTCGCCCCCTACTGGTCTGTCAGTGAAGGTCAGCATGAATCTGCAAGGTTTCAGGTACTACTCACCTTTTCACCCTTTATTCCTGGTGGGCCGACTGGACCTGGGGGTCCCGTATGTCCCTGTTTGTGAAACAAAAGATTTCAAGGTAAGCCAATATTAACCACATCACTGGCTACTGCATTTTTAGGTTTAAAGATTAAAAACGGGGCTGTTAAATTCACACGAAATCCATTGCGTGGTCAACATAGTGTCCAAACGAAATATACTATTTTAAAAAGGAACATGTCACCCAAGTAGTCCTAAGTGGGCAAAATGGAGGGGGGGGGGGGGCCGGACGAAGGGCTTTGCTTTTGTTGGCTCCAACCCTCTATGATTTTACTACTGGGCCATATGTAAATGGGAATTAAAGAAACAAAAAAAAAACACAGTCAATTTGCATATGGGGCACAACAGTGAGCCCACAAATGGGTGGAGACAAGAAACGTTATGGTACACATGCACACACCCAGCATACCAGGTGATGTAACCCACCCCAGCTGCCCAGCTTTGGGGTCAGGCAACGTTTGGAAGTATGATCCAGTAATGGCAGCTCTCTCTCCCCTTCAATGTGCTGTGCACAGACCAATGCGAAACGCGTTGAGGAAGATTTAGCAGATCATGATGGAGAGAGTGTATGTGCCCACAACCAGGAAGAGCAAAAAGGCAAGAAAAAAAAGGGTGTCTTGGCTGGCACTATTTACATATATAAACCCCTCCACCCCCCTCCAGAATAGAGGAGATAATGACACAACGAATGTTAATAGGAATATTATTATGATTTTTTTCAACACTATACCTGATAGCCGGAAATTCCTGGTTCACCCTGAGCACCCATTCTCCCCGGGGATCCCTGAAGTAGGAATGAATTATTGGTAAGTTGATAAAATGCCATTAGAAGCAGATAAAACAAGCATATGGTTTAAGTGGGAGCCGCAACAAACACTTATTATGATTGGATTTCTGTTTAAACATGCCTTCCATTAGTGTAGTGCTTTTTCTTTTTTTTGGTTTGGGTTTTATGTAAGTGCCAAAGAGCATTACATTTTATATTTCTCACTGTAGCATTCTTGGAAGCGAGTCCGGCATATGGCTAAAAGGTTTGTAATTCATATTTCCCCATCTTCCTCAATAAACCTCTACCATTACTGTGCAAAGGGGATCAAGATTTGGCTTGGGGGGGGGGGGGAAGTCTGCTGCTCAGAGTTCCTCATCGGCAGTAACAGGCCCTATTTGAAGGATATCCCTGCTTGAACACAGGTGGTAAAAATCTCTAGGATAAAGAAATGAGTTGCTCACTTCCCTGTGCAAAGGGGATCAAGATCTGGCCTGTTAATCGTAATTCTTATTATCCCTGCCAGTCACTAAAGATGTTCTCCTAGGGCCGGGACATCTTGAATGCAGCATAGATTACTCTCTAGATAAAAACCTAACCTCTCAATTCACGTAGTAACGAATAGTGATGTACTCTTGGATTCTGGGATTGAACCTGGCAGGGTCCTTTGGCACCTGTGCGTTACGTCTAGGAGAAGCTTCTGGTTTAAGTTAAATAGGGTAAGTATGAGCTGCTTCCAATTTCGAGAGAGAGAGCCCCAGTCTTAACTGAATGGCTGGAATTTGAGAGACGCTGTGAAGGGTTAATTTAATACAATGCTGCCCAATTTACGTTGACTACGCCAGAGAGTTAGCTAAACCGGTAGCTAAATCCTAAAATTAGAGAGCATAGACATTGGATTATAGATTTCTAGCAAAAGTGTCTGGGGGGGGGAAAAAAAGACAAACAGGAGGAAGTAAGCCAGGGATATATTATGATGCTCTCAAGAGGTGCAAGGATGTCTGGAATATAGAATGAGTTTATAAAAGCATAATATTAAACTTGGAAGCTATACACAGCCCTCGAACAATGGATTTGATTCAGGCACTGACGGAATCTATCAGTGCAGTTAATTTGACAGTGGATTGCACATCTTAACTGCCCTGGCTGTACAATTAAGATTCCTTTGCTGTGTCTGAAGAGGCGGTTTCCTTGCTTCCCTCAGAGGTGGGGTATATGCAAGTGGCCTCTGTTCAAGTGCTGGTAAGTCTTATCCTTTTCTTGTGAGCATGACTGTGCAACCGGACTCAACCACAGGTAACGTGAGGTCTCGTGAGATGAGGCCTAGGAGGGGCCTACCTAATCTATGGGGTGTGGGGAGGGTATCTCTTTACATAATTTACATGGAATGGTTATTTTCTAGTTTTAAGTTTGAATTACCATACATTGCTGCAGTCGTGAAATTTGTTCTATTTTATAAATTACTTTTCTTAAAGAGAATTCACCCTGCAGATGTCAGAGTCCCTTTAAACCAATGGTACCCAAACCAGTCCTCACGACCCCCCCGCCAGTTCATGATCTAGGGATCACCCCCTTTGTGTTTGTACACAAGGGGGTAATCCCTAGATCCTGGACTGTGGCCGAGGCCATGAGGACTGGCTTTAAACCATACAGGAAGGGTCCGCCCAGCTCTATACATTAAGACGAAAACAGACAGTAGTGCCACGAACGATATTCATTATTACATTATATATTTGCTCTTTTACAGTAAATAAAAATGACAGTTTGCTACTTATGTGAGTCTTACCACAGATCCAAGGGTCCCTCTGCTTCCTTTAGGCCCTTGATTGCCTGTCGGTCCTATTTTGCCAGGAGGGCCAGTCTCCCCGAGGTGCCCCTGAAACCCTTTGCTGCCCTGAAAAATTAAACTCTGAATCAGCTAGGTATGATCGAGTGGTCTGGTCCCCACGTGGAAGATGAGATGCAAGTCACCAGGCCACGATCTACAGACACGAAGAACAGCCTTACCTTGATTCCTTGTTTGCCTTTGTCGCCCTGTTTCCCTGGCTTTCCTTCCACACCCTGCAAGATAGAGGGAAGGGGGTTATGGTTTAGGATGGTTATCATGTGTTTCCAAAAGCTAATCTACCATCACACATAATACGGAACTGTAAAGGTAAGAATAAGACTAGGAAAAGAGGAAATTCTTTTTTTTTTCCCCATGTTACAGCTTCTGCCAAACTTTTCCACGCTTTGTTATTATCACTTTAACCACAGCCAAGAATCTTAACAACTACTCCACACTCAATGAGACACTTTCTATAGCCACTATGGTCAAGTTGAGGACCATCAAGTGGGTGCAACCTACTCACGTTCGATATAGAAAAGTCCTTCCATTCTTCACACAAGCAATGGATAGGAATGGTTTCTGTTCATGTAGGCCTAACGCACAATTGGTTCATAATAAATTGGGTGTCCTCTGGTGATTTCAAACTTTTAGACATATACGGAGGGGTATATACAGAGACCGTGTCTGGGGCAAAGTTCTAAAAATCGCCACGGAAAACAATGGAATGTTCCACTTTTAGAACTCCGACCCAGAATTTCCGATGAGTCCCAGTGAAAGAGTCAATGCTGTAGGTTATAAATAACAGATTTGCATTCTGGGAGAGGTACTGTACGATTAGCCCATTAAGGGATCACCCATCGAGCACGCAAGTGCCTCAGCAGCAGTCTGCCACATCTGGAACCACACGATCAGCCCTGGCCTGGCCATTTTTTTACAAAATGGGGGCAAGGAAGGCTGAGAAGGGAAGTGTGAGCCGAGCAACGGCACATTCCTTGTGACAGACACAAATATGCATGTATTAAACCAGGGTAGGGAGACAGCATTGCCCCCGAATAACTGTACGGAGAAGCAGGGGGGCTCAGGAAATCACAAGGATTACACAGGCTGCTCCTGAACTCTGAATACCGGACGTTTATGAGAAGCATATTCTTTTTCGAGACCGGTTTCAGTAAATGCATAATCTGCGTGGCTGCGGCCTGCTGTCGTTTGGAGCAGTGGACACACGGGGGGTGATGCAGGGTGTGCGACATTTTGGGGTGACAGGGGGGAAATGCAGGGCCGTTTCCGCTCCGTGTTTGCTAGGTAAACTCTGGTGCAGCTGGTTACCCTGTGGTAAAAGAAAAAGATCTTACCACAGGGACAAACTACTTGAGCTTGACTTTTTATTCAGTTGATTTCTACCAATATCCTGCAGAGTTTATTAAAATGACAGACGTCAATACAATCACTGCTGCTAGGAAGCGGTGTGCCCAGGAAGAGGGCCGGCGTGATTGTACAGGCAGAAGGCTGTGAAAAGTTTAAACAGGCATCACAGTACCCCGTCCATTCTGTTGACCCTGGCGAACTTTGTTACAGTAACCGAGAGTCGTGCTCTGCAGGGAAAATCCTCTGCTTCCCCCACACTAGATGTTTAGATATTAAAAGCCATTTGGACTACACAGCTGCAATTCTTAGAGAGTCTGCGTCCGTCCCATTCATGAAACAGATCCAGCTGCTTGGAGGACGCTGGGTCCCTTCACAGCCAGCCAGAGGCTGGCAGGGAGTGATAAGAGCTATAGTACACACAGCGGTCGGAGGGCCTCTTTAGGCTTCAGTTGTGACTTGTTAGTCTTTCAAGCAGGTAGTCGTCTTATCTAATGCTGCCAAGGACACCCAGCCGGCAAAGGAGCAGGTACTTGGGAGAGGCCTACAGAGTTAGAGCATCCTGGGGAGAGACATGGTGATGGCCGGGTACATAATACGTAAGGTGTACCCTCCTTGGACTTGTTTCTCCTTGTAAAACCAGGGATTCCAAGATGCCTTCTCGAGTTTCTCACACACTCTAGGATGACTTTCCTGGAACTGATACCGAATATCTGGCTTGTCCCGAGACCAAGAAATCTCTCTGTAGAGCTGCTGGAACGGAGTGTAGGACTTCCAGCCAGCTGGCTCTGCGAGGGTCCAGCCGACTGCAGCTTAACTCCTTAACTGCGATAGGATGGCAGGGGGGGGAGTCCTTGCTATGGATCCCTGTGGGATTTAATTTAGGAGTTTGCCCCGGGCACCATGAATCTCTGCTTGAACACTGGTGACCTAATTGAAGAGATCTTTTAGATTCAAGCATACAGAATCCTTTGGTTTTTACAAGACTGGGCAGACTGACCATGTATGTTGCATACTACCCCATAAACCAGCGATACCAAGACTTTTACACTAGGGAACGTTGTGGTCTACAGCTCCCAATATGTTCACACATCATGCAGCAGGTAGATGGAGTTGTCCATTTGTTACTCTGTTCTGACCACACACACTATAACGCTAAAGCTTGACTACCCAATGCGCTACCGCTTCCTGGCCAAACCCCTCCCCTTCCTGTACGGGCAACTTCCGAGGAGAAATGGAATGATTGCATATTACCTATTTAAAGACCAGAAATTTCGGCAGTCTGTGCAAAATGACACATACTGAGTGCTTTTCCCTGTCATACAGTGTTGTACAGCCTGCTGATGCTACACCAACTAATTCTCTTTTTGTGCCTTTAAAAAAATTAAAAAAAAGTTCCAGGACAAAATTTTCCATTGCTCTTTGGCAGCAAAAGGGGACGAGATTTGTTTTTAAATGGTATGAAATAGGAAGAGTGGGTGGTTAATTTGTTTGATAATTTCTTTACAGTACCCATGTCCCTTCCCCTGTTTCTCCACCCCATTCTTTATCATGATTGGCTCCAGTGGGATCAGGGAAGGGAGGGGGGTGTGTGATGGGGGCATCCAGAGAAAATAAACACTCATCGCTAAATCTCCACGGCAAAGAAGATGTCCTCCTTAATTCCCAGCGAAACCCATAAAAACCAAGCAGAGTCTAGTTTTTGTGACAAACGTCCTTAATGAACTTTCATCGTACCTTACATCTGCCGGGGAACACCAGTTCTGTAAATTGTACCCCTGGTCCAATCAAAAACACCCGCACTGCTAACCTCTGCAAAGCCACAGGGGAGGGAGTGTTCGCACTGTGTTTAATGTTAATTAAGGTCGATATACTTCCAAGATGTAAAAAAAAAAAAATCTGAATTTTGGTTAAGACCCTAACTGCCTATTTGTCATTTTGTCGGCTTTCAACACTAGAATCCTCATCCAGAAGATGTTTTAGCCTAAAAAGATCAGGACTGCCAGTGCTATAGAGTAATCAGCAGAGTTTTGTTTGTAGGCTAGCTGAGACTCATGGGAGTTGTAGTTGCCTACTCTGGCTCGCTAGCATAATCAAATCTGACGAACCCCCAACCCATGAAGATTTGGGGCACCCCAACTTTGGCAGATTAACCTCTGCTAATCCAGCACAAATTCAGTAACAAAACTCTAATAGTAATATGGAGTTGATCTCGTTTGTAATAACGACAGCTTAAAGAAACTCAGTATTGGTGGTGCTACCTTACAGGCATCTACTCATGACCTGCAATGATGGCTGGAGTAGAGAGTAGAGACCCCTCCGGTTCTCACCACAGTAAGGGTGAGCATATGCATTGCATCCCCAACTCTTTGAGCCTTGTAGGAGTAGTAATGTCTTGTAATGTTATTTGAAAAGGTTAAAGAAATACCTGCCATGCTAGCAGCAGCTGGTGCCAGCATTGAACCTCTCAGTGACGGACAATTTAATAATGTTCTATGGACCTTCACCGACCTTGAAACAGATAATGGCGACCTTGAATGGACCACAGAACGCAAAGTCACCTTGTACAGTGACATTGCCTATCCCAGTGCCTATTTGTTGTTTCTAGGAATATGAGCAATGAGGGGTAGAGGGATTGAATGGCCATCACTGGTGTATCTTGGTTGTGTGCCGCCCTAGGCAGACCAAATTCGGGCAACCCCCCACCCATGTTGCAAACCTATGACATGCGCCATCACCGACGCTGCACACCCACGACATGCCCCCATCACCCACATTGCATACACACTAAATGCCCCATCATCCCCATTGCATGCCACCATCACCCTCATTACATACCCCTACCACGTCCATTAAATGTCCCCCATCACCGCGATTAATTGGAAGGAGGTAAAGCTTGGTGAACGGTGGGGGAGGGAGCGAAAATGTTTGACGCACCAGAAGTGTGCTTTAACACCCTCTGGCAAAGTGCCGCCCTAGGCGAGTGCCTTGTAGAAGATACACTACTGATGGCCATACTGATAGATAAACCGTATCATTTTTATTGTGGCCAGTTACCAAGCGGTATTTATGTTGTCTTGCTATTCTCCGGTCCGAGTTTACAAAGAGTGACTGTTTGCATTGGAGGGGGAGAAGGAGCGAAAGAGAGGGGGAGTGGGGTGGCGTGTACGGCGGGGAAGACACAGCTGGAGGAGGAGGGCAGGGGTGTTCCAGCTGTACTTCAATCTTGTGTAATAGCACTACATATATGAGAAACCTCTGAAGTCTCATTCAGCTGTTCTTTGTCTGTCAGCAGTATGAAGGGTGATGAAATCAAGCAGTTTCTAACAACCACGACCTATGGTTCGTCACTTGTCCCCGTAGACCTTAATGGTGGTCCAAATCATTTCAGAGTAACCCCTTGTAGCACTGTACAAGTTACGTTGCAATAAGGCTTGTTAAAGCAGAAGACTCACTTCCCAAAAATGTACAGATATCTTTTTTTAATAAATATACAAACACTAAATAATAATAATAATAAAAAAAAAAAAAAAAAAAAAAATCTAACATAATAATTTGGAATATAAAAATGGCAGTTAATTTCCCATACTATTCAAGTGATCCCCACTCTTAGGAAGATTTCCCTGCCTCTGAATTCCGACGCACACGAGGTGGATTCTGGGAGTGGGCGTGACTCCTGCTTGTTTGTATGGGTAGGGAGCCAATAAAAATTTGCTAATCCGAAGAAAGGAGGATGTGATACGAGGCTCAGCTGTGTCTATAAGTCTAAACCCATTAGGAAGTGAAACGAGTAAGGCCCCATTTGTCTTTACATCCCTGAGCATGTTTTCTCCCTGTATATACACGCGGACATTCTCTTTTGATATGCCTTTTTAATTTCCAATAGCCGAAAATCCCGCTTGAAGGAAAGTCAAGATTTTAACTTGTTCATCCATTTATTTTTCCGTACGTTCCTATATATCTTCTGTCCCCCCCCCTCTGCATACATTTCTCATATCATGAATGTAACAGATTAGGAAATAAATGGTTTCAGAAACTAATGAATGAACCTCTGCTTATCTCCCATTGGCTACATAGTCTTCACATTTAGAACATTGAGCTGATGATGCACTACTTTTCTGATTGACTAACTTTACCATAACTATATATATATATAAAACAGAGAAATAAAGTAACTTTCCAAAATTGGAATGCCTCCTTTGCACTGTTTACAAGAAGAGACAAGATGGTAATTACCAGGTCCTATTAAATATGAGCAGCCTCCCCCCCCCCCCCCTCGCGTTACACAATAAAAGCTGGGTGACAATCGCAAGCAATGACAGACTCACCCTGACACCTGGTAACCCGTTGTAACCTGGAGGTCCGTCTTTTCCGATCAATCCTTCCACGCCCTTCTCGCCTTTTTCCCCCTCGGGACCTCGCTCTCCCTTTTCCCCCTGTGAACACGCGACAACAGAGATATGCTCCAGTTACAATCAAACAGCCATAAGTGCTAAACGATACTCCAGGTGAGGTCGTACGGCTGAGCACTGGTCAATGAACATGGGCCGCTGTGGGTCATCTGTCGGCTTACCTTCATCCCGTCAGGACCTTGTAAGCCACTGTCTCCCTCCAATCCGGTCTCACCCTGCAGAAAGGAAAGGCTGTTGGCAATCACAGGCAGTATACACAGTTCTTAGCATGTGCCAATCATGTAAGTCCATTAGATGACAAGGATCAGGACACAGGGGCTTTATTTATAGAGATGTCCATTTTTGGTCTGAAAATTATGACATTTCTTAACAACCCAAATCAGGTGCAAGGACTCACTGTAAGAACCTTAGAGTATCTGATGTCCGGTAGATCTGGAAGGCTGGAGGACAATGGGACTCAATAGTAAGTGTGCTGGGATGTGGTGTGTAACTTGTATAGACTCGACTATGGTAGACACAAGACCAGACTGCCCCCAAGTCACCTTCAGCACCTTACTAAGAGCCGCACGGGATACAAATGGGCGTAGCTAAATGATAGTCCCTCCCTGCTTCCCATGCCCACTTCCTGCCTATGGAAAGTCGATAGTAGATTTGCCTAACTTGTGGCAATAAAGAGAATTAATGGCACAGAGCCGAAAGGTCAAACATGTTCGTCAAGGATAGGGTATAGAGTTCTGTTCAGGGACACACCCAGGGATATTTTTTAGGTATACTCACCCTTTGACCTATCAGGCCTTGTACCCCTGGAATCCCAAGAGGACCAAGGTCTCCCTGAAAAAAGGAAGACATAATATTATGAATAGACAATCACTGCTTTAGTTGAGTACTATTAAAAGGATCATCTTGTAGATCTTTGGGGGTAAACACAAACTAACAATGGGAAAAACTTAACTGTGTTTTCCTGGTTACATTTCCTATAGATTTAAAGGGACACTACCACTTACATAAGAGGTAACTAGATAAACTGGTCATTTAAAACAAACACATACCAATCATATGCCACTGGTTTCTTTAAATGATTTAATTAATTGCATACAACAGGAAAAATAAAATTAGGTGTTTATCTCCTGGCTCCAATTTGTGAATATTTCCCATGATGCAACATCGTGCAAAATTTTCTAGCCAATCTCACTTTACAACTGTGGCCAAAGGCTGCATGATGATGTCATAAGATACTCCCCTGCTCTCTAACTGGCTCCTGTGTATCATACTGGGCAGGGCTTGGTGGCTGTGTACAACTTTTTTTTTTTTTTAAGAGTTCTGTAGTACCTTCTTCTGCTAGGGCCCATAGATTATACTGACCCCTATACCTGGCCCACACCCTTTTACTTTAAATAGGGCTACACAATTAAAGAAGAGTCAACCTAATCCTATATGAAAGGAAACATTTCTCCTAAAGCAAAAATCACCTTTCCAATATTGCAATATATTATTGTGGCTTCTGTGCTTTTACAGCACTTGGGTTATATATATATATATATATATATATATATATATATATATATATATATATATATATATATATATATAAACAGGAAGTGACTTTTTTCAGTTTTCAAAAGATTACATTTTGAGCGAACTCTTATATTCCCCCCCCCCCCCCCCCCCCCATAGTTTTTTGTTTGCATTCTTTACTATTTCCTATGCCTAATGCCTCGGGCCTACAAAAAAAAATAAAGGTTCTGCTTAGATACGTCAACTTTCGAATATATATTTGTGTAAAGTTTGTATATGTTTTTAGGAAAGGGCAGTATACTGAATGGGTCAAGTCCTACAATACTGATAGGATCAAATAACAAAGCCTTCTGGAGGTTAGAAGCTGGCAGTGATAGGGCCCAGGTAATCTCTAGCCATCCTCCGAGTCAAAGGACAGTTGTTTTATTATTTTACTATCCTCCGTTCCAAAAAATTTTAATGTTAATTCTCAGAAATGGATTCTTCAGCTTCTGATTATTTTTCTTGTATCTCCTGAATAAATCTCTGAGCTTTGACCCAACAAATTGGAATTCAATTGACCCCTTTCCCAGTCTCATTACAGTGTCATTACACCCTCGTACGGCTATGATTATTCGCGTTTGTTATGACAAACAAACGAAAAGAAATGTAAAAAAAAAAAAAAAAAAAAAAAAGAAACAAAATAAACCAGACAAATACAAACCACACTTCTATTTTTTTTTTTTTTTACAGGACACAAAAAGGGAATCTATCTTCCTCTTTTATCTTTTTTTCTTTTATGGCCGATTCCTGCAGGGGCCTGACCCTTTGTCCAAAAAAACAAACTGCTGCTGTTTAATACTGAGAACATGGTCAGGACAGGCAGCTGGGTCTAAATTGACGACCCTGGGATCTCATGCACAGAGCTGCGTGGTAAAGAGCTCTGGGCACAGAGAGAGAGAGAGAGATAGATGGAAGGAGCTTGAGCAACGGGATCTCCCCATCGCTCCAACTGAGATAAGGAACTCACGCTGGTCTAGGCAGGGAGACGACAGCTACTTTGAGTCTTGTATTTCAGCAGAGGGCAAGACTGCACATATCAATGGGGTTTTGTTCCCATAGAAAGGGACAGGAGGGGAACGGAGGCTTAAATTTCACTTCTGTCACACAAGGGGAACAAGTAGCTCCTGTGAGAGGCAAAGGAGGATTTGCCAAAAACAATGCGGACGGTTTTGGGGTGGTGAGAGATGTTGGGGACATGGCGGGGGGGGGGGGGGGGGGGAAGCGCAGATGCATAAAACAATGGAAAGAATTTGATCAGTGGCTACAAAGCCGCGAGCCAAACTAAAATTATCCCCCAAAATAAACAGGATGACATTAAAGCAGAAACGTATTTGAGAGAATCAAAGACATGGTCCTTTTTGTGGTTCACAAACGGGCCACTATGTTCTTGTTTATATTACCCTGTGCCTACTGTGATTTGGAGGCGTAGGGGGGCATTATTAAAACAGCAGAGTACCACCTGCTGGCCCAGGGCTCAGAAGGGCTGAAAGTCTCTGTGTTGAAGGTAAGGAGAAACAATGGCCAGATCTGTATTAGACTTGTCTTATTTTGTATTCTCTTGACCCTCCACCAGTGTCATCGGCAGAATCACTCACCTTCATCCCTGGTTCACCTGGTGGTCCAGCCTCCCCGCTCGCCCCCGGAGGTCCCTAGAAGTAAAGACACATTTCAGAGAATTGCAAACAACACAGGAACAATAAAATAAATCTGAGCTACTCATCCCAGATCTAATTACCAACGCGTTCAATGACGCATTCATAAAACCAACATTTCCTTGAATGATAATAAACCCCGTCGCATTTCTAGTTGAATTCTTAAGACCCCCTATTACATCTTGTCCATCTCCCACCAAGACAGGGATATCAAAACCCAGCCCCTTAGGGGACACTTAACATGGCCCCCGATTCCTGTACAATTGTTTTGACTGACCCACCTGTGCTCAAGCAGGGAACCTCCAGAAATCTAGGTCAGGATTTAGAGCCCTTACTCTAAGATTATACACAATCCAGAGTGACCAGGTGCACAGTTATGAGTTGCAGGACCTTTTTCCACTCAAAGGGTTAATGAAAAAACTTTGGCATAAATGTCTCATTTCATTTAGAAAAAATATAAAACTTTTTGTAAAATATTTTCCTTGTATATATCCCCTCGATTTTTGTCATGGAAAACCAGGAGCAAAGATATAGTTTAAAAAAAACACATACTCTTCCACCTTGAACGCCACGACGGATAAGTCCATCCACCTGTCTCTAAATGATGACATCAGCATCCCACAATACCCTAAAGACACTGAGCAGGTTATTATATTTATCACCTATGAGGTGTGTTAATGAATTTTTACATAACAGGTAGACGTTATTGTGTTTCATTGGGCTAATAGCCAGCACCTCTTTCTTGCATTTAATTAACGTTTCTACCAGGCAGTATTATTTTGGAAGAAAAAGGTAAAAACCCTGTTTAAAATATTAACAAAAGGTGGAATAAAAAAAATGTATTTTTTTTAATGTGAGAGTACGGACAAGGTCCAAATCCAGAGTGGGAGAAGTCTAGTTATTTAATATATAATCCTACTATACTGCTAAACATTTCCCCTTTGAGTGGCAGCTAGACACGCCAATTAAGTCCTGAGACTCTTGTCTATGTTGAATCTGGTACGAAATAGCACACAAATTAAAAGACAATTAGTTTGCAGCCCGTCCAAAAGCCCCGGCCAAAAAATGTGATCGCCAATTTTGTGTTTATGCGAGGGCCTTTAAGAAAAAATAATAAAGATACAGTAATGACTTTTTAATTGTTTTAGTATTTATTTTGTTCTGATACTCTACATAAATGATACTGCGACATTTTCTATTTGAGATTAATAGTGGATGAATGCTTGTTTTAACCTATATTTGTTGGAATGGCAGTGGTGTGGGTCTCCCTGTTCAATGGCGATGATGTCATGTTACCCACAATGCACTTTTATAATATTTGGGAGAACCTATACACTGAATTCATCAACCACAATACACAACTTCCAGTCAAGAAGTGAGATAGTTACAATTGTAAGTAGTTGAAGGGTAATCTTTGGCACCCTAGTTAAGTTGTGGACTCATCATTTTGGCTTCGGATATATTTGCGGGTCAAAAAGGTTCTAATACGGTACCTTGTGTCCAATTTCGCCTAATGCCCCAACAGTTCCTTGTGGTCCAGGAGGGCCCTAAAAACAGAATACAATCTTTTAATAGGTTATCTTTTGATAAAGCTGTACAAGAAACATTTCCTTAATTTGAAGGTTTTTTTTTGCCCACATGGGATGTTTCGATAACTGTGAGCATTGTAAATAGCTTTATACTGGGGGCGGTCTGTAGGTGGTCTCCTGAAATTAAGCCATTTACTACAAATCCCCAACCCTCAGCCATTCTGACAGGCTAGCTAGTAAATATGGGAACTATAGCCCCTGAGCAGCTGGAGGGCCACAGTTAGGAACTTACGATATAGGATATCTGCTGTGTATCACAAAATCATTTACTTGCCATTTGTGGTTGGAAAGTTTTTTTTTTGTTTCAAATTTTTCAAAAAGATAAGTTGTTAAAAGACATGGTATATGAATAAACCCATAGCCAATAGATGCATCAGATCTTCCTTGTTGCATGCTTCCAGTATAAAAAATAATAATAAAAATCACTCTACAAAACAAAATGTCAGTCATTCTTGAAGCGTCCCTTTACTTCAAGCGTTTCAGGTGTGTTCTAGATTGTCAAAGTGTCAGCATGTGTTTTCTAGACCGTCCAAGGCCACCTGCTCTAGATCAATTCTAGCTCACGTAATGTGTTTCAGATTTGCTTCTAATTTCTAAATGATGCCATCTGATCCAGACGTTTCCTAGACACAGTCATGTGGCACGTTCCAGGTGTTTTCTTGATAGCCACACTCGTGTTCCATGAGCTTTCTGTATGGTTTCCAGATGTTGACGCATTCATCTGGGGTTTCTATGTCCACTATAGGTAAAACAGATATTTTCTAGAGAGTTGTGTATTCACAGGTGTTCTAGGTGCCTTCTAGATATTTTCTGCTTCAACAATGGAAAAAGTATATCCCCATTTTCCAGTACCCATCAGCAGGGCTCAGCTGATGATGGGGTCTAATTTGTGCCGTTCCCCGCATTTGCTCAGTGTTCTTTCTGTGTACCACCTACCTGTTTCACATGAAATGTGTTCTAGAATGCTGCTGTGCTTTCATATGTTCTAGAATGTAAATATTTTGTTGATGGACAGCTTTTTTCTTAAGTTCTGGAGTCTGAAAAGGCACATCATTTGGTTCGCACCATTTTTTAAGTTGTTTTGGACTTTTTGGTCGCTATGTTTGAAACCGGCTAAGGTAGATGACCATTTTACCCATTATTAAGCAATGTGAGTTATGTGATCGCGGTGAAACCCCACCAGACAGCTACCAGCATGTTGAAGAGCACTGTTCTAGATTATCATTCCGTATAAGTATTGCTAGAAATTCTTCTTATAATACATCAAAAATGTTTAGTGCCCTAAAATCCTTAATTAGTAGAGGTGTGTTTTTTTTATGTTTTTTTATTTAGGTCTACTTGAGTCTCTTTAAGGACTGGATTTGAGAACCAGGGTTCTAGCACGTGCATGTGTCGAAAAGCATTTCCAACATGATGCAACACCAGCTTTGTTAATTCGGGAGAATGAGTGGTAATACTCATTTTAATTGGTTGGAGCCTAAACGACTATTATGGAACTATATTTGGGGGTTTTCATAAACTTACCGGATTTCCTGGAATTCCCTTTTCTCCTGTAGAGCCAGAGGGTCCTGGGATTCCCTGTAAGGTTTGAACAATCAGTTGTGCCCATTGCTTGTTACGTTAAGAGCTAATGCAGGCTACAATGGTTTTATGGCAACTTACCGGGAAGCCACGGGGACCGACTAACCCTCTTTCTCCTATTGCACCCTGCACACAGAGACAACATCATCAAATCAGTACTATGCACGGACGGACGGAGGAATGGAACACACAAGGAGTTCATGGACTTATATAATAGTACACAACACAACTTCCAAGAATAACCACACAAATTCATGTATGACAACATTTATAGGGCAATGTGTCAAATGTGGAGTAACAAGGAGAAACTCTGTATTGGTTTCTATGGGGATTGCTTCACTTTGTGCCAGAAATGCTCTAGCTTGGCCACATTAAACACAGCCCATGGCGTTAAAAGGGGTAAGATGCTTTAGCACTGGGGTATGTAGACAGAGGAATGGGTAATAAGGAAGCCAAATGACCCGTTTGTAGGCCTACCTGCTGCCCACTCAGACCTTGCTTGCCTTGTATCCCGAGAGGACCCTGCAAATGAGATATGAGAGGAGTTTATAAGAGGTCAAAGGATCACACTAGTGGCTGCGCAGTGCAAAACATTACAGCTCTTCCCTCAAGCTTCAAAATCATTGGCCAATTCATAATATGGAAATAATTTATGCGGTTAAACTAACAGGCTCATATTTATTTCCTTTTCGGTTTACCATGCACACCGACAGGGGAGGGCTGGCAAGGGAGGCGGGAGGGCTGGCAAGGGAGGCGGGAGGGCTATCCCCCCCCCCCCCCCAAATGGTGCTCTCTAGTCCTTCTCAATGGGCAAGGGATGCACCACTTTTCACTTTTAAAATGTCCCAGTCGGTAACCACAGTTGCCAGTCCTCCCCTGTTGTTGGACTTCGAAAATCCTAGGACTTGGCATGGCCAGGCTGAGATTTGTGGGAGTTGCAGAAAAAAAAACAACTGGCAAACACCTGGACAAAGCAAGGCCGAAAGCCAACTCCCTAGCTATTGCTGTACTACAACCCCCATAATTCTCAGCCAGCTGGAGTGCAGTAAAATCTGCAGCAGTTTTTATCTGGAGAGCAACCTGTTGACTACCCACGAAGCTGGATCAGTGCTAACTATACATATTGTATGCTTGTATTCAGGGTGGTCCTGTAGGAAGAGGTGTCTATCACAGCAGATATGGTGCATGTCATGGCAGGAGTAAAAAAAAAAGAAGCTTTCCCTAGCCGTGGACCGTCGGCCTGAAGGCGTTCTAGCATCATACAGACAGTCTGCGGGTGGCTTAGCACGTCAATGACAAAGAACAACACCTCTGTGGGAACAGGAAGACCAGAGATGTTCACCCTCCCTGTATACACACACACACCCCCCCTCCTATATTACGGCTCAGAGGATCGGCTTGGTCACGGATAATGCAAGAACTGCAACATCCCACCCTGGCCAGAATTCACTTAACTGCTACACATGGGAAAGACACAGTCATACCGTCTAGTGCATGGATCATAAAAAATGGGATTACAAACCAGCCAATCAGAAGCCTCCACACAATACAGCTCGCTCCTAACAGGTGGCTCATGCGCGAGGCTTTCCCGTCTGGAGCGTTCCGATAGGCTGGTTCCATTCCTACAGAACCTGGGGGTCATAGGTCACTGACTAGCTCATAATGTCTCATTGATTCACCGATCATGATACACATCGGCAAACATTTTAATGTCAAACACATTTCGCAGGGTTTTTCTTTAAAACTAGCACTGATATTTGGTAACCGTTAAAAAGGCCTGTGGATTTCAATGCTTGAGGGCAGAAATCATTTGTGGGGGAAAAGAAAATAGTTGCTAATCTTCCCCTAGGTTGGAATACTATACGCATTGTGCTATGTGATATAAGGAATATTCCCCCCCCCCCCCCCTCACCTATCTCCCCCTCAGCATTTTGGGATCTGAAGTAGTAAAATGCCAGTGTGAAATGCATTCGGTCCTAACCACAACTCTGTCTGTCTGTCTATGTGTCTTGTCTGTCGCGTATCTGTCTTGCCTGTCTATATGTGTCTACCTCTGATGATAACGGGTTGGCTGATGAAGTTGTACAGTAGACCAATAAATATTTTTTTTACTCTGGGGACTAAAGTCGCCAGCCCATCCCTGACGGCTGAACTCGGGGAAACTCACCAGGTTTGTCCCTGCTCAATGTATGTTAAGATTAAACATTCAACTCACTTTTTAATGAATAGACCACAATATACACCACATAACTAACATGTGATCCCTTAATAAATATAGTACAAACGCTAAAGATATGTAAAGGATCCTGGTATAACCCTCAAATCATGGTTACTACTCTACCATACTTTTGTTCTTTGTATTGTTGTAACAGTTTCTCTTGTGTTTATTTTGCAAGAAGATGTTTTAAATTGTATTTATACTGTGACTAATACGCATACAGTACTTTATTAACCACAATAAGATGGCAACACTCAATCCCATAGCACAAGGGACAAACTTAAATTGAAAAAATATTTAACAAAATTCAATACTGATCACTGAGATCCTGAAAACAGCTACACGGTCTGCAGTCGAAAACCCGTTTCGTTTACATGTCCTCTTTCTTGAATATAATATTATTTGGTGCCTACCATACATAAAATGTACAGTTTTAGCACCAAATATCCCTGCACATGCAAATGTTTTTAAAGTAATTGCTAAATATTTGACGTCAAGATTATCTATAGGTTGGAAATGTCTCTGGAACGTATAAATCATACACACACACTTTTATACATTCCAATTAGATGACACAATGCTAAGTGTGGCTTTACATATTCCCCCTATTATGTTTGCTTTAAAATCATTAGTAGGAGCACAGTGGTCAAAATTGAAATATTTAGGCTTGTATCTCTGCAATTTAATTGTTTAGCAGTCTTCACTTCTTTTTTCTTATGTATCTACACTCCAAAGACCTGCTCAATCAATTTACAGCTGTATATATATATATATATATATTATATTTAGGTTTAGTAATGTATGAATAATAATTAAGGTGCTAGTATTGGCGTCTTTACTCCCCCAACTAGGATTATAAGTAGAGTGATAAGATTTCATATGAAGCATATGGTAGTGTCTAACACGTACATTGTACAGGTTTATTTGCATATAAAAGAATGCAGAGAATTCTTAATCTCTTTCAGGTTTTTTTTTCCATAACCCAACCCCCAGCTTCTATTTACATTGAAAGAGGACCCCTGAATGAATGGTCTTCTTGCACTGAGCATGCGCAGTGACCAGCTTCATTCAGTTGGTCACTGCTTTCCCATTGGCTGGACAGTTGTGTCACATCTTTGGAAGCTCTCTGATTGGCTCTCAGGAGACACTGGTACAATCATTTTTTCTATATTCAGTTTTGCAAAAACGAAAACAAACAAACAAACAAGTCTGCATAACTGCATATTTGTGTCAGCTTCAAACCCCTTGTGACCGTTCTGTTTTGGCCATGTCTTAACCTTGGTGACAGAGACTATTTTAACACTTCTGCTGTGTTTGGATAGCTGTAATTTTTAATTTGCTTTCTCATTTACTATACCCACACAAATTACATATTTGGGGGGTTTTTTTTCCGGCTACGAAGGGCTTTCCTTAGATACCATTATTTTGATCATATCATATAATTCACTATAATAAAAAAATATATCAAACATTTAAAAAAGAAACACTTTTTCTAATATTTACTTGAAAAAACCAAAAACGTTTACACAAATAAATCCTTCTAAATACATTGGAAAATTTGTCCTGTGTTTAGAAATACCCCATGTTTTTTTTACTTGCAAGTTAGAAGGCACTAAGTATAAGTAGCGCACTGCTTTTTAAAAAAAATTTTTTCCCCATAATTCATTATAGTGCTATGGCTAGCCCAACTTAAAAAACAACACTTTTTTTTTTACATTTTAATTAAGTCTGGGGGTTATAGGGTGCTTGGAAGACATGGGCAAGCTGTTCATCCTGTAATTAATCTTTCCCTGCCCCATGATTGCCGTGGGACAGGGAGAGACCAAAGCTGTCAAAGTCAATAACTGCTCTGACAGCTAAACACATCCGATCACTCTTATAGGCGGTCTATGGGTATTATCCGCTAATCCTAAAAAGAGTGGCTGCTCTGATGTATTACCGGTCACATCCATCCATTTATGATACAAGTAAGACGTTAGGCCTTGGCGGTTCATGAACAGACCCCTGAATGTACAGGCCCCTGTGAAATTGTCAAGGATTTGTTTCAAATGCATGTGCAGGTCCACATCTCTCTGTCGATAAAGGTCCACAGTGTGGAGTGAAAGGCTGATCTGCACAAACAATTTGTGGACCATTGTTCACAAATACTGGAAATATATATATTAATAAAGTGAAAAAAAAAATACAAAGTAAGGGGGTACTGCAAGACCTTTGGTAATTGGCTAATGATAAATCGTACATTGTGGGTTAGAATTGGAATATTCTGGGGCAGATTAATGCGGGATATAGAACAAGGAGGAAAAAAAAAAAATGTAAATGGAATAATTTGGGATTTTACCAACACACCACCCTTTCATTTTCAGTTTCTCTGGAACTTTTTTTTTTTTTTTTGTGCAAAAAAAAAATAAAAAAAAATTAGAAAAAAAAAATCCTTAATAAACATAAACAGGCATACAGGAGACTTTATCATAGCGCATTACTGAGCTGCTCGATTGATCCTGTAAATGGAAACTCTATCCCCCCACCTCATCTTATTTCCCCTGGCAGACAGCTGCAGCGGAGTGAGAGCAGGTCCTTGTTCTAAGGGGGGGAAAAGGTGCAGAGAGAAGTGGAATCTCATCTACGGGAGCTGCCTGGACTGCTTGGGCAGGAGAGCTTGACATCTAACGGAGCCAGCCAGGTCTAACACAGACCGTGGCTCAACAACACCAGCGTTCTGCGGTTTTAGGACACAGATCTGGTTGTTTTAACCCTAAAGGGCCAGGGGAGGGCAGTATAGATGGTGCGAAGGGTTAAATACGGTGAGATGGACCGTGCAACATTCTTTGGTCCCAGTAAAACAGAGACGTCGGAACCTGCCTGGGCACTTACCTTTATACCTGGAAGCCCAGGCCCTCCCGCTGGTCCGTCAGGTCCTCTGGCACCCTGAAAAAGAGGAGAGCGTAGAAGCAAAATGAGAAACGAACAGCAGGTGTCTCCCTTGTGCTACTGAAAGCAGCAATTTTCCTTGAGATGTCCCAAGTCAAAAGCACCCTTGTCCTGCTATCCTCCCACTTCAAACCAGTACGATTAAACCTCCCCTTGGCATGTTCCGAGAGAGGGGCGAAAAAAAAAAAAAGCTTTCAGGAAAACAAACAGCTGTGTCCTTTTACTCCTATACGAGGCCGCAATCCCCCTCTGCTCCCCCCCCCCCCCCCCCCTGATCACAGCTTTTCCACTAACACAAAAGTCAGGCTGGATTCCTCTACGATCCGAACCAAATCCTTGCATTGGGATGGAGAGAGAGTGAGAGTAAGAGAGAGAGAGAGAGAGAGAGAGAACGGTCCATGTTTACTGGCAAAAGGAAGTGTTAGACTACCCTAGGTTTAAAAACCTTGTCCTCTCAAAGGAATGGGAACACACTAAATAACTTTACAATATATAACAGACAAATATTGGCATTACTTTCGTACTTTGGGGATATTGAGCCCCAGCGGGTAACATGGTAGCCCAAGTCAAGCCGGATCAATAAAATAGATAAAGAGTAAGAATTCAATGGTTCTGAATTCCTGCTCAATGCGCCAATGTAAATGCATGTGTTTAACTCGAGATTCCATGGAGGCGGCCATCTTTCGAGGCATCCGCCACTTCCTTCTCAAATCCGCATTAGAGTTTTTTGCAAACTGTTTTTTTTTTTGTCTGTTTGAGCATGGTGAAGATGTAGGGATGGGGGGGGGGGGGGGGTGGAGAGGGAGGGAGGGCTGTGTAATTTGTAATTACTGCTTTCATTGATCAAATAAAAAGTTATTCCTTCTGAGGAGGAAGTTGGATTTAGACATAAAAGACAATGGATAATTAATCGCATAATCGCAGAAGCAACAAACTCCTTGTTGCAGCCTGGAGGGAATGTAGAGTAATAAGTTACAGGCTGTCCCCGGAATTATATTACTTTTTTTTTTTTTTATGTTACTGAGAGGAAGAAACTATTACATGAAAAATGGGTTCTATATGATTTCCTTTAAGATAACTAGCTGGCCCATCCATTATATGCCAGTTTTTATCTATTTTGAGCATAGTCTTATTAGTGGTTATTCCAAGCAGTTAAAGACTATCTATACCATCTGAACCTACTCCTTCTGCAGCAAGGCCGTTTCATGCTCCTGCCACTCTTTTTGGTACATACATTTGGTGTTGTAACTAGGGTTGCCACCTGGCCGGTATTTTACCGGCAGGCTGGTAAAAAAAAACAAATGTGGCATCAGGCCAATGTTAAGTGTATGGAGACGGTAACCTTGAGTCTCTTCTAACGTAAAATAATGACTAGATCTGTTAATACTTAAGTGTTAAAAAAAAAATAAAACGCATACAAGTACCACAAAAAAAAAAAAAAAATATATATATATTGTTTCCTTGAGAGCTATTAAAGTTCTAGTATCTTTGAAGGCGTCTGCCCCATCTTCCTTCTTTGTGGTGCTGTCCAAGGCATACATGCTGGTGATGACATTTCATTGGTATCTAGCCTTTTGAACTTTTAAAGGTTTTTTTTTTAATGGGGTCAGGAATCCCACAGGGTTTTTAACCCTCGTAAAATGAGTTTAAATAAAGAGAAATTAGTTTCTCCGTAGCTGTAGTTGAACTGCGGCACTGCAGATCCTGACTGGTTGAGGGCAATGGGAGTTGCATGTGCCTGGCGGCTTTAAAAGCAGCTAGTTAGCGCCCTACCGGTGAACTTACAAACGTTGAAGAGTAACTTCTTCAGAACGGCGACATCAAGTCATGTACCAATTTCACATTAACGACGACATTTACCATGATGTCCATCTAGTCCATCTAGGAAATACTGGCTGGCTGGACTATGGTTAGGGAAGTATCATGGGTCTGCGATCAAGAGTCAAAATGGCCGGCATTGTAGGTATTCTACCAGCGCACAGGTTAGTAAGCCATGGTTGACATAAGCGGTCATGGGGAAAATAAAATATACTATGTACTAAACTCGTAATAGGCATTATGATTGCCCAACTTAATGGCACTCATTTTATGGACCTCGGAAGGATGAAGGGGCTGAGCTGAGTATTCCACCGTGTGGTTCAAACGGGTAATGCAGTCAGTAACATGGACCAAATGAAGAATCACACCAGCTTTAAGTAAAGCAATATTATGATCGCAATATTTATCCAAATTTCCGGATACTACTCAACATTAAGTACTGTCGTCATTGAACTTGTATATTCTATACAATGCTGCTGCAAGATGCACTTTAAGTCAAGTAATCCCAACAGGGGGGGACAGCAAGGGGTCCACCGGCGATAGAAGGGTTACACGGCCCCTTTCCGTTTAGATTATGTGGGCTTTGAGTGCTTCATGGAAAGTATGAGTCTCCGGTGTATACAAGATTGAAGGATTTACACTTATGTGTATTTCATGGTAACATTTTGAGGTCAGGGAGTTTTCTGCAAACTCTTCCACTTTAGCTGATGGCTCCAGAGGTGTTGGGAGCCAAACTATACTTCCAAAGTAGGAAAATATAAGAGTAGCACTACCTCATCATCTCCTAAAAACTCGTCACTGCCAAGAGAACAATGTTTTAGGAGAAAATAGGCTTCAAGTTATACCAAGCGGGAGTAGTAGGCATTAAATGACCAAAATAGGACTTAAGTACCATCCAACTTGCAAAAGAACTCAACGTTTTCTTTGATTCTCCGACAGGAAGTCAACATTGCGTGACAGGAAGTCAGAATGTTCTGAAGTCATCATTTTCTAGCTGGATGTGGACTCTCCAATAGCAAAAAAAAAAAGATGCTGGAGCAACCCCCAGGGTCTATTCATTACACAGTGAATTGTGATACAAACTGAGAATTCAAAACAATTGGAAATGTTCTCCAACTTGACTTTTTTCGACTGAGTGATTTTAACAAACTTCCCGATAGCTTGCTTTTATAATGCTTTAATGAAAGATTACAAATAAAGTACCTTATGGAGCCCTCTTTACCCCCTTTAGCTCTATCAAGGGGCAGACAACATTGTTTAGAATCTTGGATCTAACCCAACATCAAGGAAGATCTGACCCAAGATTCTAAACATGTCAGCCTCCTGAGAGAACTGTACAAGCAGAGTGGGTTCTATAGGGTACTTTCTTTGTATTCTATCATTAAAGTATTGATATTTACATTTCGTCTTCACCTGATTCAGTCTTCAGTCTTTCAATTAAAATATAATTTATTGCCGACAGTTTTCTCTTAAAAATATTCATGGGTTTCCACGTGAGACGGTAGAGGTTAAAATGAGGATGTGGCATTTTTGGCCCTGTAAAACCTGCACCTTTTTTTTTTTTTTTAAAGGTGTAATTAAGACGTTCCAGTATAGTTTGCTCTGTGTACAAGACAGGCTTGGACAGCGGCGACAAAGAGGGAATTCTTCGGCAAGCGAGAGTGAGAGAGGCAGTCACAGGAAGAGGCTGCAGAGGAAGTGAGACAAGAAGAGCGGTGTTCAAAAACCCTGCACCTAGCATCGCACACCCATTCATCACAGGACCTTGTGCACACCAAGTCATCCTTCAAGGTTCAGCAAAAACAAACACAGTGGAACTTTTTCCTGATGGAATGATTTCCTATCAGGACCAAGGAAGAAGCAAAGAACGCAGCCATGTCAGACAAGTTCTCCTTTGTCAAGGACAGGAGCGAGGAGGAGGGGGGATGAAGAAAATTCCACAATACACGCATTCCCCAAATTTGGGGAGGCAAATTTATTTACCTGCGGTGACCGTTCTATGTAGTGCCCCACACCAATCTACGTTCCACAGATTCCAGGATGATTAACTAGTAGGTCTGTACCAAAGACACTTTAATTAGGACACGAGTGTATTGAAAGGGCAAAGCTAAAATAAAAAAAATAAAAATAAAATAAATAAATGGGTATTTGGTTTTCCACATCTGGTTTGGAACTTGCTCTCCCGTGAATGTAGAGTCAGCTATTCAGGACAACTTGATCCCGATTTGGGAATCCAATTTTTGTGATGAGTCGCAAATATAAACTTGTGCATCGGTGCTGCAAAAGATAAAGCACAGTTCTGGTTTGCTCCAGAGTTTGAGAATATTTGAGAATGAGAGTCATGGCGTTCTGCGCAGTTGGGGGGGGGGGGGGGGTCTAGGGTGGTCTTGAAATCATTTAATTCTTTTGTGATTTGGTATATATCTGACTGCAAAAATTTAAGAAGTGCCAGCCGATTTGAAAGCAAACTATATAAAAGAAAAAAGTTTTATGGGCCCATCGATTTAACCCCTGCAGGGCTGCAGTGACTAACCCTGCACTGAACAGTTGTAAATAGATCACATCAGAGAAGATGTGGAGCCAGTTTTCTTTGTAAAGCTTTTCAATCCACAGGGAAGAGTGCCATCAAATGCAAAGCTTTTTGGGTATCTTTTTTTTTCAATTTAGTCATATTTTCCTTCGCTTTAAGGCCTCACTGAGGCCTAGGACATTCACCTTTGTTTTTTTACACCTTCCGCATTGCGGCAGTTTTAAAGGCTAATGGCATACCTCCCAATGTCCAAAGAGGGACACTTATTTTGTTTGGGAGTGGCCGAATTTGCGGCTAGGGGCGCAGCGACTTCATGGCCACTGGGTAACTACTTAATGCCATTCGGCAAGTCATTGAGAACAAGAATAAAAAAGCACGATTACTGCAGTTTAAACTCACTTTAGTGGGAGTTTTATTTGGTCTGGAGCTCTGTCTGGAGCTCTGTTTATACAAAACAAAAAATTCGGAGCTCCCAGAGAAGAGGGACAATAGAGGAAGAAAGAGGGATGGGGTATCTGGATGCAATGCAGGGACTGTCCCTCCTAGTTAGGGACACTTGGGAGGTATGGTTAATGTACGGTAAATAATGGGGGTTGGAGGGAATCCGGAGACAGGGCAATGCATGACTCCAGGAATTCTGGTTGATGTTAGGACTCCTGTGTACAATGTTTCATGGAGGTCTCACATGGACCTGGGAATGCTACTGAAAGAGTAAGGAGCCTTGTATCCCCCTTCCCCAAAGAAATATGGACATTCTTCCTGAGACAAATGCAATCTGTCGCAGACATCGCTGCATTTGCCCAAAGGAGCCAGTGATTTATCGGTCGGCACGCCGTGTGGCCCTTAATAATCCTTGCAGCTGGCTGCACTTGACAGCGGCAGCTGAAAGGCCTTGATCTGGGCGGCTGGAGATCGCCCTAGGACTGACATCTAATCTTCATACAGGTGTTTAACTGCCAAAATCCTTATTGACATCCTTTCCCCCCTGTCAAGACTCCAGCCTACCTATCCAAAACCTGCCAGTGGAGTCAAAGGTCGGCCTCCGGGATAGACTTAGTACATCTATCACAGATAAGTACATCCCCCCCGGCAGCCATTACATTACTGGATAGTTAAAGGGTATTAAGAGCGCTAGCTTTTCAAACCTGTTCTGATTTCCAAAAAGTCACAACAGAAATGATAAAAAGGTAAATAGTGGTAGAAATATAAGTTGTTTTTTTTTTTTTTTTACCCTTTTAGCACCAAAATCACTGTAGAGACCAGATTTAACCGTCCAACAAATCAGTGAGCCTATATAAGCGCTAACAGCAGTTGGTAGTAATTATAAGCTATGCATAACGTGTTTAAAAGGAGGCATGCCAAATTGGAAATGACACTATTATTTTTTACTATGGCTCCTGGTTATTGTATATAAGTAGATATCCCAACTTTGGGGCTGCAATCCCCAAATTCCCCTGAATTTTTTTTTTGTTCCTCTGCCAAAGTAGCAGTCAACGTTACAAAAAAAATAAAAAATAAATAACAAAAATGCTCCTGGCAAGGGTTAAATTTTGTCGTTTATGGCCATTTTCCAGGGAAATCAAACACATAAAAAAAAAAAAAAGGATGAATCATTTCTTGTGAAATACTGTTCCACTTACTACTCAGCAGATTTTTTTTTGTTTGTCGCCCCCCCCCCCCCCCCCCCCCACTTTTCTTGTTTTAAGTTATGTTTCTTTCCTGTCTGGCTTTGTGCTGTTGCCTGGCAACCGGTAACCTCAGTTGTGTCTGTGGATGCTAAGAGGAGGAATATGCACCGCTCTTGTCACAATGAATCATGCTTGTTCATGGTGATTTAACCAGAAGTTGGAATTCCCAGCTTAAAGATTGCCAGCCGTATTCCTACAGCACAGCATGTAAAATAGTCCTGTTTCGGTGACAAACCAGAGTGATTAATCAGAGCTTTCTCTACAGCAGAAACCATAGATATATATTTTTTTTTTAAACTTGTTTTAACATCTCCTTTATTTATACCTTTAGAAATTACGTGTTCCCCCTTATTTAAATTAATAGCATTGCCAAGCACCCCCCCGGATGTACAACCAGTTTAAATGCTAGGTTTAACGCTTCTAAGCATCTTCTTGACCTGTGTGTGTGCAGAGCCATTTTGTCTCTACAAGTCTCCGCCCCTTTGTCTGACAGTGATAAAGACCATTGCGCGGAACGAGTAGGGACTGGATCAAGAAGGAGTACTGTGCAGTAGAGCCGTCGTTCCACTCTTTTTTTTTTCCCCCCAAGATCTGATCCACATGTCGTAACTTTATTCCAACAATGTAGCCTTTAAAGGCCCCGTTCCAAACACCACCATTGGCCGGGTGGAGAAGTAATTAATACTAAGCAGATCTTTTATTTTAACAAATCATTTCAACCAATCACCGTCCACTCTCTGTGTCACATTACTGCGGGCTGGAATTAATAAGACCCAGGAAAAAAAAAAAAGAATATCAACAAGGTTTAAATTTGTAGGGATTTGGCATTGACAAATAAGAAATTTAATTTCTTTTTTTATTTTATTATGAAATGTTTTTGATTAAGCAGAATGAACAATACCGCATCTGGAGAGGGCAAACATATACAACTTTTAATACTAATTAAGCTGGATCGCTACAAATACAGCAACTATTACATCCTTGCCTCCAGATGCCTTCACTTTGCAGTAGAAACCAGAGGCTACCATCAGAACAAGAATAAAAGGTGTCGCATAAGGTAGAGATAACTTTAAAAAAAAGGGGGCAGATCCCCCTACCGTATCTGATTCAAACATAGAGAGAGAGAGAGAAAGAGTGAAAGAGAGCGCGAGAGAAAGAGAGCGCGAGAGAAAGTGAGAGAGAGCGCGAGAGAAAGAGCGAGAGCGCGAGAGAAAGAGAGCGCGAGAGAAAGTGAGAGAGAGCGCGAGAGAAAGAGCGAGAGCGCGAGAGAGAGAGCGTGAGAGAGAGAGCGCGAGAGAGAGAGCGTGAGAGAAAGAGAGAGAGCGCGAGAGAAAGAGCGAGAGCGCGAGAGAAAGAGAGCGCGAGAGAAAGAGATAGAGCGCGAGAGAAAGAGAGCGCGCAAGAGAAAGAGAGAGAGTACTGTATGCCTGTCTCTGCTATAGCAATATACCTTCCAATCTCTCCAGGCCCCACATTTAGCTTCTGCTTCGGAAAGAGAGTACAGACTTCCCTGCTAGTTCCAAAGTCTGAATGTTCAGTCTTTTGTGAATGGACGGAGAGAGAGGAAATCTCTAGCACGGAGCAGTAATCCCCTGGCTGGATGCTGAGCCGTTTGGATCGTTCTTGTCCCGTCCAGACACATAGACTCAAACAACTCTAATTGAATCTGCTCGAGCCAAACGGCATTGCGTTACAGCTACCCAGTCAGCAAGTCTAAGGATCGCAGCAGACGGACGAGACTCGCTGACCCGGCATTTGGGGGGTTCAGCCTAGACCCACAACATGATGGACTATCTCAGGGTAAGACAGTAAGCGACAGGCCAGATGTTCCTACACTACACCTCCTTCCACAGCTGCAGAGCCGTAGAGACATCAAACCACATATTTCTTTGGAGCTTTGTCCACTATTCTGCCTCTAAGATCCACTGAAAGCAAACTATTCACCCTCGATTTAAAGAAACTGATCGGTCATTGTCTCTCCCCCCCCACTTATTTGGAAACTTAAAACTACAGGAGAACGATGAATTGTAAAAGTTATTGGGAAATCATCACATAAATTATACTTAAAGTGGGGATGGAAAGCAGGTTTTCATATTAAGTTAGCAGATTTCCAAACAAATGGATTGATTTAGAAAAAAAACCCAGGATATTTAATTTGTCTGTGCCGTCTATTGTTACCGGCATCCCCTTGTGGCAACATCTAAAAATGACATTTTCAACCTAGTAGTTCAAGTGCAGTCATTAGCAGCAGACAGGTACCTCCCAACATCTGCCCCTGTGCTTGCGAGGTAGCACGGTTACTGCAGCTGGAAGGGTTACTGAGCATGCGCACAATGCTGCACATGCATGGTATGCATTCTCTGGTGTCTCAGACGCTGGAGATTGAGATCAGGACCACAGGATTGCGATCCTGAATCCGGCCAAGCTCTACCTCTGTCCAGAAAAGTAGAACAGAGCTTGGCGGGACAGACCCCACCAAAACTGGATTGTCCCGCACAAAATGGGACAGTTGCGGGGTCTGCAGACAGCACAGACCAATTTAAAATAAATTAAAAAAAAAATATTTTTGTCTGCACTTTGTGTAGCAAAAAATGAACTAATGTTTACTTGAAAGATTGTATCCAGTGTAGATAGTTAGCATAGAAATGCTTTAATAAAAGAATATAAATAATATATCTTATTGAGCCTTCTTTGCTCTGTTTAGCTCTAACAGGGGGCGGACATGTTGTTTAGAATCTCTGAAGCAAGATGAATGAAGACCTGCCCTAAGATTCTAAACAACATGTCCGCTCCCTAGTAGAGCTATACACCACAGAGAGGGGACAGTAAGATACACTATTTATATTCTTTCTTTTTTACATTTCCATTTTAAATTTCTAAACTTGATGAAATTTTTAAATTAAACAGTAACTTATGTTTTTCCAACATTTGTCCAGTTGTTTCTGTGCTCTACATTCACAATGTAAATTCTTTTTTTTGTGTGAGTGAGTCACTTGAAAAACACACACAGACAAGCCTAAATAAATTTGGCAATAGGGCTGCCATGTTATTGCCTTCATAAATAGGACAATGACCTGAGCCAAATTATTACCGGCCTAGAAGTATATTACCAGCCGAGGGTAGACTAACTCTAATTGGAATGATTCACTATTTAGGGAATAGAAACATAGAATGTGTCGGCAGATTAGAACCATTCGGCCCATCTAGTATTTTCTAAATACATTAATTAGTCCCCAGTTCCCTATGTTATATCTAGGATAGCCTTGACCCTATCCCATGCATGCTTACCTCTACCACTTCCCCTGGAATAGATCCACGTCCATACTACACCAGATACATGTAGCACCTACAACAAACAGTATTCCAATAGTCTACTGCTGGGAAAAGACTGCTTTTCTATTCAGTATACTATATTTGTTTCTCATATACTACAGATAATGGATTTGTGTTGGATTTTTATTTATTTATTTACTTTTTTTTTTTGCGCAGATTTATGGCCTTCCCGACACAGGGAGCCTTTTGAGAGGTTGGGGCCGAAATAAGAGAGTCAGTGTTTTTATTCGTTCCACAAACCATAGCCTGAGGAAGTCTCTGGCTTTCCTGAAGCATGATAGGAATGTACGCGATGATCTCTACGGAACTCAAAGCGTTTTTTTTTTTTTTTTGCTCCCTAGATCACTTGTGGATTTACCTTTAGCCTCTCAAATACCATCGTCGTTTGCACAGATACCGTGTCCAAACTAGAAATCATCCTGAACTTTTAGTTCACAAGGGATCAAAGGTCTTCAGGCCTGTTTTCCTGTCAGATGCGTTAGAATACTTGTCCCCTTGGGCCAAGAAAAGATTGTATTTTTATTTTTAATTGTATTCTCTTATATCATCTCACCTTGGACCACTTAAAAGAAAAAGGTGACCTTTCATCTTCCAGAAAGAGATGTTTGGGATATCGGAAAGGTACAGGAGATTTATTGCGAGAGTTAGAGTGCCTGCCAATTCATCGCAGTCAAGTCCTCTGTCGATGCAGGTTAGTTTTAGGGGGTGCAGGTTAGTTTTAGTGTTCATTTAGGATTAGTTTTAGGGTTACGGTTTGTATTAGGTTTTGGGGTTAGTTTTAGGGTTAGTACTAGGGATCGGGCTTGTGGTTAGTATTAGGGTTACTTTGAGAGTTAGGGGTTGGGATGCTGGCCTTCTAGGCAGAGTTTAAAAAAAAAAAGGCATATCTCAGACTGACCAATAAAAAGAAAAAATTAAGCTGGGCAACGCAACACAGACACCGGACAGAGGGGACTTTCCCCATACCCAGGGACTGGTTAATCTGGGAGGAAATGATCTGCCTGGTCTTTAATTCCAGGTATAATTTAGTCAATATTTAACAGAACCACGGCATACCTGCCACCTGCCCTGGATTTCCAAAAGATGATAATCTCAAAAGATTGCCCCTCCCTCGGCTGTCATGGAGCGAGTTCACAAACTAAGATTCCAACCTGAAGTGGTGAACTATATGGATGACATATTCAATAAAAGGTGAGTTAAAGGTGAGATAACATAATGATACATGGTGACAAACCTGGTGAGTTCCTCCTGCTAGAAGGACAGAGGTGGCAATCATATAATGTACTGATAAAAAGTGATAGTTTGTAAAGATGTAGCTATGTATCCTATATACTATATAGTCAGCTTAGTTCTTCTAACAGGACTAATATTAATCTATTATACAAAGAACAAGCTGGAAAGCCACATTCTACCTATTAGAGCAGGCAAAAGGCTTGGAAATAAAGTGTCAGTCAATGAATATTCAAGGGCCGTAAAAAAAATAACTATGGATATAAATAATGGCAATTTCTTCAATGGTTTAACAAACTAGTGCAGTACCACCCACGGAGCAGCAGAGGGCAGTAAGCCAGAAGATCCAAACATATACTACGGTCGTAATAGTCGTACAACAATGGAAATAGTGACGAATAAACGTGAACAATTCACGATTCACAGATATGAAGTGAGAGGGGCGGAGACTGATAATCACAACATGATTTTGGCTTTAATGGATTTTGTGTAAACGAAATTTCAGGTGACTGGCCCACTTTAATGAACCATTCCTTCTAGCAAATAAATATCAGATGTAAAAGTTAAACAGATGTGCAGAGCCTGGCCAGGACTCCCTTCCTTAGCGAGTGTCCATGACATTTCAAATCCGCTTTTGGATGGGACTGGGCAGGTGATCTGCAGTAAAAAGACAGAGAGATGATTCATCTCTGAATCAGCTACAAAAAAAGGAATCCATCTGGAGCGCTCACCCTGGAGTGTGTGCACACAATGACACAAACGCTTCCCAGACGCAGGGAGTTGTGTATGTCTGCAAGACCATCCCCGTTACTCACACAATAGTCTCAGTGATCAAGCCTAGGTAACAAAAATTTGGTGGTGGAAATTCGTAACTTGGTTGCAAAGTGTCAGGAGAGTTGCCCCAGATATTATTAATAAAAACAAACTGGCTGGCACTTCCTGCCCTACAGCTCACGTGTAGACACAACTCCCCATAATCCTTTGCAAGATCCAAAGACAGAAAATTGGTTTAGAAAGCATGTCTGTGCGGTGCCAAAAAATAAAAGCCACGGCCATTTCTTCTGCATCTTATTTATTTGAATATCAATCATGGATATGAATGCTCATCTGACACTTGCGATATAGGTGCTGATGTTTGGTAACATTTAAAATACTGATGCTGAAATGGTGACCCGTGATGTGGCCCTTTAGGGTTTTTGTGTGGCCCTTAACAATGCCAAAAAGCCAATTGGTTCTTAAAATTTATAATGTCTGGCTGTAATTTCTGCATGGTATGTGGCCCACCACCCTAAAGGGACTGTATCACCGAAACATTGTTCTTACTGTGCATGTAGAGCATAAATGATTGAAAATGATCTACACATTATGTTAGCAAAAAGTAAATGCCTGAATTAGGAGAAACATGTTTTAAATGTCTGGGGTGTCTCCTGTTTATGACATCACCTGTGGCACGGTATGCAAATTACACATTTCCCATTAAAAATCATTTCATTTGCATACCGTGCCACGGGTGATGTCATAAGCTGGAGACTCCACAGACACATTTTATCTCCTCATTCAGGCCTTTGCTTGCAGTTTTGCTAACACAATGTATAGATCATTCTCAATGTTTTTTTATGCTCTACAGTCACAATAAAACCAATATTCAGGTGATACCGTTCCTTTAAACTATAGGACAGCAAAGATTTAGATGGCTAGAATAGTGGAAAACATTGCTGTCATTTCAGCTGTGTCACGTATAGTCCTGATTCGACACATGCACAGTAGCGCTGACACGCCCCCTCCTAAACCACTCCCCCGCTGATGTTGCAAGATACGTACATCCAATGCCCTGATAAACGCCAGGGTAATTTTGAGACATTTTTCAAGAGATCAAGCAGGATCAACAATAAAAGCTACGTTTTGCACTACATAAGGAGAATATATATATATATATATATATATTTTTTTTTTTTTTTTCCCCCCCATTCTAATTGGAATCAGAATGGATTTTGTTACCACATTTCAGCAGATTTTTTTTTTTTTACTATTATTTTCCATAGTCAGTACTACCCGCTGGGACCGTGCCAAACAAAGATTTAGCAACAGTAACAGAAGCCGAAAGGCTATTTTTAGAAGAGAAGTTAAAATGAGTCATGGAAATAATAATAAAATAAAATAAATAAAACTACCAAAAAGGTCCAGATTTATTACAAGGAAAAAGGGGGATCAGTGCACGCCTGTCCGTGCTTGTAGGTGCGTTAAACAACGCCACATTGTGATGTCATAATAACGCGATGTTGAGTAAACAGAGAATATCTACAGGTTGATGGATCTTCCGCCACGCTGGTTGGCATCCCAAGATCCCTTAAAGGCAACCGTCTTGGAGAAATGTTACCCACGTGGTTGAGCTAAGAATTCTTATCTCTTCTGCCTTCCGCAATACATGTTTCTGTAGAGAGACTTTACAGTAGGTGAAAACAGGAAGCTGTAAGTCTAATTTAGTGGCTCTTTAAATGGCAAATGTGTAACATGACAGACACAAGCATAACACATTAGTTGTCTCTTAGTCTATGCATTTGATTCCAATTCCGTTAACATGATGTATAGATCATTCTTATTCTCGGCTGTCACAATAGTAATGAGTGTACTGGTGAAGGGGTCACTTTGCTCTTTTTGGGGATAGACGTTAGATTTAAGAATTGTGCCGCAGGAATGGATTTATTAATATAAAGCATATGGGGTTCATAAAAAAGGCTGTGGATGCATAATATCCCTCCTAGGCCTCTGCCTGAGCGCCCCCTGCAGGCAGAGATTCCAGAATTACATAACCCAGCCAGAATCCAATCCATCGTCATAAAGTATCTGACGAACCCAACTCTCAAAAATCCCCAGGCCGTAAATCATCATAATGGTAAAAACAAACAATCATCACACAGTATTTTCAATAAATAGGGTCAGCGGCCCAGATAACGGCATCTGCCGGTCATAAAAGCAGGCCTGGTTCTACCATCAGCTGGGCATAAAAAGATTTGAGTCTCTCTGAGGTCCAGATCTAGAGATACATTTGTACAGCTTATGAGCCAATGGACCAATTATGGAGCCAGCCTAGTTATTTTTAGGAGCCAGGAAGAATGGTACTTCTATAGGAGTTCTAGGAAAACCAAACAAAAAAGTTGTGAGACAGTGGTAGGGATTGTAAGAGCTGTGGCTCCTGGGATTGGTCAAACCCTATGTTATTTCTTTACCAAGCTAATTTTTACGGGCCTGCCAGTACAATACCAGCTGGTTGGCCACTCAAGCCCTTTAGATCAGTCTTCAACCAACATACAATGGAATTGCCTTTCTAGAGACAAACGCAACCTTTAATCATCTCTAATAATATGTGATTTATTAAAAGGACTATATAGCTCTCCTGTCAGTCTACATAAAACCACCTACTTTCTCATGGACAACCTATTAAACTCTCGCTCTAACCCCTGTAGTAGCCACAATCTAGAACAGAGCTTCCCAAACGGGGATTCCCGCAACCCTAAGGTGGGTGCAGGATGGAATTTCAGGGGGTGCTTTGGTCCTCACAAGTCATCGACCTTGTGAACTAATAGGTGGCTGTGTTGTCTAGATAGTACTCATAAATTCACGATTGCTAGAGTTCGTTAAGTATTTCACCCCTCAACGCCTCTCAGTTTCAGCCATCGAGAGATCGTTTCTCCATATTCTGGTAGCCCAATCAATTCACCCAATAACACTGCCGAGAGTGTAAGGGGGCGAGAACATTAACCCAAGTATTTCCTAATGATGTGGGGCATAGAAAAGGTTGTGAACTACTGATCCCGAAGTTCTCTACCAATCCCTTTTTCTTGAACCAGCTCTTCTAGAGCTTGAACCAGCTCCTCTAGAGCTTAAACCAGCTCCTCTAGAGCTTGAACCAGCTCCTCCTATGCCATTCCTATCAGTGCCAAAAGTTATAAACTTCTCCTGCCAGGTCCATCACCTGGCCGCCTCTTTCACAGGTCAACCGAGTTACACAACTCTGAATTATTCCCTCCAAAACCAACTAGTCTTCTGACATTCATCCCCCTTCATCTGATCTCCGTAATAAACACTAGAGGATTTCTAAATCGCTGGATAGATGCTCTGATGCCAGGTAAAATGGGGAAAGCTCACAGGGTTCTTAATCTCCCCGACTCAATGTTGCATTGTTCATGTGAAGCCGTCTTTCAAGGCTATGGTATGCGGACAGGCATGCTCAAAGCTGGGAGTCCTGTCCTCTGTGAAACCGATACGCTTGTAACTATACGGTAGCAGGACTGGGTCAGTCTGATAATTTGGCTCTTGTCCTATGGTTTCCTCTTCTTGGAAACATATATATATAAAACTCTTGTTCTTGGTTGCATACTAAGCCACATGCATTTCCTTAAACCAACTTTGGGCAGCAAGCTTGACCAACTGTTTGTTTTTATTGGTTTCCTAATGTTCAACATGGATAGCTGCGGTACTCATTTTCGTTTGCTACGCCTGTTACTGTCCCCTTTACATCCAATAAAGGCTTAGTTAGGGGTCTTAAAGACCTAGCGTTAGTAAAAAGATCCACCACAATTTTGTTTTACTATCTTCTAAAGGACGTTCTGCATGTGCAGCTTGGATATTCTGAGCAAAGATTTCATTTTTTTTTTTTTTTGCTATCATTTACAAACTAGTCCTGGCAAGCTTCATACTGAGTGTATGAAACATGCTTTAAAGGGACATTTTGGTGCCCAAAATTCATCTTCCACAAATGAATGCACATTAATGTGCTTTCAAATCCATGTCTTACATTTTGCATTGCTTAAAATATAAAATACTTCCAGCTAGATGAAATTGTGAGATTACAGCAGTTTGCAAGAACCCAGGACTGTCCACACTAGCTTAGTAAAAGTCAAAATCTGCATTCACCGATTTATGAGAGACAGTTGTCCATGCTGGGTGAATTTTTTGGGCGGCTATATAAAGTAATATAAAAAAACAAAACAAAAAAAAATAAATAAAACTATGATTTGAGACGTAACCACATCAAAATATCAAAAAGACCTAACAGATCTAACAGGTTTAAAAAATAAATGGTTTCAATGTTTTATTCTTTTTACTCATTAAAAAAAAAATAATGGGTGAGAACATTTAAAGAGACAACATGGTTTGCTTTATCACTCTATTCACCTTTAAACAGATTATTCTCTGCCACGAAAAATCTATTGTAATCTCATCTAACTGTAGTGCTGTTAACAGTACAGTGATTGAGTGTGATACGTCTCTGTAAAGATATACTGTGTATTTTCGCTCTGCCCCCAGTAATTAGGCTATAATACAAGACTTTGATGTGGTTTCGACAGAGAAAAAGAAGACGTGGACAGCGGGAGTATATTAGAAGCCATTAAACAACAAAACGAATCACAATGCTAAACTATCAACTCTGGGGTCCATGTTACAAAATGGATTAAAAGGCAAAACGTGATCATTGTTGACCAGATTTGCATGTGCCTTCCCAGAATCCCTTGCAGTAGTGGTAGCACTGTGGATGTGTGATGGCTGTGGTAAAAGCAAGCCTTCTGGCTTGTTCCGAGTGTGTATATTTGTATTTGATAATGCCTCCGCTACCCACTGAAATGCAGGTGAAGGGGTTTTTCCATCACCTATAACCTACCATTACTGAAATGAATTGTTATTTTACATGATATAGGGCATTCAAATGGCATGCCACTGTAGTCTAAATCTTTGGTTAGTATCACAGAGCAGATAACGGCACACACAGGTCACGGCAGTTCACTGTCCCTTTAAAAAGTAGACCAATGCCAGGGTTTATTTATAAAGGGACATTCTATGGGCAATGTTCTAAATGTGGAACTATCAGCAGGAAGATTCCATTGGCTTCCTTGACGATTCCCTCCACATTCTCCAAATCAGCTGATTTTAGTCTGCTTTTCATAACTCCCTTAAAGGGCCTGGGTCTGTGGAGGGTCCCGGGAACACCATTAATTTGTCCATCACACAGTCCAGTAAATGTCCACCTTAAATCAATATTGGTTGCCCAATCCTGTGTCACCCATGGTTCACAGCTTAGTGAGTAGACGTCATTATCAACAGTGCCATTCTTTTTCTTTCCAGCACAGTAAAGTGATCCTTCCAAGAAGGTTCCATGGAGGAATGCTGTGCGCGCACACAACATTTGTGAACCAGCTGCGTGGACAATCTGTTTCTGAGTACACAGAGTCGGAAACGAGGATACTATTCAAACTGACACATATAGAGATCAGGAAATTAAACTGCATAACCTCAAGGGTTGTGTGTACTAATACACATACCTTTGGGGGCCAAACAAATATATAGTGACTGTGCTTTCCCTTTAAATTAGGGGGCACTTGCCAGTGATGCCTACTCCAAGGCAGGCATGCTTTATACATTTTCTATAAGCTTCCCTAGAAAAAAAAAGGTGAGATATTGTTACTCGACCTACACAAATCTCAGGCGTATCAGCGTTGAGTCTTGTGGATAATGTAGACCCCCAGAATTCCGATACCCCAAGGAAATTTAATTGGGGTTTTTTTACTCCCCTTTCACAACAGATTTTTTTTTTAATCTTATTTGAGAATTAAAAATGAGCGAATTCTCATTTGAGGGTAATAAATCTGTCAGGCGTGGGGCTTCTGAGCCAGGTACCTTACTCTTGGCAAAGGGTCGAGCCAATTTTTGTGGTATGCTTTGATCCTATTCTTTAAGTGTGGGTACGGATAGATGGGTTCGCAGGCAGAGTTTCCCAGCTCCCGACTGGAAGGCTGGACGCAGTTCCTCAGAGAGTTTCACGCTTCCCAAGATCATTATGGTGGTCAACACAAAACCGGCGAGAGGTACAAAGTTCCGATAAGACATTATAAAATAAAGCACAGCTGGAGGTATTAAAAAAAGCACAGCTGAGGGTATTAGTAAGGTGATCCCGAGCCTTAGAAGGTAGAGGTTGGGCCTGTGTATGGATTTAGAGTCTTTACCCTATTAGCAAAAGATGAAAAGGTCCAGGAGATGGGTCAACAGAGTCGCAACAGGGAAACAAGAGATAAAAGTCTTACTAGAGTGTGTATGAAGAGACTGCAAAAGGGAGAAAACTCCCAACATTCTCAGCCGGTAAGTGGTAAAGAGAGAAAATCTTCAGCTGCTGTGGACGTCTCCCCATCTCATTTATTTCTACAATGTCCCTTTTAAGACAGGACAGAAAATATCTAACACAAAACTAAGCTGCACCTCAAGTCTGTATTCCGACACAACATAAATCGAGAGCGAGTGGCCACTATAAGCTTTAAACTCAGATATAGGTAAATCCTGTTACAGCACAGGATAACGTGCACAAGAAATAAAATCAGAGGAGTAACACAAAATGCTGGGGAAACTTCTAAATCCCCCCCCCCCCCCTGCCCCCCCCAAGCACTATTTACCACCTACACTTGTTTCTTTCAATTGCATTGTTAGCCATGCATGGTCACTACACTCAAAATCTGCAATTGTACAGTAATGTGATACAATGCACTCACATGCTTGATAACAAATAAAAAAAGGAGAGATGTTGGTGGCCACCTTGCCTAGTGCTATCAAATATATATATTTAGAGGTCAGTGTCTTTGCATCATCATCATTGCCTTGGAAATAGAGGAACCACCTAACATGGGATTATTCGTAAGTTAATTAGTATTACATGAGAGGTGACTTAATAATATAAAATCACCAGTTCAGTATCCGCAACCCATTCTCTTTTTCAGCCGTTATTGGAATGATTGAGAATCCTACATCTGCACAAGAATCTAGGAGTAAAAATGACAAAAACCTGCTGTCTCCCTGATCATAAAACTCATCATTTCAATTCTCACATCTGATGAGTCACAGATAAGGGGGAGAGAGAGTCAACTGTGGTATGGGATTGTTCTTTCAGATCTGCGGCCCACTCTCTCTCATATCACATTTAAGATTTTTTTTTAAAGGTTTAAAGCTTTAAACAAAACAAAAAAGTGACACTTTCATGGTACATAACGCAGATTTTTGTCCTTGAGGAGTGTGTGGAGTGGATTTGTAGAAAACATTTTTGAAACTTAAAACTGTTGCGTTCAATCACACAATGACCACCAATAAGTCACTGCTAGATTTATGGCACTTACCCTTCTGCCCTTTGGTCCCCTTAAACCTGGAGCCCCCCGAGATCCAAGTAAACCCTACAACAAAAATCAACAGAGAGGTTTAAATGGTAACTATACTGGAAAAAAAAAAAAAAACCAAAACCCAACTGTATAAGTGAAGTGTAAGCTCTTGAGATTAATCTATCTTGCCCACCCTTACAGTGTTGTTGTGCTTACAGTGCAAACAGTTGTGTTTCTGTGCCAGGGAGATGTTAATTTAAAAAAAAAATTGTGTTAAGAGGGGATAGCAGATCCTGTGCTCAGTGATCAATGAAATGGAACTTACGGGTGGTCCGGGAGGCCCTGGTGGACCGGATGGTCCTGGGTTACCAGCGTGACCCTGCAAGAAATAAAAAAAGAGAGAGAGACAGTTGTATGACACCGATAATCATAATATAAAATCAATATTATGTCACTACAGCATTTTCACCAGACTCCAACCATTGAGTGTTCCCTTTTAAAAGTAAATGCACTAGGTTAGGGTCCAGGGTATCTCAATGTAACCTTCAGGGGTAAAATACTTTATAACTAAATAAATGTTTGGTCACTTTTAGACCTTTCCCCCCCTTAGATATTACTTTGATATAGCAGAATTACAAGCAAATGCATGAATTATGATTAATATGTGTTTAAAAGAGTCAGTATGGTGTCTCCTGTATATGACATCACCATGTGGTTTAACATGCAAATGACACATTTCCCATTAACCACCTTAGTGACAGGACTGTTTTAACAATGGTGCGATGCATTTTAACATTTCTGCGATGTTTGTGTTTAGCTGTAATTTTCCTCTTTCTCATTTAATGTACCCACACGTATTTTTGGAAATAAATACAAAAAAGCACAATTCCATTATGTTTATCATATCATATAATTTGCTATCAAAATAAATCATAAAATAGGATGGAAATAAATACAAAAATGCATTTTCTAACTTTTACCTAAAAAATCTTTTACCCGTCTACAAATGCAAATACAAATCGTTTAGAAAAGTTATCGCGCAATAACTGAAAGTTATGTTTTTTGTTTCCTAACTATTTTCTCCTATAGTGACCTTTTGACCCCAGTTCTATTCATCACCCTAACCCTTGCACAACCCTATCCCACCTGTAACCCTAAGTGCGATCCTAACCCTATATCTAGGGTTAATTAAGCTCTAGTTAATTTTGGCTTTTTTTTTTTTTTACCCGTAATGTTGCTGAGTGCCTCTAGAGGCAGTCTAGCAACAGTAACAGAGCGTTACTCTGCGATCAATTCCAGAGTGATCTGTGATCACTTCCTTGCTGACATCATAGCAACACCTGGCTAAGCCTAGGCAGCGACCGTTGATTGCTGCCTATGCGGGTTTCACTGCAGGATGTGCCAGGTAAACTAAGTGACAGCTTTTCCGTGACGTACCTGGACATCCGTGGTCCCGAAGGGGTTAAAAAAGTAGTCCATTTGTATATCAAGCCACAGGTCATGTCATAAACAGGAGACTTCGCAAACCTATAGACTCAGCATTGTATAGATCCGTTTTATTCTGTACACTCACAGCACAAGCAATATGTATGGATGCTGCTCTTATAGATACGCTTTATCTTTACGGTATTTGCCCCTTTTATCCTCCTAAAGGCTGATCCGGTAACAGACTGGGCATCAATCAAATCCAAATTGTATTTTTAAAACCTTGTTTTAAAATACAAAATCAATAAAAGGTTCTCTTTCCAAAAAGGTAAATTTGGTGTTTAAACAAGTTCAAAGGTGACATATGCCCTACCTCCCTACATTCCAAAGGGCTAAAGAGGGACACTTTCAATATTGTGGGAGTGGCTTGAGGTGAGGCTATGGGCGGGGAATTACCGTAACTTTTTCCGTGACTTTGTGGCCTATTGATAACCATTTATGTCATATGGTAACTCAGTTTAGATCAGTCCATGCCCCCAAATTGGGTAAACCCTAAGCCCTGGACTGGTGTGGGAGATGGCGGGGCATGAGGACTGGTTTGAGAACCAATTGTTTAGATTAAGAATAAAAGTATTTAACATATTAATTGATATATAAAAACATTTACTGCAATGTAAACACACTTTGTTGAGTTGAAGCTTTGCGATACACTTATACCGGCCAAAACGTTTGAGCTCCCCCCAAAAAAGAGGGACAACAGAAGGCCAGACTAGCCACCAGCTAAAGGAAACATGTGTTTAAACTGGGATGAGACACAACCTGCGCAGTTGGCGGAGCAAACAGTAGGCATTGCCGCAAGTGGTGCGTGTGCCAGCGGAGATCTAGCCATAAACATAAAAGATCGGTCTCCGAGACCGATTCTAAATATGACCTACTGCAGGAAAAGGTGTCAGCTGGATGCCTTTCCATCAATCTCCCAAACACAGGTCTAGTGAACCATTCCTGGGACTAATGGAAAAGTAAATTCAATTTGCAGAATGGGGTATACTGAGGGCATCTATTTAGAAGTACCCCACCTTCTTTAATTAAAGGGAGCTGTTATACACACCCTGTGGCTCATCTGAGACTTTTTAAATGATGGAGAGCTTTAAAGAGGTCTTTTCAGTGAAGGCCATTTATATATATATATATATATATATATATATATATGCAGGAAATACCTGGTAGAAATTCATATAAACAGGCGAGGCAGGGGAAAAAAAACACACACACACACACAAAAACAGGGTAATTAGGGTAAACAGAACTCCCTGTAATTCTCCAACAGAGCAGACGTCAGTGAATACAGGTATCCAACCACACTAGAAAAATACACTCCCCTAATGAAAACAGGGAAATGTAAACAGAGCAGGCAAGTCCTGTCCAAACATTCACACACACAGGAGTCCTCTCTGAAGACTAATTCAATCAAGCACGTGGCACCCTGACCACGGAGAGGCCAGGGCCCTGACCGGAATTATCAACACACATTGGTGTTTAGGCGACGGTTAATACACAGATTCCAGAGAGCGAGCCCCACATTACAGGCCCCAAGGAGCTAAAGTGTTGAAAACATTCCCCTTTTAGGTATTAAGGAAGGATTAAAAGCTTTACACTGCAAAACCGAAGAGGGAGGGCACGTGATCGCAGAAGCGCTTCACGGGTCTCGCAATGGGGTCAGTTGGGGCTTATAAACTGTGTAAACCTGCGTGGAGCTTGGGCTGAGAAAAACATGTGCCATCAGAGACAAAATGGCGGCCATGTTTGATCTGTAAATCACTGTGTGCACCTTGGGTGCTCTGGACTGTCCTATCAGGGCACTGGGTGAACCATGGGCTGCATTCTAGCCATGCTTTTTAGTATGTTCGTGCAGCGGCCATTTTGTTCACGCCTAACTGACCAGCTGGGACCTTATGGGGTTCTAAGAACAGACTGCAATAAGTCTCTGGTACTGGATAAAATACTTTTTTTCTGGGCCGCATAGAGAGGAACGTAGCGAAAAGCTAGTGGAAAAGGTTGTTTGTTTGTCTGGCTCTCTGAAGGAACTGTCTTTATTTACAATCAGAAGCGCAATGTGGCTTCTGTCCAGGCAAGTGTGATAATTTGTATTTCGATTGGAAGGCCGAGACTGCCTCGCACCCCCTATGGTTTGGGCTTCATGCCACATGCAGCCAGTGAGAATTTATAAGGCAAAGGAGGTTTTCCTACGGGGTCTATTCACTTAACCGGTCCGCGGGCTGCCAGTGAGACACCGGGAATGCCATGGGAATTCAAACTAAAACACAGCACGATAGATAACTTCTCACCATAATGTAATGCTTTGACGTACATTTGAAATACAAGGGGCATCACCTTGGACCATTGCGTTGAAGGGTGGCTGAGACGTTAATCCACCCCCCACCCCGCTATAAAAAGATTAAATTGCATAGGACATCTTCGCTGTTTGAAAGAGATTGGGAAAGTCCAAAACTTACTCCTTACCATTGATCCCTTGACTCCTGGTGGTCCCGGACCCCCAATCGAACCTCGATCCCCCTGAAAAATAGATCCCAATGAGCATACTCAAAAACACTCCCCATATTAACCTATTCCTGTAGTACAACTTATGAGATGTTACTCCGAATCATACCAGACTTAATGTTGGACACCACTTCAGATTCCAGATTTATGGGGCTGACCCCTTCCAGCACAAGCAGTAAAGTGGTCTGCAAACCGCTCTGTACTTACCTTCTCTCCCGCTATGCCCGTCTCCCCGACAGGCCCAATGAATCCAATGAGACCCTGCAAGAAAGCAAAATAATGCTCTTTTTATTTTGCTCCAGCCTCTTGCACAGTGTACCCGTTTATTTGGTACCAATTTTACAGAGCCAGTTTCAAGAGAAGGCATCGTTTGCCCTCAACTAGATAATGAATCAATATGGCTGCCCGCAGTGTACTGTATAAAACGCACAAACAAATCCAGCAAGAATGGAACGGACGCGTTTGGCTTCCCAGGACCCAGACGCGAGACTTTGTGGGTTAACATGCAAAGCACCAGACTTTCTCTTTTAATGGTTTTAATATAAAAGGAGGAGAAAAAAAATGAGATTGGTCATGTGGGTCCAATTAAAAGTATCTCTGGGTACTAATTATTACTAAGTCTAATAAATGGGAGAGGGAATTTTAATGGTGGCGGAAATTTTTTTTTTTTTTAAAGTGTTTTTCCATAAAGATTTTTTTTTTTTTTTTTTTTTAAAGAAGGTCTGAGTTTGCACGAAGCTATTTTGAAAGTAAAAGGATATTTTTTTGTGGTTGGCTTCTCGGTTAATGATTGCGAAGGTCTTATGGCGAAGTGTAACTATTGGGTGGGATTTGGAAGCATGTGAGTTGTGGGATACAGATTATATAACATCGGGAGAAGGGCCATGTGCACTGGGGATGTGCTAGTTCAGCGATGGCTAGCCTCGGCACTGCCGATCTTTGGAAACTACATATCCCACAATGCTCAGCCTGTTGATGGAGCTAAGCGGCATCTGTAGTCCCAGAGATCTGCAGTGCCAAAGTTAGCTATTGCTGTGCTAGTCCACTGTGCAGAATGTTCCTGAGTTCTGAAGTAAACTGCAGTAAAAGTCAATACTATACACAATATGACAATTCTTAGATAAATTTCAATGATTCCCGGTAATCTTACTGCTAAGGATAGCTGCATGTCTAAGGTACTTACTAAACAAACTAAAAGGAGGAACCTAAAAACTAGAGCCCACGTAAGGGACACATTTGTGGATTGGTGGCCTGGATTCGTCACTTGTGAAATTGCAAAGGCCCCTGAGAGGAGGTCTGAAGGAACCAGCGAAAGGAGTGGGGGGTGGGAAGGCTATGGGAATAAGCTAAAGTGGGTGGAGCCTGGCAATGATGTCACATCCTCATCAGCCACCATTTTGTGGTGGAGCCTCATAACCTAGTCGGGAGGCCTGGCAATGAACCCGTGTGTCTGCAAGGACGCTGGTTTTGCACCAGGATATTTGAAATGAGAATAAAAATCGACAGCACCTGTTCGCCGGTCTTCCCAGCCTTTCCTGTGTTCCCTGGCTCACCCTGGGAAAAAAAGACAGACAAGACAACAGTCAGCTTAAAGGCCTAGGATTACTTCTAAACATCCCCATGGAAGCCAATAGGATGTTCCTGCGGTTTAGAACCTTAGCTCTAGCAATAACCCCCAATGTGTTGATAGTTACAACTTTCCCTTCCCAATAACGAGGTTATAAAAGCTTGTTATAAAGTAGCAGTGCTTTCTGATAACATGTGTTCAGCATCATGAACTCTCGCTGTGCTGAGCTGACAGCACGGCATTGTGGGATGGTGTGTGTTGTACTGTGGGTAAGCATACATCCCGACCGTGACGATATATATAATAAATTCTCTCTTGATCTATACATTTGCATGAAGCCTGGCCTGCACAGCCTACAGACCTTTTATCAATATAATATTAGATTTTATGCAGAGAAGATTCAACTGGAAAATGTATACTTAATGAAGCAAATTGTTATACAGAGAATAATGGCCTTTTTTTAGGCCTGGTTTGACAGGGGCACTCCCACCAAAAAATGAAAAGGGTTTATTTTTGGGGATGGGACTCTTCATCGCGGCTGCTTCCGCGCAGAAGCTTCACCGCCGACTCTGCAGCTCAAGACAGCTCGTCGCTGGAGATTTCATTGCGGGACATTTCTTCAATAAAGGTAAGTATTTTACCTATTTTAGTTTAAGGGTGGTTAGAATTAGGGTTTAGGGGGTTAATTTTAGTATTAGGGTTTGGGGTTAATTTTAGTATTAGGGTTTAAGGGGTTAATTTTAGTATTAGGGTTTAGGGGGTTAATTTTAGTATTAGGGTTTGGGGTTAATTTTAGTATTAGGGTTTAAGGGGTTAATTTTAGTATTAGGGTTTAGGGGGTTAATTTTAGTATTAGGGTTTAGGGGGTTAGTATTAGGGTTTAGGGGTTAGTATTAGGGTTTAGGGGGTTAGTATTAGGGGTCGTGGGTTAGTATTAGGGTTAGGGGGTTAGTATTAGGGTTTAGGGGGTTAGTATTAGGGTTTAGGGGGTTAGTATTAGGGGTCGTGGGTTAGTATTAGGGTTAGGGGGTTAGTATTAGGGTTTAGGGGGTTACTATTAGGGTTTAGGGGGTTACTATTAGGGTTTAGGGGGTTACTATTAGGGTTTAGGGGGTTAGTATTAGGGTTTAGGGCGTTAATTTTGGTATTAGGGTTTAGGGGGTTAGTATTAGGGGTCGGGGGTTAGTATTAGGCTTTAGGGGGTTAGTATTAGGGTTATTTTTAGTATTGGGAATCATTTTTATGGGGGGGGTTATTTTCGTTTTACTTTTACATTTGTAAGAGCTGACAGTTCTGCGCTGAACTGTCAGCTCTTACATAGCCACGGCCGCGATGAAACGGACGCGTTATTCTTCATTGCTGACAGTTCAGCTTTCTAACTGCCGCGCTGAACTGTCAGCAATGAAGATGCGGCGAACAAGTGTCCTAGACCCTTTATTTTTTTATTTTGCATTGTTGATTTCAGATCTGTCTTTTGTTTTTGTTATGTGAGTTTATTTTATGAAATATTTTTCTAAACTAAAGTGTGACTGGGCGCCGCCATTTTGTGAAATATAGTGTTTTTTTTTGTGCCACCCCCAATGACTTTACAGCACTAGTATCTCACTTTGGGGCTGGGGACACAGAATGCAGTAAGAATTCTGACCATAGACCTGCATTGAATGGGAGGGGAATGTAACGATTACATCACAAGAGGGCGGAGTTATGATCCTGTTTTATCAGGTTAATCTCCTCTCTTTGTGCTGGAAGGCAGGTAAACAAAAGTTGTACACAGCCACCTGGTCCTGCCCACTATGATACACAGGAGCCAGTAAGAGAGCAGGGGAGTATCTGATGACATCATCATGCAGGCTTTGGCCACAGTTGTAAAGTGAGACTTGCCGGAAGATTTTGGAGAATGTTGCATCATGGGTAAAATTCTCAAAATGCTGGAGATAGACACCTAATTTTATTTTTAAATGCAATTAATGCAAACATAGGAAATAAAAGCAGTGGCATATGTCGTACATATGTGTTTGTTTTTAAATGCACAGGTCTAGTTCCATCTTATGTAAGTGGTAGGGTCCCTTTAAATCACTTTTGAATTTTTCTTTTACAGCATTTTTCGAGATTTGCTTTCTGGATTTTTCCAAGGCGGTGCAGTCAGAAAAGCTTTTTCTGATCTCTCAATGCGTCTAGCAGAGTGTCAGTCTCACAGACCGCTCCCACATCAGAAAAAAAAAGTGTCCGTGTGCTTGAGTTCTAACCACTTAAAAGCGGTAATATCTTCTAAACTATACATCGCAGAAAGAAAATAAAAAATTTTTGAAAGTCAGCAAAAAAATAAAAATCTAACGTGGTATTAATTTTAAAATGTTGGCACTAGAAACATAGAATGTGCCGGCAGATAAGAACCATTCTGCCTAAAAGCAGTAATAAAAATAAATAAATTCAAAATCTGAATGCTTTCATTAGTCCCTGGCCTTATCTTATATCTAGGATGGTGTTATGCCTATCCCGCGCATGCTGAACCACCTTCCACTACCACTTCAGCTTGAAGGCGATCCCATGCATCCACTACCCTCTCAGTAAAACAATAATTCCTGATATTACTTTTAAATATTTAAGTCACTTGCATCTAGCGCCTCACGTAGACCGTGTTCCAGCATGTGAGTTGGAACGGGCAGGCAGGCTTTATATGTTAAACATATTGAAATAGGATGTGTAGAAAAAATGGCAATTTGTGGCATTTTTTTTTTTTTTTTGTTCACCCTCGAGTAAAGCCAGGGACAACAGCCAGGTCTGCGGGAGCAGCGAAACCTCCCAGACTAATAATCCGATCCAAAGAAAAGAAACTCTCTGTTACACGGTGTAAGGAAGCCAATAGTGAAAATGTCATAACATTGCCTTTTCCTTCCTTTCATTGATTCAATTTTTTTTTATTAAGTAATACATGTGCTAGATTCACAGGGCTACAGTGCATTGACCTACCTGATTATGCTTTCGTTTGGACGCAGACACTGGCTCTTTTAACTTAATTATATAACTGTACACTTACTGTGGAGCACATTCTTTTTTTTCCGCTAACATCATGTTTGCTTTTTTTTGTTTATTTTACGTTTTTCACTGATAATGGGCACAGTGGAGCATCTGTGCTCTCTGTGGGTTTCAGCCTTCTGGCCACCACCAAGCCTTAGGTTTTATCTCCAGAAGACCAGAAGAATGGCAGGTGTCTGGGTGGTGGAAGCTGAAGGCCCTAGGGTGAAGACTTCTCCTGCTCTGGCCTTCTGGACGGGGAGGTAAGAAGAACAAAGGTGTTCCTGGTGCTATGAGGCAAAGGTGACCTGACGAACCGACCCACCCGTCTTTCCTTATGGTCAGGGTGGGAAGGGACCAATGGGGTTCCCAACCCAAAGTTTGCAACCGGCTCCATAATTTTGTGAACATTTGTAACATTGCACATTTTTGGCTCTGGCACAGGAGCACATATGAAGACACAGGACTCGTGCTTCAATCCAAAAATCTGCTCTTATCATTTAAAAAAAGTATTTAGAAAGATAAAAGAAGAAAGAGAAGAAGAGATCTAAAAATTTTCTAGTAATTAATTGAATATGGGTTGTGGAGTGACAGACATTACACCAGCCAACAGGGAATGAAACTAATGTCATGTGTCAAGGGGAGAGGATTCTCATAACCATGCCTCTCAAGTGTCCTTATTTTTGCCCCAAAACACTCAGGTGTCTGATTTTCAAGGCACTCGATGCGTGAGTGTATCACAGAGCTCTAAAGCTATCCAACTCATTATATAGTGCATTTAAAATGCCATAGATGTGTTTATATATATATATATATATATACACACACACACACATTTGTAAATAAAATGCATAATTGTTTTTTAAAATGCATTACAAAATTTCATAAATAGCTCTGAATTGGCCCTAAAGTCACCTAGAAAATGCCCCGTCCATAGCCACACCTCCATAGCCACAAAGTGTCCCTCTTTGGCCATTTGCAATGTCATAAGGAGCTTTATCTCCATATAATGGTCTTTCGCATTGATTGGAGAGGGAACACTTTTGGTATTACACCAAAAACACTCATTTTATCATGTTTTGTAAATGTAAAAATTAATATTCCTTTAAGGTATGAGATAATTATGGCCTAGTCCAGGGGCTTGCAATCTGTGGCCATCCAGATGTTGCAGGACTACATTTCCCATACTCCTCTGCCAGCCCCTTAGCATTATGGGAGATGTAGTTCAGCAGCAGCAGGGTTGCAGGGTTGCAGACACCTGGCTCTACTCCTACAACTAGTTGCTGGGTTATATTTTATACTGTGAATGAAAGAGTCTTACCTTCAGACCCTCAGCTCCAGGAATACCGGGGTACCCCTTCCTGCCCGGAAACCCCTAAAAATACAAAACATTATTAGCTTAACTACCAGTAAGATGTGTCCAGAGATCTATGCAAGGTCAAGTTTAGAGCCCTTAAACAAAGATAAACAAAATATTTAATGAGTCCACCTGTAACCAAGGAAGGGAATATTAATAATTATACACAAGGAGCATCTGTGTTGTTGCTGATTTAACACCTGTGCACAAGCAGGCATTACCTTTAAATAAGGTCTGATGGTTTCCAACCAGGAATAGACAAGCCATATCAAGTAAACTTTAAAGATAACTTTTACTTGTATTAGAAATGCAAATGTAATTTTTACATAGAGTCTAGTAATATGGTATATCCCACCACCAGCCAGGAACATATACTGTGTGCTGGTCAGCGACTGTGTCTCTTCTGCAAAGAGATCTTCATTTTTAGATTGAATGGGGGATTGCAAACCAGCTGCCAATTTAATACAAAAGAGGAAGGGAATGAGAGGAAGACCCTTGCTGCTGGTGCGGATAGCCAGCAGTGGGATGTTGTCTTACATCCGGGGGCAGGGGGAAGAGAATGGGGGCAATAAAATAAACAGCTCACATTATTAAGTTATTTTTGAAGTGTTCTGCCCCTGTAAGCCACGGAGAGAACCCACGGCAGCTACTAGGGGAGACAGAATAAGCATCATTTCTGCTGACCACAAGGATGCATGCTGTAAGAAATGTTCTCTTTACAACACCATGTGTTAATCATATAATTAATGGGATTGGAAGATAGATAGACAGCAATCATTCATTAGCACAATGAATCTTCTATTTCTGGGTCTCCACTTTACTAGATACTACTCTATGTTATGCTTCATAAACGCTTACCAAGAAAAAAAAAATCTTAATTTCGGAATGAAAACAACAAAAAATATTGTATTTAAAATAAATATACTTAATTCCTACCTCCAGGCCAGGACCTCCTGGTGGCCCAATAGGTCCTTCATCTCCCTACAAAATAAAAACATTAAATAAAGATCACATATAGTCTAGGTGTCCAACTCCGGCTCTAATGAACTACAAATCCCATATTCCTCAAATAGCCTTTTAGAATTACAGAGAATTATGGTAGCTGTAGTTCAGGACACAAGTAAAGGGCACCTAGGATATAAAGGAAAATACATATCCCGCAATCCCCAAAAGCCTTAAAGAATTGCAGAGCATCATGGTAGCTGTAGTTCACACCAGTTGGGCACCTAGGAGATAATTAAGGTAACTACATATACCATAATGCCGCATAATAGCCTTTTACGAATTACAGAGACTCATGGTAGCTGTAGTTCAGGTCACAGGTGGGCACCTAGGACATAAAAGGTAACAGAAATGTAGATCTTCCACCCAATCATATCCCTCGATTATGCCAAATACTCAAACACTGTTTTCAGATAAAAGCCTAGAGCAATAATACATATACAATTATTTTACTTTATCTGCCACTGTACTGAAATATTGAGAAACAACAAAATGTTGTGTAGGCAAGTAATACAAATGTCCATTCAGTACTTGCATTACTTTATTGGGCCAGCAACCAATCAGAACATTTGCTGAGATGATCTGAATAGATCCCAACATTCCACTGCGCTTGGCACTGCCAAGCCAACCGCGCTCAAGCCAACCGCGCTCAAGGTAACCGGACCAGCTTCTGTATTATTCAATTTTAAACTTAAAGGACAACGGTCGGCAAAACATTAAGTGAATCTTATAGGAAAGGTTGTATAAAGTGTAGGCATTTTAAATAGAAATGCTTTCATGAAAGAATACAAATGAAGTACTTTATGGAGCGTCCTTTCCTTATACAACACTAGCAGGGGGCAGACATGTTGTTTAGAATCTTGGGAGAGATACTGAACATCTGACCCAACTGGCAAGATGTCCGCCCCCTGATAGGCCTGGATAGTAAAGTTGAAAATCTGTTCGTCCTGCATGCTTGCTATAGTGGAAATAGGCACTTGCGTACACTTTAGATGTGTTTAACATTTGACCCCCCCCCCCCCGACATCTTGCTAATAGGGAGGACTATGAGACTGGTGCAGTAGTTTCATCCAACGCCAGATATAGTACTTCCAAACTTGATTTTTATAAGAGAGATTGCTCACCTCGAGACCGGTTTGTCCTCTGGGCCCTGGAAATCCTCTGGCGCCTGGCTTTCCCTGCAAGACCGAGCAGAAGAAAAAAAAAAAAGAATGAGGGGTCTCATAAAAACCCAGGACCAGTCTCTAAAGAAGCCTTGAGATGCGGAGAGAAGGGTTGGAAAAGCAGAGCGACAGTGCCACGGGCCTGGATCCAACATCAATTTCATGGACGAGAGAATCTTGGAGGAGCCTCAATACAAACAGGAGAGGAGCAGCCTCTGCCAGCACAATCTCCAGGAATCTTGCTCTGGCTTAGGGTTTAAGGATTTTATTAATTTTGTTTCTTTTAGCTGGCTGTTAGGTTTCGGGGGGCAAGGTACGGTATCTCAAGACCTCTCACCTTTAAGCCTTCCGGCCCGTTTAGTCCCGGAGGTCCAATGTCCCCTGGAAAACCCTAAAAATCAAACAAAAAAAAAAACACAAACACCTGTAATGTGGATGAGTGAACTAGATGAATCGCTAAGCTCTGGGCCCAGCAGGAGGCTCCAACTACAATATCTCATTAAGTGAAAGGACCACTGTTCGTACCACCATCATGCTTGTCAGTAGCCTTGCATAATGACTAAAAAAAAAAAACAAGAAAAAGGATGGGATGATGGGATGAATGGGATGAGCTTCCTTGGCCACTGTCTATCATTAATTAAAACATTATTTAGGTTTAGGAGACCTATTCCCCATTAGTGTTTTACATTCTCTGTGATAAAAATTGGGATAGGAAGGAACATTGGTCACAGTGGACATTCACGGGACTTTGTAACAATTGAACGATGTTCTACTGAACTTCAATGACCTTGCCGAGGACACACTGCCAAACCCCGGAATAAAACCAATAACATGTGAGATCAATAGGGCAAGCCCTAACAATTCCTAGTGAAGGATTGAGGTGAGGACAGGAGGAGTGATGTTGCTTTTAGACGGGGAATGGACAGATACAATTTATATATCCCCATGAGACGAGCCCTGCACAGGCCATCACAATGAACACGCCAAAGCACAATCAGACGCGTCTGGGACTCCGCTGTTCCAGTATCTGCACCATGGTCACCCCGACTGTAAACAGTTAGCTGTGGCAGTGATCTGGGATGCATCGTACAGCAGGCATTTAAAGGACAGCGAGCAGATTAAAGAGCCATTCACGGAGTCTGTGGCACCGAGTAACAATGCCCGGGTTGTTTGGCGTGAACGTGATGTCACTAATTAGAAGGTTAAACACGCATTACTCATTTTCCACTGCACAAGCTGCTCCCGGCCTGTCCTCTGCCTGTGAATTAGCTGTTTATCTTGTCAGGGCAAGGCGAGTATTGAACACGATGCCTATTTATTTCATAAATGGGGCAGATGTCAAGAGCTACAGTTCTGCTGTATGGTTTGGGCTCCGTTCACTATAAACATAGACTGTGTCGATTTGGCCCATGTAGTCTGCCATATTTCTGTCTATGCCTTATGTGGGTCCATCTTGGCTTTTTCGGTTAGGCTCAGGATAGTCTTATTGCTTCCCGTTCAGGCCCAAAACTCCTTCACTACATTAATCGCTACCACTTCTGCTGGCAGGCTACTCCATGCATCCACTACCTTTTTTTTTTTTTTTTTAACTACACAGCATTTTACTGCCCCAAGTTACTAGAAGATCGTTCTGCAAGAAAATGTTCCACAAGTAACTTTGCCATATAATGCACAGCCCCACCAGCTGCTGAGGGACTACATCTCCCACAATACTCAGCGAAGAGGTTGGTAGATGGGACATGTAGTCTTCCAACAGCTGGACACCCCTCCTATAATGTAATCACAAACTGACACTGATGGGAATACAAGTACAAGAAAAATCCCTTACGCGTTTCGCTCTCTAAAAGGCACTTACGCATTGGTTTACCAGTTAGTACTTTTAGATCACTAAACACATTTAGTAACAATAAAGCAGTTTCTATTTGTTCACTTGCAAGGACCCATGGCTTTTACACAGGACTGTAATGGAGGAACCATTTTGTCAGGATAACATGGCTGCTACAGATATGTGTCAAGCATTGCTGCAACACACACTGGCAAGAGCGAAAGTAAAGATACATGAGATCAGAACTTACCTCAGGGCCCGGAGGACCAGGTAATCCAACAAAACCTTTATCCCCTGGTTTACCCTGGAAGGAAGGAAGGAAGAAGGGTAGAGAAAGAGTTAAATTCCCCTACTAAATAATTCCAATGAACAAAGATGGCAAGTTTGAAGCTGTAACAACTGGAGAGGCTTTTAAATGTTACCAATGTGTGTCTTGTTAAAGGGACACTACCATGAAAAAGATCCATTTCCTAATTAACATTAATGTGTTGCTGTGGAGCTCTGTGATACACTCACACACAGCTCATTACCCCGAGTGTTATTGCTGTGGAGCTCTTTGATACACTCACACACTGCACATTACTGTGAGTGTTATTGCTGTGGAGCTCTTTGATACACTCACACACTGCACATTACTGTGAGTGTTATTGCTGTGGAGCTCTTTGATACACTCACACACTGCACATTACTGTGAGTGTTATTGCTGTGGAGCTCTTTGATACACTCACACACTGCACATTACTGTGAGTGTTATTGCTGTGGAGCTCTTTGATACACTCACACACTGCACATTACTGTGAGTGTTATTGCTGTGGAGCTCTTTGATACACTCACACACTGCACATTACTGTGAGTGTTATTGCTGTGGAGCTCTTTGATACACTCACACACTGCACATTACTGTGAGTGTTATTGCTGTGGAGCTCTTTGATACACTCACACACTGCACATTACTGTGAGTGTTATTGCTGTGGAGCTCTTTGATACACTCACACACTGCACATTACTGTGAGTGTTATTGCTGTGGAGCTCTTCACACACTGCACATTACTGTGAGTGTTATTGCTGTGGAGCTCTGTGATACACTCACACTGCACATTACTGTGAGTTTTATTGCTGTGGAGTCCGTGATACACTCACACACTGCACATAACTGCGAGTGTTATTGCTATGGCACTCTGTGATACACACACACACTGCACATTACTGTGAGTTTTATTGCTGTAGAGTTCTGTGATACATAGGGTTGCCACCTGGCCAGGCCGGTAAAAAACTGGCTTGAGGCCAATGTAAAGTCTATGGAGGGAGTAGCAGGGCCGGTATATATTTTTTTTTAAGAAAAGGTGGCAACCCTAGTGATACACTCATGCACAAGTAACATTCTAAGCTCCTAGAAAAGAAACATGAGGGATTTGGGTACCAAATAGGGCCCGTCCTACCCCGAAACACTTGGGAGGTATGTCATTGTGGAAGTTTGGCTGCGTTATCAATCACTAAAAGGAATGAGCCTTTTATCCAAAGAGCCAGGTGAGAGAGAGGCCAATTGCCAGTGGCTGCCAGTGTTTTGCTGATTTGACACATCCCGCGGAGAGACATCTTAATAAAGCATTCCGCTTCAGCGCTCAGTGTTTAAACTAACGAGCCATTTGGAAAACGTTACACAAAATTCAGTGGTTTCGATTTAAAAATTACTCCCAAAATAAAAGGTCTGGTGGAGGATTTCGCAATATAATAATGTGGGCTCTATTAAAAATGGGGGGGGGGGGGGGGGGGGAAGGGAATACAAATAAAAAAAAAGTAATTTAAGGACAGTTTTAGACTTGCGTGATTAAAATAACCCTTACCATCGGTCCAGTCTTTCCACGCATTCCTGGTGGTCCCGGAAGACCCTGACTGCCCTAAAATACAGACAAAAAAGGTCTTAAAGAAATGTGTATATATAGAAAACAAATAAAACAACAGTATAAAGAGAAAAAACAGAATAAAGTGAAGCGGGGAGGAGTAGTCAAGAAGTAACTCTCCAGTTGCTTTTAAACCATAACTCCTAGCACCTCAGCCATACAGCGCCAGCCCAGATGCTGGCTGAGGGTCATAGGAGTCGTAGCAGATAGCTTCACACGCTCATCTTACCAACACGTTAAAAATCTCTGCTTGAATTCAGGTGTCTCAGTGAAGGAGATCTTAAAGCTCCCCCAAAAAAGTTTGGGTTCCTCAAATTTGTGGGATGGTCTGTTAAAGGGTTAATATTTTTTGAAGGGTCCCAGGGTCTGACTAGAACATCTCCCAGGTACGGGAATTCTGATGACATAAAGTCAACTCACAAACCCTTTGGAAAATCAGGGCCTGGGATTACAGGATCAGGGACGACGACGGGCATTGTGAGCTGTCACGAGGAAACCAATGGAATGTTCTAGAACCTTGCCCCGGAATTGTTATTCTAGCCCTAAATCCCAAACATATCAAGCTGGAGAAGAAGAAAAAAAAAACACTCAAGAAATCCGAGCAAGCACAAGGGAAGGATCACATATATCTTTTGCACATCTTGGGCTTACCTTATCGCCTTGAAATCCGACATCTCCGGGTACCCCTGGGAATCCCTGAACGCCCTGAATACACATTACCAAGAAAAGTTAAAAAGGTGCAGCAACATCATATGGGGAAGGGTAGTATATGGGGACCTGGGAACACAGCATGGGTAAGGGGTCCATCCATGTGCTTAAATTGGAGACATTTGTGCAGCATTTTTTAGACGGTATATTGGAATGGTAAATCGGCCCAAGATAAAGGGCCCAAGACAGAGAAAATGCCCCATTTACCCCTCCTGAACTCAACAGGCCCAATCTACTGGGCTCTCTGGATGTGTACCCTTCTGGCCAACTTTACAGCTAGACGACACACATCCCTTGGTACCGAACAAGGCAATCGAGCTGCAGACGCATTGTTCTAAGTCCTTTTTTGTCAAACAGCTCAGCTCCCTGACTAAATACAGGCCGGGAATGTAAATGTGTAAATGCACCAGAGGCCTAATCACCGAATTTAGAGCCTTACATGGCGATGGCGGCTGCAGATCACTCTCCACGGGGGCTTCACACCTAAACAATGGGAAGGTTTCTTATAAACACTAATGGACTTGATATGGCTGGGAATGCATTCATGTATTGAGGTGTCAGAATTAAGCCCCAGGCTCTCAATTGAGCCAAGAATACAAATCAAGTGCTCTTTCGCATTGGTAAGTGTAGAGCAGGGGTGTCAAACAGGGTCTTGGAGCTGTTGGAGGACTACATCTCCCATAGTGCACTGCCTGCCTCTTCGCTGACAGACTATTACGGGAGATGTAGGTCATCGGCAACTGGCGGACTGCAGTTCAACACCCGTGATGTAGAGTAACGTCTCCTCTTGAGGAGGGAATCCGGATATATTAGAATCTTTAAAAAAAAATAATAGTCGGGGGGAGGGCTCTGTGGAAGTCCAAGATGGCAGCTCCCTATTATATCTCCTTTAAGGAACATTTCTCCTAAAATAGACCTGTCCCGTGAATCACAGCCATCCCATAGAGCATTAGAACCGTCTGTGTCATATGTTAGCGCACTTTTAAGTCTGCACTGAAGATATTTTAAATAAATCTCTAATTTTAGCCTGTCTGTTCTTAATCACTTGATCCCCCCCCCCCCCCCCCCTGGCATTTTGGGTGCTCTTCTAAAGCAGTCTCTTTCTTGGCATTAGAACTACTTATAAAACATATTACAAAGATTTATGAAGCTATTAAAAGTGCAGCCAATAAGAACGGAAATTCTGGGAAATATTCGTTTTTTTAACCACAAAAGACAGGTAAGACTGGTGGAAAGGCATAAAAAAAAAAACTTGTCAAGAAACGGTTGTACCACGTAGTAAAGATGTCAACACAGCATACATATGTGTACTCCATTGGGTAATGCAAAAATATTCACTTAGGAGGTCAGTTTAATCTGATCCCAATAAATCCACCATGGAAGTGGCTGATCTCCTTCCCAACCTCTTAGGTTTCAAAATCCTCAGGATAATCGCTCCCTACACTTCTGGGTAATAAACCTGCCATTTGCTAAACGACCTCTTATATTCTATTTTTCTATATTTGGTCTCAATATACACCAATATGTAGAATATGTTCAGCTATTGATCTATAATTCTTCATATATCCATCTTTGATTTAAGAAAGCAGCACGCTTCTTCCATGTTATGTTTTATCCCTGGTTCAATTGAGGGCAGTAACTACCAGAGTTGCAAGCAAGTTAGGAGTCTTGTAGATTTGGGGACAAGCCGGTGACTCAAAAAGGCTCCTCAGCGCCCATGAGAGCTGGCTTTCATTACTGGGGAATGGTAATACCGTAATTGATGCCTTGACAATTAACTGAGCAAAGCAGATGTCTAAACATGTCATTTCAACATTTGTTTTAATTTCCCCCGTGGTAGATTCTTGTTTAATTCTGTCTCACATTTGTATTCAGTTGAAAATGAAGAATGAAGCAATGAATCATGGTTAAAAGCAGGCAGGGGGGGGGGGGGGGGGGATGGATTAAGGTCCTTCACCCCACTATCCTCCTCCTTCCTCCTCCATATTGGCAGCTACTGAAATTGTCGAAACCTTGTAAATCTGGGATTACAGAGTCTTTTAATATTTGTGCTACTAGTTCACTTGTGTAGAGATGAGTAGCATTATGGGAGGACCGGGGCCAAAGCCCCCAGAGATAGGAAAATGTGAAGAGGCACCAGATTCACGAGTCAGGATGTGGGATACTAGAAGAACCGTAATTATCTCCAAACCAGCGATAGTCAGCAAGACGCGTCAGATGGAAAGTGTTACTGGGCCTGGTCCCCCCCCCCATATGATTTATTTTAATAATCCCAAAAGGGAGCTGTGTGTATTTGCATAATACAATAATTCCACTTTCTCTGCCCGTCTGGTGATAAAGACTCGTCCAAGAGGAGATGGATCCCGTTGGCGGAGCCGGACCCTTTTTCTTGTAAGTGGGAGGGGGCTGGAGGAAATTCACTGGGACTCTTTCTGGACTTACACTGTAGAGCAGTTGTGGCTTAGTTTGAGAACTACATATTCCATGATGCTCGGTCAGTCGTAATGCTGAATGAGCATTATGGGGTATGTAGTTCTCAAACATCTGCAGTGCCAAGATAACCCCAGGGGATGCCAGTAACAGACCTCTTCTTCCTCTTCCTTCTTGTATGTTAGCCTTGAACACAGGGTTATCATTATATCTGAGATACCTGCATCACAAATATAGGTAACACTTAAACTGTATGGTCCTCCAACCACATAGTACATCCAATCTATTCATGTGTTTCCCCTGTGTGACCACCAGGTGGGGTAAACTGGAATGTACAGGTGAGACTCAGGGGGGATACCAGTGGTGAAATTAAAGGTAAACTGGGGACAAAATCAGACATGAATAGCAGAGCTGGAGAAAGCCTCTCACGGGCCGGTCTCTGCAACTCAGCTGATAATGCCTGATTTTTGCAGTTCACTTGTTCGGTGATTCCCTGATCCGCAGGGTGCTCCTAAACTTTTCAGTTTCAGTTCTCTAAACAGAGATCCAAATCAAAACTGCGTCACCGCTCGTGGTGCTCAGTGCACTACAGGTGCTTGGCTTTTAGGTGTCTTCTACCCCAAAATATTATTATTATTTAAATATTATTCATGACCAATTCCTCCCCCCCCTTTTGGTGGAACATGGTACGACCTGAAATTGGGAGCGAACATCATTTGTGACCAAAGGCAGCTCTTGGCAGAGGCAAAAATCTACCCCTATTAAAAACGAACATTATTATACGTTCGGAAACAAAATGCAAAATGCAAACAGGCATGAGAAATGCACAATGCATGAGAAATACACAATGCATGAGAAATGGACCCTACATCAGTAAGTCAGTGGGCCTGCAGTTATATAGCCTTCTTAAGGATCATTGTATAGCATGTCCAGTGCTGGGAAAGAAAATGTCCCTTAACGCACAGTCTCTCCAATTAATCCAGTAACCAAAGCTTTTCAAGCCACCGCAAGCCCTTCGGATACACCAGCCACATTGCCCTGGGGGTCTAGGAACGCAGACCCCCGCCAACAGCGATTTCCAAAACCTCAAAAGAAGGAAAGAGAGAAAAAGAAAGAAAGAGCGCACATGACGGGAGAAGAAGAATCCTGTATCCCAGAGCTGCTGGAAGGGCATGTCCACAGGAGATGAAGGCCCAAACCGCAAAAACACACCACAAAAATTCTCTAATGCACTTTTGAAGGACAACATCAAGCGCTGGATTCCATCCAACAGACCCCCGCGCGTTTTTTTTTTTTTTTTTTTTACCAAAGCACCTTTTTTTTTAACCAGAGGTGCAAGGTGACCTCTCCCATTCACCAGCTGGGTGAGAGGTCCGCGCAGCTCGAAAGGGTATAGATTCCCTGGCATGGATCCCAATCACACAGCCGTCAATGGGTCAGGAAATCCACCTTATTGGGGGGGGGGGTTTAACATCTTCATTAAAACAGCCCTGACAGCCTGGCAAATACAGAAGCGATCTTGTAAACCAGGGAAGCCCTTTGGCGTGACTAACGAGTTTAAAAAAGAGATGTGTGTGCAACAAGTTATCACACCTGTGCTAGCCACTTAAATGGATTGGCTCCGACCCAATGTGGGCGGGTCTGGAAACGAGTGCCGTCAGCTACTCTTAAAAGGACACGGTTGAGCAATTTAAGTCTGTTGAAGAGGCTAAGTGGCTCTTCACAAGAGGCCAGTCCTAGGCCTGAGAGGCCATGCTCCCGGTGAACTTCCATGACTCCCACTGAGATCACTGCAGTTCATTTGATTGGCGCACGGCTGCACTTGTTTGGGAATAAGTAGGGTGGGAGGGAGAGGGGCTTTGCATGCAAAACACAATGCAGTAAAGGGAGGTATTCTGGTCACCTTATCACCTTTCAGTCCGGATTCTCCTGGGTTTCCCGGCAGCCCCTGTGGTGGAATGGGGGATGGGGGGGGGGGGGGGGGGAGAAAAAAGATCCAGTTAATAATATTCCCCAACTTCACCACCCATATTGCAGGATCAATAGACAAGGTGATCGTGGATCAGCTTCTACTGGGAACGCCTACGGGAATTATTAACCGGGCTTATTAAAAGGACCATGGACAAGATTATTTCTCCCGGAGCACAGGCGAGTCAGGCGTGTGAACTGACTGAAGCCTTTCTGCTCGTCCAGGGATATTCCCAAGCCATGTACAATAAAGCAATCAATAGGTGCTATACAGCTGCTCTGAAACTAAAAAAATATATATATATCCTGCAAGCTGTTTATTCTATACTATGCTATGATTCGCTTTCTAATTGGGTCTACAGTTTGTCTACTCTGTCTCCTCTTAGTGACATCATCCACTGGCACCTACTCAAATGAATAGTTTGCATAATGGTAATTCATTAGGTTCCTCATTACGACGCAAAAAAAATGTTTCTTACCCTTTTCTGCTTAATAAATATATATATTTAAATGCACTGTCACCTATACATTGTTTATACTGTAAAGGTAGAGAATAAAAAGTTACCTATACGTCGTGTTAGAAGAATTGCATGCAAAATATATTGTAAGACGCGTCTTACATGTCTCGCGATTATGACATCACCTTGTCGCTTTTGTCGTGCAAACGAACTGCTTTCAGTGGATCATTTATGTCATTTGCATATCAAGGTGATGTCATACACAGGAGAAACCACAGAGACATTTAAAAACACACAGTTTCTCTTAAAATTAAACATTTGCTTGCATACACAGAGTTTAAGTGACGGAGATCCAGTAATAATCACTACATTGATGGTTATAGATCTGTGCTATGAACATACAGCGCTCACCTTCAAACCCTTGGGCCCCATGTATCCAACGGCTCCTACAGCGCCCATGTCCCCCTGTCAGAAGTAATAACAAACATGTTGTAAAAACAATGGCAGGCTGCACCACTAATATAATAGGATACACACTTTCTAAGTGTGTGCCATACAAATGTATGCAAGACCTTGATGAGGTCTTTCAGAGTTCATGCTCTAATCTTACTTTTGCTTACATTGCAAGAGGATCAGTGCGGATGAACTGAGTCTCTTGTGCACCTACAACTTAATTCAGAAGTAGTTAACTTGCTCTTGTTTTTTTGTTGGGGGGGTGAGTGACTGGATGGAGAGATGTCACTAACGATATTCTGCTACATGTGCACAAGTATCTGTATAGGAGACCTCTGATTGGCGCCCATGGATGCCAAGGATTCAAATGTTTTGGCCTGTGAAAGGATCAAACCCTAGCAGAAAGTCTGCAAAAGATATGTCAAATTTACCACTGGCTAAACTGTATGAAATGCGTGGGTTGGCATAGCTGACTTCCCCTGATAATAAAGTAGTACTCAGTGTTCAGTTGAACTCTACAGATCAGACCATATAGATGATTTTTCTTTAAGGGTACGCTCCCTCTACCTGATGCCAAATGGTTAATTCTGACATCTCCCCCTGTATAAAATTCCTGTGGCCAAGTGCTAACTGAGGTCTCAGGCTATTATCCTTTTATCTGAACAGAAGATCTTCCCATCTGGATACAGAGGCTCTGGGACGGAGCCAGGAGATAGTTCAAAACGGACAGGAAAGATGGGGCTTTGTGTGGACAAATCGGAAGAAGAGTCCGTCCTGACAGATACCTGGCTCTCAGCACTACAACCTGAAATAAAGTGGGGGGCCAGATGGAGTGAACCGAGATCAAAGGCATAGCAAACATGCAACTTTATTTTTACAATGTGCCAATGTAATCAGCGGATTAGTCTAATATATTAAATGCAGAATCAGGGGTCCAAATCTTTATGATATCTTCCTAAAGGCCGTAAAGAGGGAACATCACCCTAAAATGCATAAGAGAGACAGGTAGGAAGCAGAATTATACAGCAATGTTCTGAAATTTCAACATTCCATTGGTTTCCATGGAGATTGCTCCATTTCTAGGGCCTGCATGTAAACCCCATTGGAACACAGACAAAAGCGGATTAATGTGTTTAATAACAGCCTTTTGTTTTAGAAAAAAAAAAAATATGGTTCTGTTTGCATTCTGAAATTTGGTAATTTTTGTACATATAAAAATGTAGCTATTATTCACACATATGATAATGGAAATCAGTGTTCTAATACATGGATTTATAAGTAATACTCATATGTATATATATTTTTATTATGCCGCGTTGTTTAGCTTGGCATTGAATCTAGCCGCCATATTACATTCACATTCAAACCCAGTGCTGGGATATCTGCAGAACTCCAGGTATTATTGAACCACAACTCCTGTGATGCCCAGCCCGCTATGAGACTTGTACGAGGGCTTCATACAGCTCAGCTCTGCTCTAACCTGTTCTCTAGTGCCATGCCAGATTTCTGCTGGCCCTAGATGTCTGCTTGAGTTAGGAGCTGCCACCCAGCTGGTATTTTACCGGCAGGGTGGTAAAAAATAAAAAAAATAAAAAAGGGTGTGATTTCAATGTTCAAAAATATCAAAAATGGTCTACACAATGGGGGATATGTATAAAAACGCCTGCACTGCAAAGTGTCGCGAGTTTTGTTAAAGGTGCAATCGCAATTGCGCATTTTTTTTTTTTTTAGTACATCCCCAACACTTTTCATCGAGGGAGAGAAGGGCCTGATTTTGAATACATGGGCTGCGCCGTCGCAATAAGTGCCAACACCACCTAAATCTACGCATCTGGTGTAGATAATGCAGACGTCTCCTTTGTACATGGGCGCGCACGCCAATTGCGCCACTATTTGACATCACATCTGGCTTGCTATGCAAATTACACACTGGCAAGCAGTTCATTTGGAAATCAAGCCACCCATGATGTCAAACATGAAACACTTTTGTAGTTTTGCATTCTCTACATTCACAGTTCAAACAATGTCCAGTTGTAACAGAGGTGATAACAGGACTGGCATATTCGTTTTATGAATTAGAAGGTGGCATGGATTCAGGGGCATTATCAAGACTGCAAGGCATGCTGACTGAATCGCCGGTGATTAATTCAGGTTATGTTACCAATCCTGGTATAGTGAATAGCGCCACCATGAGAAGACAAGGCAATGAAGCAAATTACATCTCATGCATCCATGCCAATCTCTCATGAATGAACACATTGCATCTTGGGAAAATGCTGATACGGGCAAAGCAATTACACTGTTTTTATAGGCCATAAAAAAAAAAAATCAAAAATTTGAAAACCATTAATATAAAGGATTGTCTTTTGCAGATTTGAGAACTTTTCAAATTATTTTTCTGCCATTTTTTTCTAGAAGGCATTACTATTTATTGGGGGGAGGTGGGCAAACCAAGCACTAGTAGAATTGCTTCCTGGAAGTTGCCAGTGGCAAGGGGTGCAAAACCAGACAAACAGCCTTATTGGACTGCCGGTCTGACAGACATGCTTTCCATAATGACTCTACTGGTCTATCTGACTGTCTGATCAATAAGGGAGGACTTGCACAGACCATGCCCAAAAGCAGACCGGAAGTAAGTCTCCTAGTGCTGGATTTCTCCCTTATTATTTTCAGTGATACGTCCTCTTACAGAATGCCCTTTTTTCCCCCTGCTTTGGGCCTTTACATCATCTACCTCCAAACCTTAAACTCTGGAGGGAAAAAAAATGAAGAAACCAGATTTCAAATACAGGAAAGATGTGAGGATGAGAGGTGACATATGAATGTGCTAGGTCTAAGGATTAAGAGGAAGTGCTAGTTCATGGGTCCAGACCACTAGCAAAGGTGACAGAGCACTGATTTATAATTAAATTCTGTGAAGGGACTGTGTTAGCTTACAAGTTTAACAGGCTGTGGAAGAATTCATGAATTGAAAAAATGTCCATCAGGGTTTTTTTTTCACACCTCCGTAATGTGGAGATTAAAAGTACACCTCAATACTGTGAATAGAGTGAATAATACAAAATATATATATCAAAAATGATCCATGCATTCTGTCAATTGCCAAATTGCTGTCAAATATATAAATTAGAGCTGGGCCTATTCAATGACCTGTGTCAATTTATCTCAGGTCATTGAACCCCATAGACTGCAATATATAAATCTGGATTCAAAGCCAGTGATAAGTGATATACTTGTGTTATGGATTTGGGCCCAATGTGTTTTACACGCGCCTGTGTTGTCTCCTGTTGATGACATCACTGGGATTTTGGCATACAAATTACAACTTCCTACTGAAAGGTAGTTCATTTGCATATCAAGCCACAGGTGATGTCATAAACAGGAGACACCACAAAAATATTTTAAAACACAATGAGGGTCAATGACCTTAATTTAATTTAAATTGCAATACAAACATTTGCGTTAAAAAACAAAAAACAGTAATTCCTGATGTTTTAGGTCACTATAAATTGTATTTATACTCAGAAGTCAGATTATATACAATGTAGAGGTGGTGGAGGCTAAGGAAAGGATCTCTTAACCAGCGAAAATGCTTTGGTGTTAAAAAATTCACCTAAAGTACGCGGACTGTAGCAAAGCCAAACTCCCGAGCCCCCAGAGTGTGGAGCCAGAGGTGCAAAGGAAAAGCTGCCTTCCATACAACAAGCCTGCTCTTTGTACTGCCTGGCATAAAGAACTCTTTAGGCCTCTGTTTATCCAGGACAGACCCCAGCTATTTACAACCGCACGGGGCTCAGGTTACGCCAATAGCTGTCTTTTAATAGGATATGTATTTTTTTTTTTTTTGGTGGAACGAGCCACCTGCGGACAGCTAGAGGCGCTGGAGATAAACAGAAATTCAGCCCCTGGGACGCTGGTGACGGGGGGGGAAAAAGGGACACCGGAGGGGCTACCGTTTCAGTCAAAGAAGCCATGCCCCTCGGTGGACAAAGAAAGGGTTTTAAAGAGAAATCTGTGGCTTGGGATAATATTTAGAGAAGTTAGGTCTCGTCGCTTCATTACCATAGGCATGAATGGTAGGAAGCGCAGATGTTAAGGGCCATTGATTAGTAGGTTTTCCTGCAGGATGGAGGGACCGGACTTTACATAGGGGTCCAAAACCCCTCTGTTTATTGCAGAAGAGAATGCAGAAACTAAACTAAATAATAGTACAAAATGATTTGTGAATGGGAATAACAATGTGAATGAGTAGGCAAATGATTGTGTGAACAGTTAGGAAGGTGAGCAGTGTAGCTAGAGTGAGCAGGCAAGCGATGAGGTGGGGGGGGGGGGGGGGAGACACAGAGCCTTACACAAAATGCTGGCACTGTAGTAGAAGATGGAGCACAGAATGTGTTGAAGATTCCAAGGTAAGTTGTTTGTTCCAGCGCATTACACCAAGACAAAAAAGGTAAAAATTGCAGGAACCCTTCAACATGGCAAATCTTTGTTTTTAGGGTTTAATACCTTTTTGAAATAAATAGTAAAGGGTTTAAGCCACTTTGTTTGCCTGGTAATCTTGAAACTTCATAAGCGACCATAAATCTAATGACTGATGATCAACGGTTATGTGCATTGACATAAAGCTTCCCAGATCCTCCCTGCTCTTTAGACAAGCAAAAAAAAAAAAAAAATGGTTGGCACAAGTCACTACGGTGTCATCCAGGTGTACTACAGGGCCGTCTCCTAGCTGCAAGGCTTGTCTTCCGACTTTGGAAATGTTGAGAAAAATGGTGTCTCCCAAAGGGGAGGAGGCATGGCCTAATCTAGTTTTAAGGGAGCATACCCTTTGCATTTTTTGCAAAGGGTTAAAAAAAAAATCATAAGCCATAGTATTTTACAAATATGTTTTTTATGTTGGATTTTTTTTTGTGTTTTTTATTTTTTTGTACGATTTATAACTCACAGTAGCCATGATTAACTATCCGCTTTCCAAAAAAACAGCTCCTTTCCCTGGCCGCTTACCATGGGATGAAAGGGTTTTTAAGGGGAAATATATTTTTTCCATGTGGTTTTAGCCCAGAAGGCTAATAAATTTCAACCAAGAACCCACTGTACAACTTACTGACTACACACATTTTTTTTTTTTTCTACTGCTGTCTACAAAATTCATGAACTGGGATCTGCAACAGAGAGAGAGAGAGAGATCAAGTTCACATCGCGGAGACCAGTGGATCTCCAATGAAGAGAAGTGTGGGCGTTACTTGTGAAATTGGTGGCTCTGTAGTATCTTGGACCTCACAAGTATTTTGTTCTCCTGGATATAATGTGGATGGGGAAAAAAAGCAGGGCCTACGAGACGGGAAATTGACTACTTCCGTCACCAGCGATGTTATTTGGAAATGTTAATATTACAAAAGACAACAAATAATAAAGGTTTAAAAGGACATTAAACTTTGTTTTGTTTTAACTTTATATTCTCTGGAAGAAGCAACAGTTAAAAACGCAAAAGCAATGCCCCTTCTCCTAAACAAACCCAAAATGTGAATCTTTGCAGATACCTTTGGATTTTTTTTATTTAGCTCTGCCTTTTAAATGAGGCAGAGCTGATGTGGCTGCTGGGGGGTGGGGGCGGAGTCAATGTCATTCAGCCAATCAGAGTAGCTGACTGGTGCTCGTGTCTGGTCTAGGTCTGCCAGGGAGACGATGAAATGACAAGTACCTTAAAAAGTACATGTTGTTTTACTGCCATACTAGGGACAAAGATTGGGGGGGGGGGGGGGGGGGGGGGGGAGAAAGAGTTTGGGTTCTTTCCTTCTTTGGATCCTTAAACATGTAGAGCCTGCCAATAAAAAGGTATTGTTACCTTAATTCTAACTCCCTAAATAAATGAAGTGCTCACAGCTTACCCCATGTAGCCATTTAAAACCCCTGTGATTTGTTAAGAGGAAACTGGGGATGGACAGACCAAGGAATGAAAGGTAGAATATATTGTATATTATTTGTTTCAATATTCTTGCATACACCTCAATCATTTTTTTTAAACCCTGAAGGGAAAGCTTATGACAGATGAACCAATCATAGAACAGGAATGTCAATGGACCAAACGTAGGAGGCCTATTTTGATGGAGTTGGAGATCTGTGCTTTTAGTGCCATGGAGCTCTGGTGTGCCAGTCTCCAACTCTAGCACATAGGAGCAGAGATAGCACATTCTACAACTATATAATACTGATTCCCTGTGCTTGGTTTAGCTACCAGAGAAACTAGGAGAAGGGAGGCCTGATCCACCAGAAGCACAAGTCTCCAGCTTACTCATAATAGGCTACAGCAAACTGTACTGTGGACCTAAAGGGCGAGTTACTTACCAGGTGACCCCAAAATATCCCTGCACAGGGTTTGCTACTGCCTTGTTATGGTACTCCTAAATATTTGTATTTGCTTCTAATCAGAAAACTGCTAACTCTCTATTCCAGTGATGGCTAAATTTGGCACTGGGAACTACATGTCCCATGATGCAAGGCTGACTGAGCATCATGGGACATGTAGTTTCCCAAGCATGTCCTAATCCAAATCAGTTGCTTTCTGTTACGCTTCTAAGCAAGAAAGACCTGCCTACTCATCCTGTGATCAGCCGCCCAATAATATAATGAATGTAATCCCACTGCCAAATTGTCCCGGCTTAAGGGGGCTGTATCACCTAAATAGCGCTTATACTGTGAATGTAGAGAATAAGAAAAAGATTGAAAGTCGTCTATACATGCCTAAATTGGGAGAAAAATGTGTCTGTGGAGTCTCCTGCTTATGACATCACCTATGGCCTAATATGCAAATGAACACATTTTCAACGACAAATGTGTAATTTGCATATCAGGCCACAAGGTGATGTCATAAGAAGGAGACTCCACAGACACATTTAAAAACTCATTTTTCTCCTAATTTAGTCATTTGCTTGCAATTTTATTATATTATTATATATCCCTCTCTTTTTACACTTTCTCAATTTTTGCACTTAATCCTATTTTTGTTATTTCACCTAATTCTCACTTTACTTTATTTTATCTATTTACCCACACATCATCATATTTATTGGGTCACTCTTAGGTTTATCAATATTCTATAGTCTATCTATCTATGTTATCATTCATCTGCCCTCCTCTTCAGCATACTATGTGTCACTTTGCCCCTTTGCCCTCATTCAAATCGTTCATTCTCCGCATCTCAGGTGTTTACTTTCATTTCCGCCGCAGTGTAGATGGGAGATGTAGTCCATTGCTCCCTGGGCGGGCGCTTCTCTGCCCGGAGGCGTGTTCAGCCTCTGAGTTCTCAGGCTGGACGCGCCACGTGTTTTGTGTGCGCGCCCGGGAGCACTTACTGTGACGATCGTCTCTCCTCCTCACAGCGGCTGAAGGTAAGATACTAATTACGTTTTAATTGTTTGTCATTTGTAACTTCTGTATTTAAACATGCTCTTACCATTTACTGTTAAGACTGCTTTTGATAAAGCACCGTCTGGTGCGAAACGCACTTTATTTGCCTACCGGATGATTACTGCTGACACACCCTTTGTTTGTTTTCTACTGAATCCTGGGCTTTGAGTAGACCCTTTTTGTGTTCCAGCACCTGGAGGTAAAATACTACTATACTCACTATCTACCCTATTTGGGCTTTTTTGAGCCGGTCAAAGCTATTTGGATTTGCCATTTGCTTGCAATTTTGCCAACACAATGTATAGATCATTTTCAATGTTTGTTTATGTTATACATGCACCATAAAAACTATATTTAGGTGATACAGCCCCTTTAAGGATTAATGGGGATGTAAGTCATGTTTCCAACCTACAGTACTGAATGTACAAAAATGGAGGTAGTCACTTTTTGGGGAGGGGGGGGGGGGGTTGAAATCCTGCCAAAAACAATCCGTACCCAAAAAAAATAATATTTTAAAAACAAGGGAGAATTATACTGCTATGTACTGCCAGATGGGCAGGTCAGGATTCATCCAAGGATTTAAATCACACCCACGATCCTGTGGACTCAGAGGCTGACACCAGCCCTTGCATAATTAAAATAGCTTATAGTATTTTATGGGGGAAACTAGGTTTCAATAAACGCCTTGAGTGCTGTGCGCAAAGCTTTACTTGCTTTGGTTGAGTAAAAAAATAAAAATCGAGGACAAAATAATAAATAGCACATAGTCACTGTACTGTGCTGTGTTCCTCTCTCTCTCTCAGCGCCCATATCCCCCAGCCAACGCATTTTGAGCATGAGGTTATCATTACTGGATTACGGATGTACTTACAATGAATCCTGGAACTCCGGCAGGACCAGGGGGACCCAGCTCGCCCTGCAAAACAGGAGAGAGAAATTGGCATGGTTACAGAAAATCGCCCATTGCGGGCAACCAAGAACACTGGGCAGAGGTGAAGGTTAAGGCAGCATGAGTGCAATAATTTATATAGACACTGGCACATCCATATTTAAATAATCCTGGCATCCAACCAAAAAGCATTAAACTAATTTATTCCAGAGGACGACTGTCTTTAAAGGGACAGTCTGGTAGCGAAAATGCATCTTCCAGATATTAATGCATATTAATGTGCTTTCAAAGTACTTTAAAATGCATGTTTTTCATTACTTACAATATAAAATACTTACAGCTAGATGAAATTGTGAAATTACAGCAGTTTGCAAGAAACAAGGACTGCCCACACTAGCTGAGTAAAGGTAATTTCCTTTTTTTTTCAATTGAATGGAATATCCTGTCTCTCTAGTGATGTCATCAGACAATGTGTTGCACTGTTAAGAGATCCTACTGTGTACAAGAGCAAGGTCACTCATAGGCCACACAATAGATTCAATTTCAGGAGGACAGGAAGTGACTAAATGAAACAAAACGTTATAGCCTCTGTCTATATAATCAGTGCTGCCGCACCTGCAGTAATCATACAGAGTAATCACTGGGGAGGGCTTGAGTCAAATATTAATAATGTGATTTATACAGAATGCCTGCATCAAATCACACTGGTGAAAAGCCTGTGCACCATACAAGCAGTAACCTTCCTCTTGACCAAAGTGAGTTTGGGGACTAGACTGTCCCTTTAAAAGGGACTGTCACCTATCCTTACACTGGGAATGTCAATGAAAAACTTAACAGAGATTAAGAAAAACAAAAAGGTTTTCTAAATGTGATCTGTGGGGTCTCCTGTTTATGACATCACCTGATGGCTTGATATGTAAATGATGATGTCATAAGTAGGAGACGCTACAGAGAAAATGTCAAACTTTTTTTCCCCCCCTCTCTTAATCTATGAATTTGCTTGTAATTTTTCTTGCAAATGATTATTTTTTTTAATTCACTACGTTCACAAATGTAGGCAATGTTTGGAGTCCCTTTTAAGATGTTTTGCTGAGCTACTGTCAAGGCTCCATTATGCGCGTGTAGGTGATAAACATGGATGTTTGTACTTACTGCTTGGATTGCTAAAAAGAATACGCAATGTTCTACAACATGATAGGTTAATGATTTTCTGTATCTGTCCGGTGTAAGTGATGTCACAGGCGAGACGCAAGGGACTAATCAGTAATTGTTTTTACTGTCAATGTAGAGAATAAAAAAAATATTGAAAATGATCTATACATTGTGTTAGCAAAATTACAAGCAAATTCCTCAATTACAAAAATAAATGTGTCTGTGGAGTCTCCTGCTTATGACATCACCTGTGGCTTCATTTGCCAATCACCCATTTCCACTGCATATCAGGCCGCAGGTGATGTCATAAGCAGGCGACTCTACAGACACATTTAAAACACGTTTCCCCTAATTTAGGCATTTGCTTGCAATTCGGCTAACACACTCTATAGATCATTTTAATTCTCTACATTCACAGCACAAACAGTGTTTAGGTGATACAGCCCCTGTAAGCATCATGCAGCATTATAATATATTTTTATCGAATATTTAAAAGGTACGGGATCCTTTTTTTTTTTTTTTAGCTTTATCGTTTATTCTTTTAAATCCATTTTTGTAGTGGCCTCTTTTGCAACCATTCAGCGCTGTGTGCTTTATTACGACATAATAATAATAAATAAAAATCAATTTGACATTAGTCACCCAATTCCATCAACAGGTTTTTAAATGACACACTGTTACTTTTGGGTCTAACTTTTTTGTATGAGAGAGGGCTGAGCCATGCACTGGCTAAGAATGTGGGCTGCTGGTTCAAAGGCGTATATTATTTTACGCAAGAGTAACATGGAACACTATTTACATTTTATTTGTGAAGCACTATATTATAGTAACATACCTCCTAACGCCTGCCCTCGGTTCATCGGACCGCCAGGGGGCGGAGCTTAGGAGGTCATGTGTCAGTGCTAACATACATACATTATCTGGTGTGCAGACACAGATCGTGAAATCGGAACAGTGGCGCTAGGGTCCCAAATCATAAATGTCCGTAGTAAGACATTACTGAAAGGTAAGGGTTCCCAACTCGGCCATTTACTACTAGACACATAACTTTTACAGACTGCTTTGCAGTCTGAAGAAGTAATATGTGGCCAGAAAGAAATCAAATTACTCTGATTAGTTAGTACAGCAAATAAAACTTGTGTGACCTCGGTAAAAAAAAAAAAAAGGCAGAGGTGGCAACCCTACTAGAATGTAAGCAACCATTCCCAAATGTTATAGTAACAATCTCTAGGCCAAGGATGGATGGCAGGCAGATCTCCAGCTGTTGACCATGTTGCAGAGCATCATGGGAGGTGTTGTTCCCCAGCAGCTTTAAAGGTACCTGTTGGCTTCCTAGCCTCTCAATACGAATACCAGTTCAGTATATGTTTGTTGTATGAAGGGAGACAGATGTTTCTTGCACATTTATTTCCTTCTTGTTGGCTATATAATTCTTTTTTTTTTTTTTTTTTTAAACATTTTCTAGTAGAGAGTGACTAAGAAAATTCCACAATACGCAGTTCTATTTAACAGGCCTCCTGCTAGTAATTAAACATTTGCATTTCTAATAACTGTTTCCCCATGCGGACATTCAAAATTACTCACGGGGTTTCCGTCCAAACCAGGGGGGCCCCTTTCTCCAAAATCACCAGGGAATCCCTGTATTGGAAGAGAGAGAGAAGGGAAAGAGAAAGCAGACACAGATAAAAACTGAGCAATAATTCTCCAAGGTCGGATTATCTGTGAGCACACATGGAGAGGGAAAAGAGCGTTCTGTAACAGGATAAATTAAAAAAAAAAAAAAAAAAGGTTTCACAGAGCTGATCATTGGCCGGACACAGCGTATACTGGGCAGAGGAACAGGAAAGACATAAGGCATAATGTAACGGATCGAAATTATTTCAGAGGCTATCTGGCTGCAGGAGTATGCCCAAAAAAATTACCGAAAGATGTAGAAATGCTGAGATAATCTGATATCGTGATAAACTGGTCTGTTCGCCTAAACATTGTCTATAGTTTGAATGCAGAGAATAAAAAACGATCTATACATCTGTGGAGTCTCCTGTGTATGACATCACCTGTAGCTTGATATGCAAATTAACTACTTGCAACAGGAAAGGTGTCAAATATCGGTCTGGCTACTGCTTCCATAGACTTTACATTAGCCAAAAGCCATTTATTTTACCGCAGTGCTGGTAAATTAGCCATAAGGTGAGGTCATAAGCAGGATAAACCACAGATACTTTTAAAACACATCTTTCAGTTGATTTATGCATTTGCTTATAATGCTACCAATGTGTGGATAGCTAAAACTAATATGGTTTTATCTTACTGTCTGGTTAGAAACGCAGGAAATAAACCAGACCATTACAAATACATCCTTTCCCAGTGTTTTGGAGAACAATAGTCAGCAAAAAAAATAAAGCTATGTTTGTTTCATTGAAATATTGCGTCAAGCGGAGGCATTTTAAATAGAGATGCTTTAATGAAAGTACTATCAGGGAGCAGACATGTTTAGAATCTTGTGTCATATGAAGTAAGATCAGACCCAAGAATCTAAAAAGGTCTCCCCACAAGATTCTAAACAACACAGTATTACTATATGGAACAAAGAGGGCTCAATAAGGTACTTTATTTATATTCTTTCATTAAAATGCTTACACTTGCAGCCTTTTAATTCTACATAACTTTTTTTTTTTTTTTGCTGACCGTTCCTTTAATTCTATCCATTGACCGCTAATGCAGGTCTTTGGAAAGAAGCCAATCAAGTTATAGAAAGATCTGCCATGAAGCATTTAGTCCAGACGTGTTTGTAAGGGGCTACAACTACAATTACATGGAGATGTACAATGGAGATCCACAGGTCAACAGATAAAAGTGTAATTAAACAAGCAAAGAAACACCATGGGCATTATTTACAAAACATGGGCAATGTTCGGAAAATGGCATAAACAGCAACATTGGTTTCCATAGTGAATCCACTTTTTAAGAAGTTTGCCCCAGAATTAACTTTTATAAACATCCAATCCCCACCCCACTTTCTTCAATCTTACACTACAGTACTGCATACTATACTGTACTCCGTGTATATAAATTTTTTGCCTGTGGGATTGTGTACATTCCAGTAGGGGAGGGGGAGCAGGGGTGCATCTAAGGCCCCAGGGCTCATCTTTAAAAAAAGGAAGTAAAATGTAAAGTGAATTAAATCCATGTCAGATCTGTCATATTAATGACTCAATGTGTCTACACAGCACTTGTGAGGACAAGAGAACATGTCAGTGCCTTCCGTAAAATGACTAATTCTTACAAGCGATGTGTCATCTGGAAGATTAATGGAATCTCATGTTAATATACCACTGTACTGAAACAGGATTCGGTCTTCCACAATTAATTTGACGGTCTTTCTCCGTTCCTCTATACTAATTGTACATTCAAACTGCGTTCTACATTTTTTTTTAACCTCTGTACTAATTAAAGGGACAGCATCATAACTTACTTATTCTTTTTCATTGCGCTTGATCAAATTATTGTAAAAAAATAAAATATATATATATATTTTATCAGATTTTTTTTTAACATTGTAACGTATTCAGTATAGTTTTATTTATAAATGTGTTTTGTCTCTTTCTTTCGTGAAGGTAAGAAACGTGTGACTACACAGCTATAAGACAGGAAAGTGTTTAATCGGTTATATCTCTTTGATGATACATTGCGTATATTAGTGACTTTTAGACTCATTGAACTCTGCATGAAGGTTTATTTTTAAAGCAAAGACTTCAATTTCAGCTAATGTCAGCATATGGCTATGTTCAGGATGAATACGAACACTAGGTTTATATTAATGGCTTCTTAAGATGTTAACAATAAGAGGTCACAGAGATACAATATAACGTGGTGTCACTGTCTGCAGATCACTTGTTTTATTAGATCATTGACTGTACATATGCCTGGTTTGACCTGCCACTTCTTTTCTGAGGCTGCTCAATAAATGCTTTAATTGACTTAATCTGGATTTGTTGAGCAGCCTCAAAATTCGTTGCGGGTTTTCTGAAGCAATAGATTTATGGAGCAGCTGCAAAAGTAGAGGTTAAACCAGAAATGTGTGCATTTGTCATTGTCATGGTAAAATCAAGGATATGTAGCCTGTATAGCACTTTTCAGGGGGCAGACATGTTTAGAATCTTGGGTCATGTGATTTAAATAGCACACCAAAGATAAGCCACACACCCAGATAAGCCACACACCCAGTAAATGATATAAAATGGTGACTGGGATAGGAATACAGTATAATAAAAGGTAAACCGGATCTAGGACCATATAAAGTGCTATATGGGTCTATAAAAAAGAAATATGGAGGAGCACACCTATTAGAGCTGTAATAGTACAGATATAAAGTGTCAAAATATTTATTAAACCAAACAAATTTGTTTGATAGACAACATAAACAATATAGTTACAAATACCCAGTGGGTAAACAGAAAAGAATACTAACATATGAATACAAGAGCCAGAAAAAAACTAAAATGCTTGACCTAAAAAAAGCAGCAACAATAGCAAAGGTAACAACCATATACAGGAGGGTCACACAGTGCAAAAAAGTCATCCGACGTTTCGGCTGGAAAGCCTTTATCAAGGGAGACCTGAGATGCACCGCGTTTCTATTTGATGATATTTGTTTTAAATCTGGTGTGCTTCTCTAATTGTTTATAGCTTATATGGGTCTATACCCTGCAACGATCCATATTAATTAGCTGAATTAATATTTTACTATAGTTGGTATACATCAGTGCAGCTGAATGTCACAGCAGTGCCATTTGCGCGTGGCACATGGAAAGCCCAGCTTCACGGTCATTAATAAGGAAAGAGATGGCATGCCAGTTATGTGCCACGGTGTGGGAGACCACCTATAAACTCTGGACTGGCGTCTGCTGAAGCTCTAGGCCCAGTTCGGAAACATGGACACCGCGAGTCGAAGATGGAGAGCTGGGCACCAGAATCTCCAGGTCTCCAACCTTCCACCGCACGGAACTGGATGAAGCTGAGAGTTCAAAATAGACGGACGGAAAAAATAAAACAAAAAAAAATGGGAAGATGCCAGAGGTAGAGACGATTAGCTGCTTTTTCTGGCCTCTCACACTCTCCCTCTTGGAAAGTGCAGAGCTGGCTTGTAATACATCTGCAAGTGGGCTGTATTTTTCACAAGACAAGAAAGTCTTTGTTTGTAAAAAAAAAAAAATTGCAGAGAGAAGGTGTCTGAGTTGTAAAAATCAAAAAAAATTGATAGTTATGTTCTGCTTATATAGGGTTTTTTTTTTGTCTTGTTTTCATTTTGGTAAAAATGTTCTGGACCATTCCTTTGGCCCAGGGTAAGATAGGTTTGCCCCTCTTGAAATGATGAAGTATTGACAGTCATAGTAAATACAGTAATCCATATTTGAAGGATGGATCCAAACATCTCAGCTGCATGACTTCACTAGTCTCACGTGTGTGATAACTGATAGCTTATGCATCATAATGCACCTCAAACCTAGACTTCTTTAACATGTGGCTTCTTGTAACGCTAGACGGTAATGCTCGGAATAGTTGAAAAAAAGCAGTAATGCCAGGATTGATAAAATGAAGATTAAACTCCCCCTGGCCCAGATTCCAGCAATGAATCGTCTAGTGCTTAGTTTCTCACCAGCTTAACTAGCCATAGCTTCTATACAAAACACAATCTACAGATGTGTGAAACTTTCGCCTCTCTTCATCTGACCTGGGATGAAGGAAGATCTGACCCAAGATTCTAAACAACATGTCCGCCCTCTGATCTATGCAGCTATACACAGCACAGATGGCTTAATAAGGTACTTTGTTTGTATTCTTTCATTAAAGAAACATCTAGACTTGCAATCTTTCAATAAAAGTATGAGTTCATTTTTTACCAGCTGTTTTTTTTTTTTTTTACCAATAAACATCCTAAAATACGTCATGTGCTTTGATTTTGTCCCCGCGAAAGAGTTTGGCTCTAGCCCAAGACTGTCTCACTACCTTCAGCGTGCTTCTCAAAACTTCATCAACCGTGGCACCTGCTTCACCTTCTGCAATTCTGGCCATATCAGGACCTTAACAGCTTCCAAAATACCTCCACTCCTGTACCAACTTCTCCTATAGTCACTTATGCCTTAGCGAGGCTCTATTTTTGAAGCACTGTTGCGCTGGGAGCAAAGACTCGCGTATTGTTACGACGCCTGGCAAGTCCATCAAGCTCTGGGCTCATCACTCCGATTCCACCTACGTCCGAAAATGTTTCCGCTGATGCCTGTGTAACCATCCCTACACAGCTTTGTGGAAATAGAAAAAGTGTGGTTACTAGGGATTAGGTTGTCGGAATGTTAATTGCCTGCTGATGTCATTCCTCTGTAAGATGACATCATTTCCAGCACAAGTTGAGCGGATTACGGGATTTTTTGTTTTTTGTTTTGCTGAATTCGCGGAACCTTGGGAATCCAGCGTTCGACCAATCTTCACTCTTGATTTGGGGTGTTTGACAACACAGTAATTTTACAAATGGCTAATGTAAAAATAATCACAGCAAACACTTAGTGAGATATTAATCTTCCAGGCCCAAGTGTTAACAATAGAACAAATTTAAAAAAATGAAAAATAAAGTATTAATATTACCAAAAAATGTCCTTTTAGCAACACGGAAATTAATCAAAATCTCAGTGTAATCGCAGTTATGTAAGCTATTTGTCGAGATTTATCATAGACACCCCAACTGCCAAACTGGCCAGCACTGTAATGGCCTCATGCTATACAGCCATACAAAAAACCAATGGCCCCTGGGGGTTAGAATATAACAGCATAAAGGCGGTTAACATTTGTATTACGGAACGGGAAACATTGAAAACCCAGCATGGAAAGACTTAAGCCATACTCAGGAGGTTAACCGAAGACAAGCACGATATTCCAGAACTCTCGGCCTTGACAAATGAAGAGCAAGAAACACTTCACGACAACAACTAGCAAAATCTTTAAGAAGTCGGCGGTCAGTGATAAAAGCGGATCTTCCTCTCTGTGATGAAAATGACCGTGAACATCCAATATGAATACTCGTGTATAGGAGCTGGTGTACGTACAAAACATCTGATTTTGTTTAAGAGGCTGAAGGAAAGGCTAATCTGGCAGATGTTTCGATGGGCCTTGCCAATACAAATCAGGATCCAGAAATAGGACTGCATTTTCCTGCTGGCTCTGAAGTAAAATGATTACCCAGTCGGTCTTCCAGTCTTGTACGTGAAAGACGAGCAGAGAGCCAGCTGGGCTTCACCCAGGTGAACATTTCTCGTGTAAGAATAAAAACATCTCTTTACATCGTTTTAAGAGAAGGCTGAAAGAAAAGCGTAAACGATTCCAAATCTCTGGGTGCCTTGTAGTGTCGCTCACACTGTTAACTGGTTTCCATTTGGTCGTAAAAACATTGGTCGCTGAAATGCGTTGGAACCCGCAAACTCCGACCATGCCATGATTTGGAACCCTGCAAACTCCGACCATGCCACGATTTGGAACCCGCAAACTCCGACCATGCCATGATTTGGAACCCTGCAAACTCCGACCATGCCACGATTTGGAACCCACAATCTCCGACCATCCAGCGATTTGGAACCCGCAAACTCCGACCATGCCACAATATGGAACCCGCAAACTCCGACCATGCCATCATTTGGAACCCGCAAACTCCGACTATGCCACGATTTGGCAATAAAAAGGATATCTTATCTGAAGGAACCTATCAGTCTTAAACCCCTTTTTTACACACATGTGGGAGTGTAGGTGTATATCCGACTAGTCTTAAAGAGGACTAGTCAGATACACACTCAAAGGGGGCATTTCAGCATCCACTGATAAAGGCACACATAACTATATATTGTATAAAAGCCTCACCGTACCAACATGTCAAACATTGACCCAAAACTTGTTGTACACACCATGTATAGACTTATTTATATGCATCTAGGAATACCACAGGCAAGTATAACTACACAGGGGTGCATTATATACATTCAGAGACTTTATATTTCTCTTTTGAATCTTCTGGAAGACCTTTTAATGACAAACTGTTGAGAAAATACTGCTGTAGCACAGGAAGCAGACATTAAAACTTAATATTTGACATCCCTTGTGAATTTTGAATTCTTAAGCAAAAAGTTAACATTGGCTCTGATGCAAGATCTTAACCCTGTACAATATGATTCCTCCACTACACAATATATAATCTTTATTGCCTTACCCAAGCCACATTTATATTCAGCTTACGTCTAGACATACATTCTGCAAGTCAGACGTATCCTACTCCGTATAGGCAGGGCATAGATGGGTTGGGCCATCACGCCGACCTGCAGACAAACACCCAGTTTATAATATGAGATATTATTTCCCTGCCTTGGCAGAATTACAAGAAAAAAGGCACAAACAAAGGTTGCAAATGCCAACTGGTTGAAGGAGGAAAGGTCAATGTTATACCTATGGAGACATCTCGATCACCAAGTTCCACCCATAATTCTCTACTGACCAGGGTCAATAATACCTGCCAACACGAACAGTAGGCTGCCAATCTCGCCAACAACAGAGATGTACAAGACCTTTAGGAGGCCCAATTTTGACCCTACACGGTACAATACCAATCAGAGCGAGCTTAACACCAGTGAGTGGTCAACTGAAACAGAACCATCACTTGAAACAGTGAAGTACGTAACAAAGATCAGTAATAATATCGGTTTCTCTTCAGTGAGGAAAGAGTTCAAGATAAAAAGGATGAACAGCTTGATCTTAGCAAATATTAAAACACAGCCAAGTTTGGAATCCCATAGTGTCCGGTCCAGAAGACGGGGCTTCAAAAGGTCCATTACAGCTGGTGGGTTCAGACTATTCCCCTGGAAGACCCAACGTGACTGGAATCTAGAACGCATTCCAGAAGGCAGAGGAAAGACGGGGAAAACACATTCCTTCTCTCAAATAAACAAGGGGAAATGTTGTACCTTGCTGCAGAAGACAGCTTTGTAGGAAGACGGTCGGTCACTGTAATCGTGGGATAGAGAGGACAACCAGACAGAAGAGGACTCCAGACAGGGAAAGGGAGGGGTGATAATACAGAGCAATAGTATGGATGATGAGACATAGATGGAGAGGTAAAAAGAGTATACGGTAAACAGAGTGGACAATAATAGAAACCGGCAAGGAAGATATATGGGGACATAGCCCTGTAAATACGAGAGGATGACGGCATGGGCCATGATAGAAAAAGATCATTAAAAAAAAAAGTTGGCACATCAAACATCCCCGGAAAAGGTGTAATTTATTGTGGAAACCAAACTAACAAACGCATAAAAAATGGTGGGGAGTGGGCACTTGACGCGTTTCATGTCCAACGTCGCTTAATCATAAGAGTGTAAGCTGACCTAGGATGCATAAAATGTAAAGTATCCCCACCTACCGGGCTCTCACAGGGTAAAAAAAAAAAAAAAAAGACTGCTTGGGTCAACTGTGAACTCCAAACGCCTCGCTACACTAACCTCTTTCCCCTCTCACATTTATCGATGCTCAGCATTTAAAAAGGGACAGCCTCCGCCAGGGCTCACGCACAGAGCTGGCCCAAGCCCAGGAAATTATACTGTGTCCCTTAAGGAGCTGTATTAAAAATGTTTTACATTTTCTGGCCCGTGTTCAATGTGTTTTGGACAATGAGACTGTGAAGTGGGAATCAGGCGCAAGCAAGGAGTGGGGGCTCGCACCCCAGACAGGATGATGTCATCCAATACGAGAAGGCCTTCTCTTCTTGAAGGCTTGCATGGCAAGCTTAACCTAAAGATTTGAGGAGAAGGGAATGTGCCAAGTGTTTTTTTTTTTATAAACTGGTGCCATAGTTCATCGAACCCGCAACTTAGATCAGTGACGGCACTCCCCATCACCGAAGGCTACATTTCCCATGAATCTCTCTTGATCATGTGGCAAACCAAGAATCATGGGAAACGTAGTCCCAAGTCTAGCCATCAGTCTCTTGTGCTTTCCAAGCTTTAACAGTCTCTATTTTTACAAGGCACCTTTGCAGACAGATGCAGTTTTAAAATATTTAAATAAAATAATTATTCTAATCTGCAGAGGTATCTGCACTACCCAAGTATTTTATTCTGGTGCCTCCAGGGTAACTGGGGCAGGTTACAGCTGTTAAAATGTTTTGCTGCCATGCATGCACAGTCAGGATGTTTCTCTTACTGTTGCAATCTTTGGACACTGGGATCCTGCACCCATGTCCCTGGCATCTGTTTAGATGCAGGTATAAAACGAGGAGTATAACCACTTGCGTCTTTTCCCACAGCTTTGTCTTGGTCCTTGCTGACACTAATAAAATTGGTGCAAACATTTTTTTTGCTTGCTTTTGGAAACTCTGATTTTCTAAGCTAGTTATACAGTCGGGACAGGCCTGATTTCCGATCCTGTAGCCAACTCTAGGCTTGGTTTGATTGATAGCCCAACGGTGTCTGCTCATTTGTGTTTGATGGAGTGGACATGGGAGCGTTCTCAGACCGCTTGTTATTCAGGCGCAATCGCTGCATTGAAAAGCCAACTATACTGAATACCGAATGTTCACATCAAGGGCCAGAACGTCAGTGTGGTGTGTGCTTTAGATCTAACGCCACAGGAATCTTCTGCCCACTAACATACAGTGCGTTACTGGTTAACTGACTGCCTGATACTGTGATACAGAGGGATCAGTGCTCCAAGATCCAGTGATGCTCTCCAACACATGCACTATCCAAAACATAACAGGAGCTCCCTTCCACGCATTATCTAAACCAAAAGTGTAAGTTTTATTGAACAAACATCAATTTCATGAAACAGAAAGTACAACTGGCGGGTGCTGTACAGGAAAAGAATTTGGCCCGATGCGTTTCGCCTAATCAGACTTCTTAAGACTCCACAAAACAGGATCTAGCAAAAGGTTGTAGTGTTTTTGGCAACAACAGTAAGCAAAATTACAAAATGTCAAGTGTTTTCCACTGAGCTACCCGTCTGAGACCTGCATTCATTGGCCACATCGGCAAGCACCTGCGCTATACGGAAGACGGACGCAGATTTCCAAGTGGACATGTTCAGATCTACAAATGATTAGACAGGTAATGCAAATGCAAATGCTTCTAACATCTTTCCTAACAGAAAAATAAGACCCCAATAAATTAACTGGAAGCAACTGAGCTTGTAGGCCAGACCTATTATTAACATGCGTTGTCTACTGAGAAAACAGGACTAGCTGCATTAGTTCTGACTGCACAGAACTGCAGGGAATGCCCCTAGGGCGACAGTGGAAGGTTCTTTTGGAAGCCATATTAAATGTGACAAGATGGCTGTGTTAATAGCAGACAGCCGTGTGCACTGTGTACAAAGGTTTTCGGTATAGAAAAACAAAAGGAATATCCTACCATGTGAATTTAATGTAATTTAAACATTGTTTATATTGAAAATGCAGAGAATAAAGAAATACTAAAAATTATGCTTACAATGTGTTTGCAGAATCGCAAACCACTGCATAAAATAAGATATAAAAGGTGTTTTCAATGTGTCTGTGGTGTCTTCGGCTTATGACATCACTTGTGGCTTTTCAATAGGAAATGTACATATCAAACCACAAGGTGATGTCATAAGGAGGAGATACCACAGACACATTTAAGACTGATTTTATCTCTTAATTTTTGCAGTTCTGCTAAAAATATGTCATTTTAAAAAAAAGGTTTATAAAATATTTAGGTGTATGAAATGTTTAGGCGAATGCTTGTGCTGGAGGGTAACTAGATCAATTAATCTGGCTCCCCTGTAAATGAATCTCCCAGCATGTATGGTTGGATCACCCCCTCCTCTTGGTATCCTAATTCATAGAATGTAAACGCCCATAGCAGGATGCCAGTATACCCATATGTACTACATGGGAGAGAATGGGAAAGGAATGTAACACTATAAAAAGGAAGAAGGGGGAGATCTTGCAGATGACATAATAAATCATAGTTTTCTACGATTGTGCTGCTCAGGTTTCCCATTATTAAGGAAAATTACCCAGGTTTTTGTTCCCTGCGTTACTAATTAATTAATCGATTATTCTATTGACTAATGATTGCAGATGCGTTATTTTTACACACACTGCTGGTCACAAGCAGAACGGATATTCAGGATACAGAAGATGCTGTAAGGAGACTCTTTATTCCCATTGGCTGCACGGTGTTCTATTTTAGAACACAAACATTTCTAAGTGACCCCAAACTTTTCAACTGTAATTTACCTATTGGTGCAGTGCTAAAATAGAACACTGGGCAGCCAATAAAAGCAGCACACTGATCCAATCAATCATTAGAACACAGTTTAGCCAATGGGAATAGTCTTAAAGGGACACTCCCACCAAAAAATGAAAAGGTTTTTTTTTTGTGTATTGTTTATTTAGAATGTCTTTTGTTTTGTGACTGTATTTAATAAATATATGTAACTAAACAAATGTGACTTGTTTGTGAAATATAGTGTTTGTGTGTGCCACCCCCAGTGACTTTACAGCACAAACTTTGGGGCTGGGGACACAGAATGCAGTCTATAAGTCTGAATTCTGACCATGGACATGCATTGAATGGGAGGGTAATGTAACTATTACATCCCATGGGGGGCGGAGTTATGATCCTGTTTAATCAGGTTAATCTCCTCTCTTTGTGTTGGAAGGCAGGTAAAAAAAATAAATTGTACACAGCCACCTAGTCCTGCCCACTATGATACACAGGAGCCAGTAAGAGAGTAGGGGAGTATCTTATGACATCATCATGAAGGATTTGGCCATAGTTGTAAAGGGGGAATGGCTGGAACATTTTGGACGAAGTTGCACCATGGGAAATATTCACAGAATGGAGCCAGGAGATAAACACCTGATTTTATTTTTATTAAATTAAATCAATAATTAAAAAAAAAAAAACCCCCAGTGGCATATGATTTATATATGTGTTTGTTTTAATGACCAGGTTATCTAGTTACATCTTATGTAAGTGGTAGTGTCCCTTTAATACCAACCCTGCTTTTTTTGCACTCGTCATATACATTTAATCTTTGCAATGGGCTGTGATACGAGGCAGAGAAAATGGAGAAAGCTAGATTATTAATAAAAAAAAATAGTACAGAAGACATCTGGTTAAGGAGAGAGGTTAAAGCAGTTTACATTGAGTAGCAGGAAGATTATTCTGTTTCCTGTTTCATTACACAAGGTCTGCAAAGTAGACAAGGAAAAACTTTACCGGCCTACCCATCGTGCCCCTCTTCCCGGGAACTCCAGGTAAACCCTGTGTGGAAACAAAAAGGGTAAAAAAAAAAAAAGAGTTCAGATTACAAGCATCAAACAGTATGCTATGCACAGACCGTGCTTCTAACCTATCATAAGACAGGGAGTAAAATAATATAGGAAACCACGGCGCTACTAATCTAGATTTATTAATGAAAATAACTCAGGGGTGTTTATTTTAGTTAGGTAATCTGGTACTATCTAGAGCAGTGCTTCTTAAACCTGTTCTCAAGGACCCCCAATGGTCCAGGATTTAGGGATTACCCAGTCGTGTCTAAATAAGAATATGTATAACCCCTGGTGTGGTTCCCTAATTGTTAGGGAACCACACCAGGAGTTATAGATATTCTTATTTAAACACAACTGGGTAATCCCTAAATCCTGGACCATTGGGGGTCCTTGAGAACAGGTTTGAGAAGCACTGCACTAGAGTAAGGTCGTTCTTTCTTTTCAGATAAGATTCTCATTATTTTTTTTTTTAAATAACTTATTATCTGCCCTATTCTGAACCTATATGGCAGGCAATTCTACTTTTCAATGCCCTGTACTTGGATTCTATCCCTATCCCTTTAGGCCAATCGCCAAACTACACTGGCCAAGCAGAGTTGGCTCTCGCTCTATTTCTAAGAATCATCAGGTCTGTGTTGTATGTTCAATATTACATTTGAATAGGAAATAACATGCAACCGGCAAGTTAAAGGTAGATGCCCTCTGCTATTAAAGCACCTGCATATTACAATAGAACAGACACACAGTATACTCTGCATTGATGTTGTATTTGTAAAATAATATAAAATAGTTGTTTTTTGATAAAATATTCCATGTTCTTCCTCTGTGCCAGGAGCTGCTACATGCGGCCTGGCATTCGTAAAATGCGTTGGACGCTAAATGTCCGAACGGGGTTTTTTTTAAGGACAAAAGAGTTGTAGAAACAATACTGAGCTAACCAAAATATATAAGGGTCTCTGAATAAAGAGAGAATTGGAATTAACACAGGAATTGCAAACAATTTAGCACAGTTGGAAAAATGCTCCATTGCAGATGAATGGGAGGATTTCTTCGAACTTCCCATCTCAATTCCCAGCAATTGTCTCTTTATTGAGTAGATCCTTAAGGCGGCACCCTGGCAGCTTGGATGGCTAAATAATCCTAGAGCCGGCGTCACATAAACATTGTTTGTGAACATAGAAAATAAAAAAGATCGGTAATTGATGTCATTAAAATTTAAAGCAAATTCATAGAGTAAAAGATAAATACCGTTGATCTTAAGACTATACAGAGCTTTGTGGCGTCTCCTGTTTATGACATCAGCTTGTGGCTTCCCTTTACACATTTACCACTGGGAGAAGTTCATTTACTTATGAACCCACACGGTGATGTCATAAGTAAGAGACAATGCACAAAGTCTTAAAAACACATGTTTCTGTAAATGTATGCTTTTTTTTCTTGCAATTCTGCCAACACAAAGTATAGATTTTATTTATTTATTTGCTACACTCACAGTCTAAACAATATGTAGAAGATGGAATCTGCCTAATGGGTTTAGCAGAAGGATTTTTAATTCTTCATCCTTAAAACTTTACCTTTTTATTTTATTTTAAAATACAAATAGGAACATTTGAACTTTATCAAAAAAAATCTTAAAATATAATATATATTTCAGGGGGCTAACATACCAGTTTAAACTAAAAAGGACCAGCTCCATAATTAAAAAAAAAAAACCACTAGTTTCTCTCACAGGGGAGACGTTCTCTCCCCTTGATATTTATAGAGAGTAAATAGATTTAGCAGCAACTCAAGAGTACAGCTCTCTGTTTTTTTTAAGAGGGTTATAACTTGCCATCCACTGATGAGGACTTAAATAGTCCATTTGGTTTATTCAAAGACCCCTATAAACTGCCCACCCTTTGCTCCTAAAAGTTTATGACGCTTATCACCCGCCACGTGTGTAAAGCAAATATATAAAGCGACACGTGCTTGCCTATCTATTAGCGGTTTGATTTCCAGAAAGACCACAGAAATACACAAGTCTGAATGCACTGGGAGGAAAGGCGGCTTACTGCTAAGGCCTCAGCCAAAATGTTTATTTGTACATTTACAAGGTTACAGGGCAAAATAAGAGGCCATGTTTGTAATTAGCCTCTGCACAAGACAGGCAATACGTTTTTGTTTTTTAAATTAAACAAATGGCCACGTGTGGGGTACAAAATACCTCTTTGCCAAATGTCTGGTGATAACGTGTGTTTCTTCGAGCCTGGTCAATGACCAGAGACCTGATCTTTGTGAGTTACTGCCAGGCAGTCGCAGCATAAGGTAATACGAGATAGCAGATTAAATCTCCAGAAATCTACAACTGCACTGTTTGGTAAAGACCCATTTCAGCCCCTGGTCCACGATGGAATAGACTGGTTATGGCAGTGATGGCTAACCTTGGCACTGCAGATGATTAAGGCCTTAAGCCCTAAACGAGCATCATGGGAGTTACAACTGTCTGGCTTTGCGTGGGACAGTCCTGATTTCTGGTGGGACAAAGGTAGAGCTCAGACGTGTTACTGCACATGCACAGTAGTGCTGGCGGTTGGCATGACAGCACTGACCACGCATGCGTGGTAGACCTGACACTAGACCTCCTAATAACTAATACAGAATAAAATATACTCCGCACTCTGAGGTGCAGTGTTAATTTTGTCGACTAAACATTTTCTTCTTTTAGTCAACTGCACGTTTTCAGCGAGCAAAACTCAATAACGAAATAAAAAGTTAATAGGACTAAAATCCAACGCAATTTTCATCAATTGACTAAAACGTTAGGGAGGGACTATTGCATTTGTCTATTTGGACTTCCCATGGATCTCTAACAAAGCCCAGTCCCCTGATTCTATCTGCAGCTGGATTGGCTGAGACACAGGCCCTCTGTGCCTGTCTGGCCCCTGGAACAATGCCCTGCAAACGGCAGAGGAAGAGGATACTCCTCCATCTGATTCGCCTGCTCCTGTCACGTGAGTATTTCCCCTCCCATCCCCCTAGCTAGTTAACTTAACACTATGTAACAGCCTTCTCAGACCTGTTCCATCCCATCTCCCTAGCAAGTTAACTTAACACTATGTAACAGCCTTCTCCGACCTGTTCCCTCCCATCTCCCTAGCAAGTTAACTTAACACCGTGTAACGGCCTTCTCGGACCTGTTCCCTCCCATCTCCCTAGCAAGTTAACTTAACACTGTGTAACGGTCTTCTCAGACCTGTTCCCTCCCATCTCCCTAGCAAGTTAACTTAACACTATGTAACGGTCTTCTCAGACCTGGAGATTTCGTCGACTAAAGCTAAAACAATTCAGATGACTAAAATACGGCATTCTGGCCAAAAGACTAGGACTAAAACTAAATTAACACTGGTGAGATGATCATCTTTATTCCACGCAGTTTGGAATAAAGATCACCTGAATGAGGGCCGAGTTTGTTGTGTTCTGTATTGTCTCTGGTCATGCAAAAGGAAAGAGCACGGATTGTGAGGTTCTGAATCAGATCAATGTGATTGTTTGTTCCGTTAACATCCTGAAACTTGCTTTTTAAGTAGGGCTTTTTAAAAAGAAATTACAAAAGATCAACTAAATAAAATACAAATAAAAAAAACACTGTTGCTTTTCAGCTTGTGGATTAATGTGATAATTATAGGAATAACACAGCATGTCAAACATAAATGTCTGGAATCAGCTGCCAGGAAGGATGAATAAAATTAACAGATAGTTTACAGAAGGTACAGTGCGGATTTGCTTTTTCAGAAGGTGATGTGCTTTGATTTGGCTGCTGGCCCTACTCTGGTTTGATCTCTAAGAAAAGGGTTATAACGCAGCTCCGCCAAGTAATGTAAGACAGCGGCGCCAAATCATTAACCCTGCAGTGGGAAGTCGGAAATCTATATATATATATATATATATATATATTATTTATACTCACACGTTCTCCGTCGGCACCGGGAAGCCCAAATAATCCTGGGAGACCAATGAAACCCTGCGGAGAGAATTGGAGAAGGAAGAAAAAAAGAAAAGAAAACCCATGTAAGATTAGGTTCTGGATATTCGGTCATGTCTGGAGTTCTGCTTGTGGCCTTGTCTCTTCCAGCGCCGGTCTGGGGCTCGCTCCGTGATGATATAAACCTTGAGGCAAGTGTATATGCCCATGGACTGCATGGTGCTGGCTTCCACGATGTAGTCCAAGGGCACATACCCTCACACCAGGGACCATGGAAGGATGGTATCCTGCGCAGGAGGGAGCCGGGAGGGCGGAGCTACAACGTTTACAGGGATTCTGCTGCAACGAAGGCCAAGTCATCGGTTTGCGGTTAGGCAAGAAGCACAAGCAAATCAACTGCTCGCCCTAGTATTACCCCACCAAGCGCCACAGGGGTGCGCAAAGCTGGAACTCAAATGGTTAAAAAAAAAATAGAGACAAAACAAACAAAAAAACAACAACTTAGAAACACACACTGCCCAGGCTGCTCCACCAGATAGGACCATCAGAAAACATCTTTAATAGGTATTTCTTTTAAATAGTTTGTTTTTAAAAGGAACCCTGTCACTTAAATATGGTTTATAGAGTGAATGTAGGGAAAGAAAGAAAAATTATCCAAATTGCACACACATTAATAAAGAAAGAAAAAAAAAAAAACATGTTTTATATATGCCCGTGGAGTATCCTGCCTATGACATCACCTAGTGCCTTGATATGCAAATGACACATTTGATACTGGAAATCAGTTCCTTTGCATGTCACAGGTGATGTCATAAGCAGGAGACTCCACAGACCCGTGTAAAACAGGTTTCTTCTCTTAATCTGTGCATTTGCTTGCGCTTCTGCTAACACAATATATTGTTTGGTTTTCTACGTTCACTGTATAAGTAACAGGCGACGGGGTCCCTTTAAATGTTTTATATGTCTCTAGTTTCTTCAAGCTTAGATGGGTGGAGATGACATCGGAACACAAGATCCACACTGACATAATTAACCCAACCGACGCTGAACGCCAAGATCTGTGGCATTAAAGGGCCAGCAAATCAGCTTGTGAAGACACCCTGGGGCCTTGTGGTTTTATAAGCCTTCTGATCTATCATCAGGTCCTTATTCACACATATAAATACACAGCAGAGTCTACCCCAAGGGGCACCCTGCCATGAATCCCCTGTAACAGCCCAACCATAATAAACGCTGCTATTTTTACACGCCTGAGGGTCATGTTTATATAGCAATCAAATTGCGTTTTTCCAAATAGTGTAATCAATTGTACTTCCTGCAGGGCAGGAGAGGGAAGAATTAAAACACATACTGAATATGTCCACTTTCTAAGTGTTGTAGAATTAGAACTCCTGAGACCTTCAGCCTGTGCGGAGTTTGGCACAGGGAATCTGTGACATTCATGATATAGGGACTGTCCCTCTTAAATAGGGACACTTGGGAGGTATGACAGAGGAGGGCCCCATATCATGCATTCTGCTACAGAAGCAAGTGGGCAGTGATGGGGACATCTTCACCCCTTAACATTTGGGTACCGTTTCCTATAACGCCCATCCAGCCTAGTGCCTGGCTGAGCGTCATGGGAAAGATAGTCCACAACATTTGAAGTTTTGTTGTTGTTAGATTTTGTTCCATAAAAATGGCCTGGCACCGCAGGGCATGGGAAGGGGGTAGTGGTTGGCCGATTTGCATATGGTCTCAAGATGTGCGCTTGGTTCTGATGTAATGTAAACGCTCTCTGAATGCACAGCTCTGTAATAACAGCCGGGCGTATTTACAGATAATGGTCACCATTTAATCCGTGAGGCTGGGGGACTGCCACTCTCTCTATCCCATGTGATGGAATCAGATCCTGGGCTCTTTAAAAAACAAAAAAGGTCAATCACAGGTGACAATGATGTCTACCAGGGACATGTTCTCCAGCTCTGAATGTACTCCCATAATGCTCAGCAAGCCTGCACGTGCCTATGTTTTAAAGTGGAGTATTCCTTTATTGAGCGGGAAAGAGACCATTCTAGATAAAGACTAAATAGGTTGAGCGTACTTCCCTTCAACTGGGGCTTTATTGACTACTCATGATAAAGGGCTGCATTTCAAAAAGGGCCTTCCTGGCAGGGGTAAGCAAACCTAGACACTCCCAGCTGCCGTGGACTAAAATAGCCATGATGCTTAGCCTTTTGGATGGATGAGCATTTTGACAGTCCTAGTCTCCAGCCCTATGGACAGCATGGAAGGAAGAGACATTTTGTACATCAACATACAAACAACATAATGAACATCAACATACAAAACAAAGAAACAGATGTTTGCAATTACAGGAGGACAGACAGAACAAACTCAGAGACAGTGAGGGTATAACAGCACTACAGATACAGGTATGATGTATGTACAGGTAGACAACGATCACTTTTTAAATGATGTTTCTATGATATTTGGTTTAAAAGATATCACGGTTATAATAGTCACTCCCATTCTGAAGGGTCATGGTCGGTGCAGATGCTCTTTGTAACTGGTCTGTCAGACTAACCATACACTACAGGTACTAAAGAGACACGGTTATCTGAATATGAGCTATACATAGTGTTGGAAGAATTGCAAGAACATGGAGATTAAAATTACAATGTGTTCTTAAAGGGACTGTCTAGTGCCCAAAATGCATCTACCACATATGAATGTGATTTCAAATGTCTTACATTTTGCATTGCTTAAAATATAAAAATACTTACAGCGAAATTAAATTGTGAAAATACAGCAGTTTGCAAGAAGCAAAGACTGCCCACACTAGCTGAGTAAAAGTCAATTTCCTTTTTTTTTGCTGCAGGAACCAAATGAGAATAATTTCATTCAAATGAATGGAATATCCTGTTTCTCTAAAGATATCATCAGACAATGTGTTGCACTGTTAAGAGATCCTACTGTGTACAAGAGCAAGGTTACTTAGATTCCACATAATGTATTCTACTCCACCAGCACAGGAAATTACTAAATTAAACAAAACTTTATATCCTCAGTGTCTATAGAATCATTGCTGCTGCACCTGCAGTAAACATGCAGAGTAATCACTGGAGGAGGGCTTGAGTCAAATATTAAAAATGTGATTTATGCAGAATGCCTGCATCAAATCACACAGGGATAAAAGCCTGTGCATTATACAAGCAGTGATCTTCATCTTACACCAAAGAGAGTTTGGGGACTAGACTGTCCCTTTAATGTTTCTGTGGTAATATATCTAAACGGTACTACCTTTAAAAAATGTGACATTTCTATCCATAGCCATGTAAAAGTGATGTCATGAGAAACAACAGACACATTTAGAACGCATTCCTCTCCTATTCTATGCATTTGCTTGCAATTCAGTTAGCACAACACACACTGTATTAGTCTATTAAGGGCCTACTCAATAAAGAGAGAATTGCAGGGAATAGAGACGGGAATTTCAAACTTTCGGCCAATGTAACCAAGCTGGAAAAATTCTTCAATGCAGCTGAATGGGAGAAATTTTCCAACTCTGCTCCTTTAAATCTTAGTTCCCTGCAATTCACTCTTTATCATGTAGAACCTTAACAGACCAACAAAGTTACATAGACAGACCACACCCTCTGTGACAGACTCCAGGCAGCAAATCTCCTGCTGGCTTGCTCCTTCCCTACATAACCAGTGATATTTTCTAAACAATTTTAAGAAACAAAGCATGATGCAAAAATTAATTTGAAAATTGTATTAAATTAGCAGAGTGGGGCTCATTCTTTATACATTTCAAAATGGTGGAATCAGCCCCGCTTCAAAAGGAGGAGTCTGGTCATTCTAACCAAGTGTAGGGTGATCAGACCTCTTCTTTACTCTGGGAGTGCTTGCAGACAATATGCATCATTGTAAGAACTTGTATTAAACTCATTGGATGGGGGCATTTATTTAAGGGTCATGTTACATACATTCTCTGGAAAATATAATTTGACATCACAAAAAAGAAAACACAAAACAGACACATAACAAAAACACCAAAAAAAAGCACAAAGAGATAGTCTTATTCCTAGAATTTTTTTACTTACTTCCCATGGCCTAAATGATCTCTATGGATCTTAAATGATGTGCTCGGCCAATGGGATACTTGTAAGAAATTGGTGTTGAGAAACATTATGGAATACATATATAGACGAACGTATACACGTATATACATATATACAGGGGAGGGCAGTCCGGGGATCATTTGCCCCTCTGACCAGCCCTCCCCTGCACATACAATACTGTCTTACAAACAACTGTAATATACAAATATGTTTGAAATCTAACAAGACATTGTTGCTTTACAGTTCCTGCTCTGCGCTTATTATAATGACTGATCACCCCGAGCCCCCAAGCCATTCCCAGTTCAGCCCTAATGATGAAAGGAAGACACTAACCCGGTGTCCCTTTGGCCCAGCATCTCCTATTGGTCCTGGCAAGCCCTGAAAATGAGGCAGATAAGGAGAAGAACACAAATTCAGAGCTGTCACATTGTTACAGGACAACAAGGTGATACAAGTTCAGTGAGGTTACAATGCAACATTCCGACGGTTGTGGGCGGACCTTACAGTTAAAGGGGCGGCGATACTAGATAATTTTAACATGGAATGCAATTATTTGCTTAATTTATACCTATGAAGGGAAAGTACGTCTCAAAAACGAAAATCTGATGTTTACTAGTAATTCAATGCTCAGCAGTGGGTCAAAAGACACTTGTAGTTTGGCAGACAGGGGTCGTTTTAGTCCAAAAAATATGTATCTTTGGGAAACAACATTCACTATCAGAATCAGAAGAATTCATGGAGATATCACATGAAGCCCTATACTGCACAAGGCGGTGTTGAAATGCAGATAAACAGATTCGACAAACATTGGTTACATATAAGTTTCCTATAAATTGGTTGTGTGATATTAGGGTAATGAACACAAGACCTTGGAGAGGCCAGGGATCAAAGTGACCATTTATGAGAAAACAAAAATGAACAGATGTGTGTGAGGAACGGGATGAGGAGGAAGTGGGGGCAAAAAAAACCAAACCAGACAGGCCATAACGGAAACCATTATACGATTAGCTTCCTGCATCCACATTTGCAGATCATAAAAAAAGAAAGCACGCCACGGTCACGCTATAATCCATAGCGCTTTATTCACGAAAGTCAGAATTGAGGAGCGAATGGCAAACTTAAGGCCAAAGTAGCCGAGTTGGAAAAATTCTCCCATTCAGCTGTACATTGAACTCTGCTATTTTGGCCTTACGTTTGCAGTTTCCTTCAATTCCGTCTTTTGTAAATGAAGTCCACAGAGAACTGAATCTTCTGAAGAGGGCTTTGACGATCCCATTCCCCCGTGATCAGAAAAAGTGATCACCAGAGGTGGGATCTGACTTGATCCGGTGTTGCACGAACTATGACACATGCTGGAGTGATCTAGTTGTGGTGCCGATGATGATCACGATCACTGGGATCACCCTGTGTGCTAGAAGTTAGTAAAAAAAAATAATAAAGACGTCCAAACCGAGGGTGATCTGGGAAATATCAGGTGATCTAGTGTAGGCAAAGAATGTATGAACTATTCACATGGATCTGTAAAAACATGATCTATAATTTGGAGGCCAGGAAAGATTTAGAAAGGTTTGAATAGTGGACCGGGGAGATCCAAAGTTATCTGTGGCAGGCATGGGGTAATACAAGGGCGGGATCTGGACACAATGTAATCCTTGATATGTTCCGCTACCTTCATCCATTTGTGTGTGCATGTGTACATCTTTAACTATTTGATAGCCAGTCTTAATTCATCATTCCTACAAATATTGTATTATAAGCCATGGGCTCTCCAGCCACTGCAAAACTACAACAATCCTCAGCTAGCTGGAGTGCCACAGACTGCCTGCCCCGATACATGAATAATTATGAATGACATTTTCCATGGTTCTATAATAATTAGTGAATATGGTCCACAGCAGCTAACAGGTACTTCTCCAGCTCCTGAAGCGGCACCCAGCAACAGGTTGGCAAAGCATCCTACATGGAAGATGTAGCTCATAATAAATAATCATTCTTAAAATTAGTGAAACAATCTGGAAATGCTAGCCGAATACCATAGTTACTAGTTACCATTGCTGTAGAACCAGTTCAAATATGATCCCCCCCCAAAAAAAATTGTGACCATATGTGGGAACTTCACCATCCGGACTCTAGGGGAGCTATTCACTAAAGGTGAGAGGCACCGCATAGTTGTAGGTGAGACGAAGATTCCATCTCGCTGACTTAACGATACATTGTGCAGGAACAAACCTGGTGAGTTCCTCTAGCTAGAAGAGCTCAATCTGTATAATAACCGAGAGGAAAAATCTTCAAATATTAAAGATATTTTCATATCACTTTAACTTACCAGCATCTCACTTTTGGTAAATAGCTCTCTAGGTTTTGACACCTGATGATCTAGATCATCTCACGAACCCACCATCCTATTATTAAACTGTATGATCCCATGGGAAATATCAGACACGAGCCACACCTACCACACGATCTGGTTGTGTGGTCTCCATGCGTCGTCAAAACCCCCCAAAATCTCAGGGTAAGTTCCCACCTATGGACATTATAGGCTTAAACCCAAATCACACAGGAGCATCTTCCTTCACACCCAAACCCACAGGCTTGGGTAACCCGCTCACAGCATGGTAAGATTTACTGCACCTGCCTGCCAGGATAACCTTTGGCCCCTGGGCTCCCGTTCGGTCCTCTTTCCCCCTGTGTAAGGAAACATGAGATACATATAAGGATCTGAGTCAGTTCAGCCAGTACTTGCATCGTTACTACGTGCTGTAGGGGCTATTAGTTGTGCTTTTAATCATTATGGCATAGAAATATATGGAGAAAATAAGAAAATATGAACAATTCAATGCCTCGCTAAGTGCAAAAGAGTGCAAGTGTAGAACTCTGGCAAAGGGTGCAAGTGTAGAACTCTGGCAAAGGGTGCAAGTGTAGAACTCTGGCAAAGGGTGCAAGTGTAGAACTCTGGCAAAGGGTGCAAGTGTAAAACTCTGGCAAAGGGTGCAAGTGTAGAACTCTGGTAAAGGGTGCAAGTGTAGAACTCTGGCAAAGGGTGCAAGTGTAGAACTGTGGTAAAGGGTGCAAGTGTAGAACTGTGGTAAAAGGTGCAAGTGTAGAACTGTGGTAAAGGGTGCAAGTGTAGAACTGTGGTAAAGGGTGCAAGTGTAGAACTGTGGTAAAGGGTGCAAGTGTAGAACTGTGGTAAAGGGTGCAAGTGTAGAACTGTGGTAAAGGGTGCAAGTGTAGAACTCTGGCAAAGGGTGCAAGTGTAGAACTCTGGCAAAGGGTGCAAGTGTAGAACTGTGGTAAAGGGTGCAAGAGTAGAACTCTGGCAAAGGGTGCAAGTGTAGAACTCTGGCAAAGGGTGCAAGTGTAGAACTGTGGTAAAGGGTGCAAGTGTAGAACTGTGGCAAAGGGTGCAAGTGTAGAACTGTGGTAAAGGGTGCAAGTGTAGAACTGTGGTAAAGGGTGCACGTGTAGAACTCTGGCAAAGGGTACAAGTGTAGAACTCTGGCAAAGGGTGCAAGTGTAGAACTCTGGCAAAGGGTGCAAGTGTAGAACTCTGGCAAAGGGTGCAAGTGTAGAACTCTGGCAAAGGGTGCAAGTGTAGAACTCTGGCAAAGGGTGCAAGTGTAGAACTCTGGCAAAGGGTGCAAGTGTAGAACTCTGGCAAAGGGTGCAAGTGTAGAACTGTGGTAAAGGGTGCAAGTGTAGAACTCTGGTAAAGGGTGCAAGTGTAGAACTCTGGTAAAGGGTGCAAGTGTAGAACTCTGGTAAAGGGTGCAAGTGTAGAACTCTGGCAAAGGGTGCAAGTGTAGAACTCTGGTAATTGAAGGTCAAGTAGTGCTTTATCTGAAACACATGGATTGACTTTAAAAGTCATCAGCCACGAGGCTTTAAAAAAAAAAAAAAAGAGTCAATGGCTGTTCTAGAAACAAATCTACTATTGATTTTTCTCTCCTCTTGTCCTTGCGGCAGCCTGACTTACCCAAACATAAAAGGGGAGAGAGGGGAGGTGACGGGAACTTTGCAATGTAAATATTAAGCTTTGCAGGACTATGGAATAGAGGCGATTGCATGGATTTAAAACTTAATGAGGAATGCAGACAATCACGTTAAAATATGGATTTTTTTTTTCCAGAATCAGTGGTAATGATTTGTGGGTTAGGCAGCCAGAAAGGAAGTACTTCAGGCATATGTTGAATGTAAAGAGGTGTCGTTAAAAAGGTTCCAGCCTTTGAAGTGGGAGCGTTTTTACAAACTCTCCTTGCTCAATTTAATTGCAAGCCTTACTGTCGAGGTCAGGACAGCCTAAGGTGAGAATTTGTAGTTACTGTAAACCATAGCCATTGCACTTAAATAAACCATAGCTTTCCCGGTGATAAATTAACAAACGTATCCTATATAAACAGGAAGTGGTCAACGAGATGTAAGTTCTGTCGCCAAGGAGTCCAAGAGAAGGACAAGGAAGAAATAACTCGGTGGCATTCCAACTGTTTAGTCCTCCAGCGAGAAGAAATCAGTTACAATCATTGTAGTGATAGGCCTGATCTTAACATGTATAGCTTGGAGGAAAGACGTAACAGGGGGGATATGATAGAAACACTTAAATACATAAAGGGAATTAACACAGAAAAGGAAGAGAGTATATTTAAAAGAAGAAAAACTACCACAACTAGAGGACATAGTCTTAAATTAGAAGGGCAACGATTTAAAAGTAATAACAGGAGGTATTACTTTACTGAGAGGGTAGTGGATGTATGGAATAGCCTTCCAGCAGAAGTGGTAGAGGTAAACACGGTCAAGGAGTTTAAGCATGCGTGGGATAGACACAAGGCTATCCTAGATATAAGACAGGGAACGGGGGACTAATAAAAGTACTCAAAAAAAATTGGGCAGACTGGATGGACCGAATGGTTCTTATCTGCCGACACAGTCTATGTTTCTATGATGTTAAAAGAAAATAAATGAATCAAAGTAGGTAATACCCAAAAACTGGAAAACACTTTTTAAAAGGAATAAAAAAAAAAGGGTGATTAAAAAAAAAACACCTTGTAAAGAATTGTTTTTGAAAGGGACAAGGAAATCTTACCGGTTCGCCAGGATGACCTTGAGGTCCAGGGTAGCCTTTCTGTCCCTAAAAAAAAAAAAAAAAAAAAGAAGATTTAAAAATAAAATGTCTCATGAAAAGAAAAAACAGGTTTTGATTTCCGTTTCCTAAGTCCAGTATTCAGTCTGCTTAATGTACAACTCGAACAAAAATGTGCTGCGTGTGCAAGAATGGTTTCTGGGTCCTGCATCCTTCCAGCTCTTGTTGGGGGCGACAACTCCCATCATCCTCAGCCAGTTAGTGATGGGCACTGTAGCGCAAAAGGGTAACTGGACGGTTTCAGGGTCCTCTACCTGGTATTATCAGGGAATATGAAGATGCTTGGCATCATGCTTTTTTTTTTTTAAATGTTCACGGTCAATCTGTATGATTTCTCTATGGACTAAGATGTTGAATTGGCATCCAATTGATTTTTTTGGGACTACAACTACCATAATTCTCTGCAATTCGTATTATGGGATGTGTGCTTCATCAGCGACTAGTGGGTCACCATTGGACGGCTATGTAGTAACGGTGTTTCCTATTGGAGCAACAAGTCTTCCAGCTTCCTGGAAGCACATTTTAATTGGCTAAACTACAGCAGCCTATGGAAGCCCAGAGAAGCCATATTATTTAAATATTTTCATGGTTTGTTTTCTTGAGATAACCAGTTGATATATCGAGAAAACAAGTCAGAGAAATATTACAAATCCATGGCCTCTCTGGGCTAATGTAGCAGCCAGAATTAACAGCATACAGCAACTAGTCTAGAATAGCATAGTCATTAAAAAAAAATAGGCCTTACTCCCTCGCTAACACGTGGTGATACTTTTACAAGTGGTGCACAACAGAAGCGGTTATTACTGCTACAGCTTGGGTTGACCTTTAGTGAGACTGACCCACTGTTTCCACAAGTATATGAATAACAGATTACATCACTAGGAATAGATGACCATGGGGGAATCCATTAGGAAAAAAAAAAAAAGATAATTAATGAATGAGGGCTTTCACAAGACAAACGCATGAGAGGGAAAAATGAATAGACACATGAATAAATGTTGTCACAACGGCCACGGATGAAATAATGGACAGAAGTGGCTAAGTTACGGTCCAGCTGATGTAATCAAGTGAGTGCAGAAATAGTTTGAATAAGCAGGGGTCTGACTCATTCATTCTCAGAGTTCAAGCTGTAATGCAAAAGGTTCAAAATGCGTTGGAAGCTTATGAGTTTCTTGTCCATTCTCTGCATGAGACAGAGTGCCTGCCATGGACTTGCCCTGGGGCATGACACCTGCTGCACCCCTGGTGTCCACACTTCCCTGTACGTATACTTGAATCAGAGGGTAATAAATATATGTAGCGTGAAGTGTTCTAGTAGTTATTCTTTGTTAGGAGCCAGGAAGATGCACATTGATGGAGCTATACGTAAAATAAAGAGCTAGTGGGAATGTGCTTACGAGCCACAGACGCATGGGTTTATCAAACCAATTATAAAGTATAGGTAAAATGGTCATTTAGGGACGCAAAGTAAGACAACAGGGGTCCAAACAGGGGTCCCACATCAAAACTTGGGAAGGCTTGAGTTATGCAGTGACCTTGTCATGTGAGGACACATCCATCAGACGAAAGAGAAGCTCACCACATACTTCCCCCTACTTGCAGTAGCGATGATCTGGCCAAACCTTGCAAAATAGGAGGAGCCTAGACACAAATGGGCATGTCCTGCTGGAAGAGGGCAGGGCTTACACAAAGCCCCACCCCCTGCAGCCTTTTAAATTAAAGGTGCCCTAGCTAATGGTTCAGTGCAAGGGCCGAACAATCCAGTCCTCTGGGGGTGCACTTTGGCTAGTTCAGTCTCAGGATAATGAACCCCAGTTTAGTATGATAGGAGATCCAGAGGAGATCCAGCAGGTTTTGGAATCCCTTTCTTCTGTACAAATGACCGCTGATCCAGTGCTACACGATTCTTAAAAGTCTCTCTCGCTCACTTTATTTTCCCTCGCCCCCTTCTAATTTTCGCGATGGACTCCAGATGTGCATGTTCTCGCAGGCAGAACCCCCTGTATCTTTGATAGCTGTTCAGTTCATTTGTTTCTCGGTGATCCTGGAAAACCCATCATTTGACAGGAGATAGGAGCCAACTGACCCATCTGGTGCAGACCGTTCCCTCACACAGGGTTTTTGCTCTGTTTAGGTTAGCCTTTCAGTCTCATGTTCGTCCAGAGCATTGTCAGATTGCATTAGTCGAATCAGCCCCTACCACTTCTGCTGGAAGGCTGTTCAGCACTCCTTTAGTAAGACCGTTTTATTTACAGACCAAACCTTTTGGTCTGTTATGTCATTTTTTTTTTTTTTTTTTAAAAAAAAGCTTTCCTTGACAGATTTAGATTGCAAGCTCTTTGAACATGGACTCACTAAAACACACCACCTGCTCTTATCTACATATCTCTAGGGTTTGGGGCCACCACACACGGAGATATCCATCTCTAACACGGCTTTAAAGAGACTCTGAATGTAGAGAATAAAAATTACGAAAAATACTCTATACTTCGTGTAAGCAAATTTGCAAGCAAACGCCTGAAATAAGAGAAAAATATGCTTTTCAACAGGTCTGTGGTGACATCACTTGTGGCTTGATATGCAAATTGATAAGCATATCAAGCCACACGGTGATGTCATAGGTACAAGACACCACAGACACATTTATCAAATCGGCTAAAACAAAATACAGATCTTTTTCATATAGTTTTATTCTCTACGTTCACAGTGTAAGCAATATTCCGGTTGACAGAGCCCCTCTAACTATACACAACAATCCAGATTTGTTTATAACATATCTCCTGGATTACGTAACATTAGGTTCAATCTGGATGCTGCTTTAAACATTTTCTCCCCTTCCCCTTTGAAGTGCCTCGCTTTGTCCCCCTAAGGCAAATCTCAGACTAATATATACTTTATATATCCCAGAAGAGACTTGTGCATGACCTCCACTATTCTTCATACTGCCTCAATGTGTTGGTCTTTTACTGCACACTATTTGGCTTTTCTTCCTTTCAGTCTCTTTCCAGAATTCCCCTGAACATTGTTCTTACTGTGCATGTAGAGCATTACAAATGATTGAAAATGATCTATACATTGTGTTAGCAAAATTTGCGAGCAAATGCCTAAATTAGGAGAAAATTGTGTTTTAAATGTCTGTGGTCAGTCTCCTGCTTATGACATCACCTTGTGGCTTGATATGCAAGTTACACATTTCCCATAGTTGCCATCATCGGCCATGTTTCCAGGAACACATATTTGTTCCACATGCTGCAGAAAGAGCATGCAAAGTGCAGCCCGGCAGTATGTAGGATGGATATACACACAGACACAATCCCATTAATTAATCAGGGTAGGTTCTATGAGATCTCCACCCTGATTAATTAATTGGATTGTGTCTGTGCGTATATATCCATCCTACATACTGCCGGGCTGCACTTTGCACGCTCTTTCTGCAGCATGTGGAACAAATATGTGTCCCAGGAAACATGGCCAACGTTGGCAACTATGATTTCCAATTGAAAAGCAGTTCATTTGGATATCAAGCCACAGGTGATGTCATAAGCAGGAGACTCCACAGACGTCGCTGGCTAAAAAAAAAAAATGATCTCCTTTTCATTCACGAAAACCATCTATTCTAAACTTTCAATGCATATGGTTGTCAAAATGTACTTTTCATTAACTGGAGAACTTTCCCTTTAAGACTAAAAGGGATAGAGCGCTTCCTCCTCGCCAGAGGTTCTATAGTGCATGAAAAGAGCAGTGATGTCAGATACACCGGGTAGTGCTAATGGAGTTTGAGATTTTGTACTTGGCAGAGGACACTGTAGCTGGCTTTGCATATTTAGACATGTTTGATCCAGGGAGTAATTTGACAGTTCTTTAAAGTTTGGATGAGATTTGCTTTCCCAGTCGGACTAAAAATTGCCCACGGCTCGAATGTTGTAATTGGTTTTTGGCTCTTCTTCTGGATCAACAAGAAAAAAAAAAAACAACAAAAAACTACAGTGGTTGAATAAGAGAATTTTGTGCCTAACCAAAAAAAAATCTACTCTGTTTAAGAATTTATCACATAGAGACTCAATCACCTAAAGGATGACAATAAACCACTTTCAGGGAGATATGTCGAATTTGCATGTCAAGCCATGGGTGATGTCATAAACAGGAGACACAAATGATGCATTTAAAACATTCTTTTTCTTTTCTTAACCTGTTCAGTTGATTTGCCCATGTTTCACCTTGTGACAAAAACAATCTGCTTATCATTGTGGGATTATGTACAGGGTCTTATAGCCATCATATGCCCAGGAAGAGCTGGCTCCTAGAAGACTGCCTCCTTTTCAGACAATGTCCTGTTCCAGGAGGCAGCACCCCGACTCATTTAGATCTATTATATATATTTATTTATTTTTTAGAATAAAAAAATGTCACCCAAAAAATTAAAAATTCCCTCAAAAAAATGAACCAAAAAAAACAATATATACATTATGTTAGCAGAATTGCAAGCAAATGCATACATTAACCCCTTCCCATAATTGGATGTATATACAGCTCCAGAAGAAAAAAAAAAGGTCCTTGCAAAAAATAGCTCAGATATTATGTATACCTTAACAAGGGGTTAATGTATGCATTTGCTTGCAATTCTGCTAACATAATGTATAGATTATTTTTTTTTTATTGCTTTCATTAACGACCATGCCACTCAACCATTTTTTTAAGTAGTAACATAAGAATGGGAGAAGATTTTTTGTTGAGCGGGGGGATAACTGTGTCCGTTTACTCTTTTATCTACAGTGGCAGTGGTATCCCACGTTAGATGAGGTACGGCAGAAGGTAACCTCTCATTCCGGCTGCAGTATAACCCGCTGGGAGGGCTTTATACGAGTTAATTCTCGAACTGGAGCAATCGCGGATTGGTTGGACCATTTAAACCGATTTAAGAACATTGAACCCAGAATTGAAGAAACAATTCTGGTCTGTGACTGTAACACAGGTAAAATTACCAGTACAGGCGAGAACAAAAAACAAAACAGAGGAAAACTACTTTTTGATAGCTAAAGGCAGAGATTGAATTAACCTCACATCTAGGAAGGGGGATGGGAGATGGGGGGAGGGGGGGGTAAACCACATGATAGGGCAAATCAGCAGAACCGTTTTAGAGTTTCTATAACTGGATTCCTTGATGTGGTTGGCCAACGTGAGGCAAACTATGGCCAAAGTAAGCAACCGAGAAACTAAAATAAAGACTGGTATTTGTGTTTCATTTAGCTGTGTCGCTGGCTCAAATACACTGGGAGCTATGTACAAAGCACCGGAAAGTGCAAGGAAGGTATAAAAAAAGGTGGAACTGGGACTGCGCCTCCAATGTCCACCACTTTTTCAAAGCACGTCTTTTGTCTATTTTTTTTTTTTGTGTCTATGACTATCGAACCCCGGGAACATGAGTGTAGTGCAGACTCCTGATTTATGTTACAGTGCTGCACACGTAGGGATACCACCACCATCAGCGCATGCATCCCCTTTTATAAACCGTCCAGCTGTTTTATAGTGCTGTGGTGTTATTTTAGAATGTATTTTACTTTCATTCCATTGGCTGATGTTACCAGACAGCAAGTTAGTGTCAAAAAGTGCCTCTGACTCCTGGGAGAGGTCGCAAATAACGGAGGTGTCGATTGTCGATTGCAATTCACATGACCCTCAGCTAACCAACATCAAGCCCAGCTGACCCCCTTGACTTCCAACACCAACGTCATGGGGAAAGGTTAGCCGAGGACAATACACAAAGAGCGTCTGGGCTTGTTTTAGCTGTAGTCCGCTATTTTAAAGGGCTAGAAGACAAGCAGACATGGTCGGTCCCAGGGGCTTAGCTCACGACCCGTACAGGAAGAGATCTACCTGCTGCTTCCACTTTAAGTCTTGGCTTCGTTCTCAGCTGCAAGGAATGAATGACTACATCGCTCCCCGGGACTTATTGTCTGCAGCGCTGAGATGTCCGCTCTCTACAAAGGTTCCACTTAGTACAGTTTCTCGGGAAGATTTACAGATCGGAGTTGGAATTAACCCTTCTCGACGTGGGGGAGCGAGGCTGGAACACCAGGCTGATGGATTTGCTTGCAGCAGACCAATTAGAAGTGCAAACCCAGCCTGGTCTGGAAATGATTACCCAAACTTCTTTGGTGTTCTGTTGTAGTAATGCGCAATCTCACATGCCAACATGAGCGTTGGGAATATAACATTTCTGTTTGCGGTTACTCAAATGGAACAGGACAGATTGTAGCGCGATAAGCAGGGGGCCTTGCACACGGCCTACCACAGCCGCTTGCAATGCCAGGCCTCCTGGGTGTGCGGGCTTACCTTTCTACCCAGCGGCCCTGGAACACCTGTCAGGCCAGCCAAGCCAGGGTCACCCTGGAAAAAAAATAATAATATTAGGTACCTAGAGAATACACATGCGCTATCATACAGAACGGGGGGGGGGGGGGAGGGGAGATTGACTGGTCTATAGCACACAATACACATGAACAGAACCACTGTGATCCTTCACGTGGAGAGATCGGAGGCTCAGACTGGTTCACTGTGTGTGTCCCCTCCCCACCCCCTCCCCTTACAACAAAATGGCAGGAATAACACACACTGTTATACATGTACTTGTTACCAAAAAGGAGTATAGATTATAAGACTAACATTATTAAGTTTTTTTTCTTTCCAAAAACATACAAAAAGAGAGCTCACTGGGCTAATGCAGAATCTGTTCAAGCCTCAGGGTTGCAGGTTGGATTCCTGGCTGGGTCAACCCTTCATCCTTCCGAGGTAGATACAATGAATACTATTTAGTTGGGTATTCGTAACATTCCCTGGATATTGGCCAAAAAGTAACATCCAAAGGATGTACTTTAAAACCAAGGAATAGCTGATCGTACCCTTACATTTTACACACGGTTAATATAATTTAGGAATTGGGAACCTTTGTTTTTGATGTGCACCATTCGAAAACATTTGGGTGAGCAGAGATAGGGGGTTATTCATGGGCCAGTTGTGGGGTAAAGTTCATGTTGCTCAATGGAACTTATTAGATCACTTTTTGAACGATTGGGGAAACTCCATGGTGCTTTTGCAGCAGACGTCGTCAAAGCGTTTACAGTGAGAACATAAACTTGTAAAGTGACTAATAACGTGAGGAATAAGGGTCATCCCTTTGATCTCTGTTGGCACAAGAATTTAACAGTGTTATCACAGAAGGAATAACTACCTTGAACTTAAATACACTTGCCCTGGCGTCAGCCATATGTCTGGAAGAAACTGGCTGCTCCTAGAGACCTTTAATTATACAGGTCACAAAAAGTGTCTGAATTTTATTTTTTGAAAGGTGCAATTGCCTTTCCATTAGGGAACGAGGCAAAGTGACGTAGTAAAATTATAGGAGAGGGAAGGTTGGGGGCTGGTTTATAGGAATACCTTCAATCCATTGCGAGCTTTTCCTGGAGATAGGCCAGGATCACCTTTCTGACCCTGAAAGAAAGAGGGGGGGGGGGGGGGAGAAAGAACAGTCAGCTAAAATGAAGGTCAGGGATATCCCCATCAAGAGAGTATCCGGTCTCCCTGCTGTGTGGAATCAGATGGTCACGCAGCCTCTGTACATATGTACAATAGACATATAAACACTGAGTGGGGAGCCCCACAGGAAGACAAACGGCATTATTCTCTGCTTAACCCCTTAAGGATTTTCTGGGCCAACGTCGAGAGCCATTTTTTCTAATTTTTGTCAGCACATTGACGTGGCCATCTAATTTGCATGTTATCGCAGTGATCGGGTGATCACATGCCCGGAAACCCGCCAATCGGGTCCAGGAACTTTGCCTTTGTTTTGCGAGGCATAGTCCTGGACTCCCGTTTCAGACCGGCTGGCGGTGCGCACGGAGCTCACCGCCGGCTAGACTGCATGACAAGTTAACTCGTCATAAGGTCGCCAACGCGGTGGCTCTTATGACGAGTTAACTCATCATAAGGTGGCGAAGGGGTTAGTGGTGTAGTTGGCAGCACTGGTGCCCATGTAGGTTCCGGTACTTTGTTGGGAATTATTTGGCGCAGTGTTCATACATGACCCCTATAGACTGCTCCTGGAATTGACATGCCAGCCGCCAACCTTTTAACCAGGGGTACACAGCAAGTAATTTCACCGTTAAACTACAACTTCCATGATTCTCCGTGCACCACTGGCTAACAAGAGGCTGGCTGAGAATCTTGGGAGTTGTAGTTTACCGGTACAGCTTGAGAGTTATGTATTGCCAACCCTGAATCTGAACAATGGTTACGGCTTCGTATGTCGTAAGAAAAAAATATTAACCTTAAAAGACAATGACATCGTACTTTGTGCAGATAGGACAGTCTGGTGCTTAGCATGTCAGTAATGCATGGGAAAAACAGTTTTAAAGAAAATGTAGCTTTATACGATTTAAAAAGTGGCACAAAAGGTTTTGTAGATTGGACAAAAAAAAAAAAGTCTTTGCCACTTACACTGTGAAGCAGACATGTATGTAATGTGGTCTACACTCCGCTCCGTCTCTCAGGAGAAGCTAGTCTGGCAGCAGACAAGTGCCGATGGGATAAGCATGGACTCAATCAGAGTCTCCACGCGCATCCTTCTGGATGCCAACAATCGCATCTTAAAAAGCGCACAGAGAGCATCTATTTAAAATACAATCTCCCCCCCCCCCCCCCCCGAGGATAAAAAGTTTCTTAAAAAGTACATGCCACTTATTTTTGTTCATTATACGAGTGCCACTGTCCTTTTTTCACTTTTTCTTCTATAATACTCAAAGCTATAACAGAAGCAAGACTGGGGGGGGGGGTGGGGGGGTGGATTTAAGGTCTCTTTAAAATCAACATAAAGCTCCTCTTACTAAGCATCACATATAGAATTTGTTTTGGGCCTCACAGGAATCCTCTATTTTAATTGCAAGACTGTAGTACACAGATAAACTAGTATTTAGGTTCTTAATTGATTTTAAAAAATGTAAATTAGAACATGCCAGGGGCAAAACACTAGGGGGTGTTGAAGGTGCAACACCCCCAGGCATGTCCCTTTAAGAGGGTCTAGAACAGAGTCTCTGCGCAGTATCACAGACACAAGTAGCCATATTGGACTAGTGGGGGGAGGGTCTTGTTGTATTGGCTCGAACAATGTCTTTAAAATACAATTTTACTCTCACTATATACTTATATTATCATTTAATGCAGTGGGAGGTGTGGGGGGGGGGGAGAGCAAAAAAAAAAATGGACATACAAAAGAAAAGATGAAAAAGTTCACTTATACAAATTGTGAGCAGATGGCTATTTAAATGTTGGACATCAACCAAAATATGCATACTGCGTGACTGCATAGGGATTAAACCAGCCCCGAAGTATGATATATTTAAAGAAACAGTACAGCCAAGCACAGCTTGTTATAATATGAAACGCAATGCAGCAGTTTGTAGGTAGAACATTATTCATTCTCTAGATGATGTATATGTTAATTTCCTTCTTTTGTAGATGGTGGGCTGTGCTGTACTGAATGATCAGTCTGGTCTGGAAAACAAAACTAGACAAATAAATGCATATTAAGGTAGAAACTTAAATATACATCTGTTTGTTCCAGTTTTTCATCGTTTCCATTTTTGCAATAATTCTTTTTTTTTCTTCTGCTAGGGATTGGACCACCCACCATGAAATATTACACTCTCTGGAAAAAAAGACACAAATGGAAGTCGGCAGAATCTCCATAGAGATGCCCATTGCCTTATGTGCAGGATGCCAGTGATGCCCAGCTCCCAGCCTCAGTTTGAAAGAAACGATGGTTGGCGGAGCTAGTTACCGATCTTAAATAAACCAACAAAAAAAAAAAAAACATAGGCATTGTGCCTCACTGAAGATTACTCTATAGTAGTTTTCCGCCAAACGTTAGACCCAATAGAACTCCATAAAAAAAAACCAGGAAAGAAAAGAGTTAAATAGACATAACAGGGCCATGAATCTGAAAATGAACAAGAAAAAAAAATGTTACAAAAAAAATAAATAAACCTTGTCCAAGAAAATATTTTAAAGCAACATCTGGCATTATTACGGGATGCTCATTCACATCAGTTCAGTTGTGTGTTGGCTGTCCATATTCCTTTAATAGCAAATCCCATCTGGTCTTTTTTATGGGGAGATGTTTTGAGATTTGCTGCTCCTCCTTTGGGTGGCAAATTTCCCATGAGCATTAAATCTCTGCTCTCCAGCTTTTTCATTCCTGGATTATAATTCTACTTGACAACTTTCCTGTTCCAACAGGGGGAAACCCTTCATTTGTCTCTGATTAAATAATAAATAGATGGAGCTTTAAAGAGGTCTCGAGGGAAATGTTACCAAAAAAAATACTGAACGTATGAATATAATCCACGGCGGTACGTAATACCAGGCGGGAGGGGGGGGGACATGGAAATGGACGCCAGGGCTGTCCATACCACATGGCTGGCTTTTAAAGGATGCTGAGAGTAATAGTTTCGGTCCTGCTTTGGCATGAGCTCCTCATCGAGCTCACTTTTTTTTGACACCTACCATAAGCCAGTTTGACTGCCGGGAGGTTTATTTGCTAGTCAAAAACATCCAAAATGGCAACCAAAGCTGCGGTGGGGGCTACAGGTTTGTTTTGGGGTGTGTTTTTGTTTTACAGCCGGCATGTGCCCATAATCTTTCCAGGATCCCATAAAATATTCCACCAGCTTGTTCATTCGTTTTTCTTGGATGTGTGCAAGAGGTGGGAGGTTGGGGAGATGATCCGACACAGATGCTCCGGGTGTGCGAATGAGGGCGATGGGCTCTGCCAAACTCGGACGGGGTAATCTCTGCGTGGTTACAGCATATCAGCTCGGCTGGCTGGCACCCTCCCAATGCGTCTCACTTCTAGAGGCCTGGGGTTTAAATTTAACCCTTAATGCAATATCAGAAACGGCCAAGGACATGAAATGTACGGAGAGTTGCGAGGAATATAGTTGTGACTTTGTCCCAAGGCTTAAGCAACCCATTTTTCTCTTAGTGCCAACTATGAGAGCGCAGAGGCCACAGATCTCCCCTCACTAGCTCCTCTGTTGCACAATTTAACAAATTATAAAATAACACTTTCTGCGCCTCCTGCTCCGTTGAAGACCGGTGAGAAGTTTTTCATTAACTATGCATCACAGATGACCCGACGCATTTCGTCCAGCTTCTTCAAAGGTCTCAAAAGGTCAGCTCTGGCTAGCTTAAGCCCCTCTATATAAAAGATCCATATGGGACACCATGTATATATACTAGGTACATGAATGAGTACGGAATATGCCGACACCTAGTTTCTTCTCATAAATGCATTTAAGACCAAGAACTGTTTTATTGTATTTTAGTAAACTCTTGAACCTTCTGAAGAAACCAGAAAGGCAAAATGCATTGGGCCACTTCTGATACATAGATGTGAAAACGCTTCCATCTTTTATGTACACTTGATAAAGATCTTTAATAACAGTATTTCTTTTTTTTTATATATACAAAAATTCCAGTATTGAATTTAATACTGGGATTTATCCTACATGTGATCCTATATTCAAAGCACAAAGAAAATTGCCACAAAAGTGCAATTACCTCTTGTGAGGGAGGGAGATGGAGGGGGGGGGGTAGACACCCCCAGATGTAATGGAGGCCTCTCATTTTTTTGCCCTCATTCTTTTTGATTGGCATGACCCCAATTACATTGCCTTTCATATCTCCTGCTCCATCATATAGCAATCAAGGGTAGTATAAACAGACGCTCTCGCTAAATAATTACAAGGTATGCAATGGGGGAAGCGAAGTTAACAGCCGCGGTAGTGTGTCTTAAAAGCACCGATTCATGTTACCCCCAATGACATTAATACACCATGACATTATGTCAGATGGTTACGTAACAGTGTGTGACCGTCTGCCCTTGTACGACCTTCAGAACTCCCTTAGGGGGAGCACTTTGCATCATGTCATATCTTACAGAAGGATGGAGTAAGCACAGTATGGACAACAATTTGCAGTTGTTGGACTCGTCCTCGTGTGGAAGGCACCGAAGTGGTGAGATCACTTTGAAAACACCTGATTTTGATGCAATTTTTTGAGGCGCCTCCTGGGAGTTTATTTTCTAGCGTATTTACAGTGGCGGATAGATATACACGGAAGAAATGTAGACACTCACTTCATACATGCATGGTGGCAGAAGACATAGATCCACCATAATACTATTAACTTGCGACTTTTATAGAGCGTTCCTCCTTCTGAGACTCAAAAGCACTTTACGATTATATAAACAGACATAAATATTAAGAGTTCCTGGTGGTCAGCTGAGAAGACAGAAAGTCTGATAAAAAGAAGTGGGTCTTTAGCTTCTTCCTTTTTAAAGGTCTGTAAGGATGGTGCCTCTGTGATTGTGAATGGTAAAGAGTTCCAGAACGTGGGGGCAGCATGCTCGGGACCCCGATTTATTCTGTGCACTGACGGGAGCGATCCGTTGGCAGACGGAAGAGAGCGAGATGGAACATAGGGCAACAGGAGTTCTTTCACGGCTTGATAGTTTAACATGGGTAGCAAGGGTTGTACGGAAGCCTCAACACAAAACTGTAGCATAAGCAATGGATGTAGAATGGTATTAAAATGTTATAGGTCCACCCTGCTGATCCCATGCAAAAACAGGGGGGGGGTGTTCTTTCTGCGCTAGCAGAGAGACAGTCGCCGACCAGACGGCTATCTGCTTCCTATGAGAGTATGAGGCCATGTAATTTTAATGTCTTGTTTTTTTACTTGTTTTCTCTAGATAACTTGTTTTCTTGAGAAAACAAGTCAGAAAATTAGTAAAAATACACGGCCTCTCTGAGCTTCCGTATGCGTTTCGTTTTCTTCTTTTTTTTTGAGAAGTACCATTTTTTTCACACTTCTTTCTTTTTTTTATGCATAAAAAGTACTTATTTGGACTTGCATAAAAACTTTTTTACTCTTTATTTTCTCCTTTTTTTGAGAGTGGTGCACACAACTTGGAACTCGTAAAGGACAACTGTAGGCAAAAAAGAACTCATGTTTAAATGAAAGATTACATCAAGTGTAGATGGTGTGTGTATAGAGATGCTTTAATGAAAGAATACAAATATTGCTTCCTACAGCTCTAACAGGGGGCAGACATGCTGTATAGAATGTTGGGTCTGATCTGCATTAACCTTCATGCAGATGAATGAAGATCTGACCCAAGATTCTAAACAACATGTCTGCCCCCTGTTAGAGCTGTATGGGCCAAATAGGGCTCAATAAAGTACATTATTTGTATTCTTTCATTAAAGCATTGCTATGTAAAATGGCTACACTTGATGCGATCTTTCAATTAAACACAAGTTCATTTGTTGCCACAGTTGTCCTTTAAGGAACCTTGCTCTGCCCCTTTAACCCAGGTGCCTGCTGTACAGATCTTTACTACGTGACTGGCTGACATTGGGATAAACCTGGCTGTCCACATAGAAACGTTAAATAAAATTAGACATGTTTTGTCTACTTGGGTAATTTATAACCTCAAGTTGGCTGAGGGACATGTGGGCTATCAAGGATAGGATGACTGGAGAGGAACGAGGGATGTTTTGGAAGAATAAAAAACATACAAAATTCCACGTCTGATACTTAAAGATTTACAGAAAGAGGAGAGACTGCCAGGCAGATTCTTGATCAGTGCAACAAGTGACAGTCAAAGCAGCTAAACCTTAAGACTCTGAGGAGCGATACCTGCCTGGCACTCAGACAGGTCTCTGCAAAGATCAGAGTTTGACCAAGGTCACCTGGGAGCTGATCAGATACGTGGCAAAAGAACGTGTGTTGCGTCAATAGTTCAGGCCGTCACGAAGATGACCTTAGCCGAGTTCATATTCATCGATTTAGTGGGGAAAAAAGTGTATTTTAAATGTGTCAGTGGTGTCTCCAGTTTATAACGGCACTTGTGGCCGGATATGCAAATGAACTACATTCGATGGTAATCGTGTAATTTGCATATCAGGCCACAAGGTGATGTCACAAACCGGAGACACCACAGTCGCATTTAAACATATTTTCTCTATTCCATTATGCATTTGCTTGCAATTCTACTTACACGGTGTATAAATTACATTTGATCGTGTTTCATTCTCTACAGTCACAGTTAAAAAATTTTTAGAGGACAGAAGTCCCAATATGTAAATAATGAGCTTCTGGCATCACTGGAGTCAGCACACACCGTGCAAGTTGGAAAATAGTGACATTTGCCGGTCAGTTTATAGACCAGGTGCCACCACCACATACCACCTCCCACTCAATGTCAACGCATTTCACCAGTCAAGACCTGCTCAAGCCTAGCTGACCGGAATCCAGGCTACCATGAGTACTAGCTGCCCCTGTAATGGAATATGTATTCCCCCACTCATTTTATGGTGCAAACCATGGCCCCACCAATTCAGTAAAACTACCACAAAAAGAGGACATAGTCTTAAATTAAAAGGGGCAAAGATTTAAAAGGAATATCAGGAAGTATGACTTTACTGAGAGGGTAGTGGATGTATGGAATAGCCTTCTGGAGTAAGTTGTAGAGGTAAGCACAGTGAAGGGGTTTAAGCATGTGTGGGATAGGCACAAGGCTAAGATAGGGAACGAGGGACTAATAAAAGTATTTAGGAAATTGGGCAGACTAGATGGACCGAATGGTTCAATAAGTACTCACATGCCAGTCACCACTAGGCCTCATTTGCAGACATGGGTAATACAGATTTATGACACATGGGGTTAATCTACTAAAGCAAATCATGTAAACGGTGGTTTTATTCTTTATACACCTGTCAGACAATAATAGAAATGATAACTTTAGGTAAATGGTTTATTTAGCTCCTATATATATTTTCACCCCTAGAGCTAGTCTGATTTTTACAAGGATAATAAAATGTGGCATATTTTGGCAAACATTCTTCTCTACACACACACACACACACACACACACACACAGAGGGGTGTACGGAGAATTGCACCATATGTAGAATGTATACTGTATAATGTATGTGTACGGATCTAGGTTCTGCAGTAGTTTGATGATATGTATCAGGGCCAAAAGGTCTTACCGCACAAAATGTACGAGTTTACAATATCCAAACACATGATTACACCATGTGGTTATAGCAAAGTAAACCCCATGGGCTGGTACAAGAATGTGTTGCCACCTTGGCTCTGCCCCAGGCGCGGAACCTATGCTTGGCACAAACTTTCCATTTTTACATGTAAAAACGGTGACATCTCTGTCCCTCAATAGCTTGGCAATTCCATGTCTGTCCCCAAACAGTTGGTGATTGCAGTCTATGTCCCCAAACAGCTGGTGAGTCATATCTGTCCCCAAACAGCTGGTGAGTCATATCTGTCCCCAAACAGCTTGCAAGTGCCATCTCTGTCCCCAAAACAGCTTGAAAGCACCATCTCTGTCCCCAATCCTCTTCCAAGCATCATCTTTTTAACCAAACAGCTTTCCAGTGCCACCTGTGTATCCATGAAGCTTGCGAGTGCTATCTCTGCCTCTAAACAGCTTGTCATTGCCACCACTGTCCCAAACAATTTTCCTGTACCATCTCTGTCCGCCATTCTCCCTGGTGTCTAGTGGGGCCTCTACGAACAGACATCCTCCTATGCTCCCGACACAATGTTATGATGCCCATAGCACTTGGCACAGAGTTCCTTTGCCCCATAGCATTTGGCACAATGTCACAATATCCCCAGAGCATTTGGCACAATGTCCTTTGCCACATTGCCCCACAGAACTTGCGCCATTTCACACTGCCCATTTTTTTTATTCATCTCTTTTTCCAAATGTTCTCTCTTTTCCAATAAAAACATATAAAAGACATTAAAACAAAGACAAGTTACAGACGTAAAACATACTGGACATATGTTGTGGTGGTTATGCAATGATCTGTCGTAATAATAATAAGTTCCAGCCTAGATTAAAAATAGTATCACTATCCGAGACAAGGGATGCCAATTTTATATAGCCACGTTCAACTATCAAACTAAATTGCAAGGAAAAACAAGCAACACACAAAAACAATTTGAAAACAAACATCAACTTGAGAGAATTATTAAAAGCCAGATTCTCTTATATACGCTTGCGTGGGTTATAATCTATTGGTCAGAGTCCCAAGAACTTATAGTTTCATTATCCATGCGTCGTACAATGTTTTATTATTTATAATATACATTTGGGACCCGCTAAGCCCTCTTCCCATTCAGAAATTCATAAGATAGCGGATTTACTAGCTGGGATTTCTCAAATGAGAGACTAGATTTTTCCAATAGCATGTAATCAATATCAATTTCCGCATTATGTCCACAAATGACAAAATATGATCTCCCTTTTTCCCCTTTTCTGGTTGGAAAGCCTTTAATTTCCTCATTCTCTCGAATGCTAATGGCCAATGGTTCTACAGAGAGTATTTAGAAAAGAAGGGAAAGGGGACACACCTGTCTAGTGCCATTGGACATCAAACCACCAAGAACAAATGTTGTGACCAGAAGGTGTATCCAACCCTCTATACCAAATTATTTTAAGACTCTGTCTACTCAATAAAGTGAGAATTGCAGGGAATTGAGAGAGGAATTTTAACCTTTAGGCCAAAGTAGCAGAGTTGGAAAATTTCTCCAATGCAGCTACTTTGGCCTTAAGTTGAAAAATCCTATCTCAATTCCCTGCAACTCTCTCTTTCTCGAGTAGACCCTATAATCTTTGTTATAAATAAATGATAAATAAATGGCAGAGTAAAATCAATCAAAAATTGGAACAGGGGATAAAGAAAACACTAAAAAACTAAGCATTAAAAATTATTAGAGACAATTTTGTAGACCCTTAAGTTTAATATCGCATTGTGCAGTAATTCAGTATATTGTGCTGCTTTTGAATAAACAAATAACAAATACTATCTATAACAATTAAAGCAATTTATATTAGTTTATACAATAAGATGTACAATGGAATACAATAAAATACGTCTGCACAGCTATATAACAGATATCAAAGTAGTAAAACAAGCCTTGCGAAATTGGTGTGTACTCAATGGAGTCTGCTTTATCTGCGCCGAATGCGTAGATTTTGGTTGTGTCAGTGTCCGTGGCGCTGGCGCAGCCTATGTGTAAAAAAAAATCAGGCGCTGTTCTCTTCCGCATTGCAAAGTGTAGGGAATTAGAAAAAACGTAAATGGGCGTTATACATACCAAACGGCGACTGCGTTTTTTTTTTTTTTTAAATAAAACTCCCGACACTTAGCAGTGTTAGAGTTTTTATGCATAACCTCCATAATATCTTTCCTCCTGGACCCTAATTTCCCCCAGTATATATACACAGATGCAGGGCATCCTAGGTACACAAGTTCCAAAAATAAACATTTTTGTACTAACCTTTGGCCCAGGTAAACCAGGAGGCCCAGGATTTCCGTGAGGGCCAGGCGGACCCTGTAAAGATAAAAAAAAAGCATATTAAAAGCAGTATAATCGCAGCATATTGAAAGGGCTTATCCATAAAAACCTCACAAGAATTTTTTGCATGCTATTGCGTGGGGATAAACACCAGGCAAGTCAATGAGGCTGCACTGAACGGAGGATCATTCAGGGCCTGAACAAACCTGTTCCCTGCCACAAGTTAGTTAGTAGAAAATAAAGAAAATAAACTAGCTTGTGCTTCTCCAAGCTGAAGGATTACAGAGGGATTACTTGAGATTCGGCAATGATACATGAAATCACGATTAATTTGGGTGACTGCCTCCTGGTGGATGTTCCAAATATGTCTAGATACCGTTCTGTCTGTGCAGCTTCATCTTCCTCGACAATCCTCTTATTTATATATAAATCAATCAATCAAAGGAAAGCATGGAACCTGAGAAATCAGCCCGGAGACCGCCCGTATCTCAGATATAGATTGCAAGCTCTTGAGAACAAAGCTCCCCCACGAGCCAGAGAATCATGCTGGCTCCTAACCTTTTTTTTTTTTTTTTTTGTGGTTTCACAACTCTATGGAAGTATCGTTTCCCTGGCTCCTAAAAATAACTAGTCTAGCTCCTGCATTGGTTTGTCTGGCTCCTTACATCTACATATATTTTTCAAGCCCTGGGTAAGCATAGCCTGTCATTCAGATGCCAGCTTATCCAAGACCATGCCAGTGTGTTCTGCATGGATGGCATTCCGCCACAGGCCAGGTAATCATCCACAAGGGTTGTTGTATATCCCTTAGTTTGAGCGGGGAAACCCCCCACGCATTTTACTATACTATTTCACTATTAAATAGGGTGTGCATCGGAAGGCTAGGATTTTAGAGAATATGTGGTTCTCTTAAGAAGAATAATAAAAAGAACAGAAAAAAAACTCCATAAAGCAAACACACTTGCCACTTCACTTCCTTTGTATACATTAATCTGCACGTACTGTATATCTTTTCTTCCCGGACATTGAGATTACAAGCAGGGAGGTCCGATCTCCTCCTAAATCCACCCATGTGCAATCAATAGCAAAACAGGAAATGTGCTGTTCAATGGCCTACAACCTTTGGTGTCCAACTGCGGCCCCTCCAGCTGTGGCTGAACTACAAGTACCATGAGTCTCTGCGAGCTGTTGGGGCATTATGGGATTTGTTGTTCAGCAGCAGCTGCAGGCCTCGGGTTCAGCACCTGAAGGGTTAACGCTATGGCTGGGGAGGGTGGGTAATAAAATATTGGATGCAAATGCTGACACGGGCTGCCAAACTCCAAGTCTGCTTTTGCCAAAGTGGAGAGTAAAGATCAAGTTTTAGCTGTGAAAAGATCTGCAACCCAGAATTCCAGGAGATGTATCCGCCGTGGACGTCCTGTTTACTTTTAGAAATAGATAGCTGCCCCACACAGTCTATTCAGATGGCGCACTGAATCCGCCCTTGGCGACATTAAGAAACCGGACGCTGTGATTTGCCAGAAGATATTTTAAGTGCTGCCGTTTTTTTTGTGTGTCCTACGAACGCCTCCATTTACAAGTCTTTACCTTCCTCTGTTCCTGCTGTAAATTCCCTCCTCCTGTCCCCTTTCAGTACACTTCTCTCCTCCATTCCGCAACATCTCACTAACCTTACGCTCTTCCATTCTGCCCTCAGCCTGAACTGTTACGAAGTTCCTTGTTTTTGCCCTTTTCTTTCCTCCATTCCGCTACTTCTCTCTCTCCACACTCTAACCCCTTTCCCCCCACCCCTAATCTATAATAATACAAAGAATAAAGTAAACAGGAATGGTATGTACACAGAGATATTCTCATGCTTTTTCACTATGTCCTGGGGCTGTTACAATTACCCAATTGGAACAGAACCTAAAACACTCAAATTCCGCCATCGCCCCAGGCCTTAATCTCTCCTCCATTCAGACTCATCTCCCAAATCCCTGTCCCCTCATTTTGTCTGATATTTGGCTTCCTATCTTCCAAACTCTTGATGTCCTTCCCAATCCCTTTCCTCCATTCCGACCTTGATAAAACAGTCCACAATAAAAAAGGAAGCTTTTTTGGAGGGCTGTGCTTCACTCAAAATACATCTGCTGGACCATCAATAACATGGTAAATTGGGGCAGAGAGATCACTATTTGTGCATGTTGGGGGTACAACCAAACTGATGAGAAGGTTGAGGAGGTACCTACCCGTGGACCTCTTTTCCCAGGTGGTCCAGGGAGACCAGATGGTCCAGGAGGACCCTAGAGAGAGAGAGAAAAAAAAAAGTCATACATTACTGATGAGTATGGAATAACCTACATTATAAAATCTTATGTCATTTATCAACCACGTATTAACATTTTGCAACATTTTACCAGGGCATCTTTTAAAAATAAATAAATACAGGCCATGTTATTACCTCCATGGATTTAACACTGGCCTCAAGCTGGGTAACAACCCTAATTGCCACTTGTTTGTTCGGCTATGGGTGCTATTTACTCTTTGTACCTTTGCATACGGAGTCATAATCTGACGGTCAGGCTTGACAAGTCCAGTGTAAGACAAAAACTAGTTTATCTGAAGCTTACAATGAAGTGTCGGGTATTATTTTTATTATGTCACTAATTATAAGGGACTATAAAAGTCGGACTCAGACAACGCATACATTCACGAACCTTGGGGCCAATTACTATTTTTATCACATTATTTTACACCCATCTAAAACCTGTCTTTTATACAGGGCATGACAAATGTTTGTAAATTTAAGGAGCCAGGCAGACCAATTCAGGAGCAAGATTTGTTATTTTTAGGAGCTAGGGAAATGGTATTTCCATATACCGCCAGTGGTGTATCTTGGTTATGTGCTGCCCTAGGCAGACAAAATTCGGACATCCCCCCACGTTGCACGCCTACAACATGCCCAATCACCCACGTTGCACACCCACGCATACACACTAAATGCCCCATCACCCCCATTACATGCCACCATCACCCTAATTTCATACCCCCACCACGTCCATTACATGCCCCCATCACCCTCATTACATACCCCCACCACGTCCATTACATGCCCCCATCACACCGATTAATTGGAAGGAGGTAAAGCTTGCTGAACGGTGGGGGAGGAAGCGAAAATGTTTGAAGCACCAGAAGTGTGCTTTAACACCTCTGGCAAAGTGCCGCCCTAGGCGAGTGCCTTGTTTGCCTTGTGGAAGATACACTACTGTACACCGCTATATAAAACAATGAAGAAGAAGAGAAACAGTTAGGAATTTTAGGAGCCAAGACTCCCTGGCTCCTGGTGTTGGTCACGCCCTGGACTAATGTAATGGCTTTTTAAGAGTTTCTTTCAACAACAACTAAAAATAAAATAAAATTCTGCAACAATTACGAGAACCAAGTGCATTTTTCAGCCTTCCCTTCAGTGATGGTGCACAATGGAGGATCGCCATGGAAACCATACTGGGATCCAATAACACAGCTCGTTACTGGGATGTAGCAATTCATTCCTTGCCAGTCCCTCGCTAAAAATTTCCTAGAGAATTTTTTTTTTTTTTTATCCTGTTATGTTATCCACCCCTCCTCTCTCCTTAACGCTTATCTCAAATCTTACAACTCCATAAAATCCACTACTAGGACCGGGCCTGGCTTTCCTCAATTCCTACACCCCAGTGACCGCTTATCTCTAGAAAGCGTTCCTCTCCGAGGACGAGTTATTTATCTTATTCCTGTAACCTCGTGACAAATCTGCAGTCACCTTTCTCTGCACTGCATCCTGTTACTCATGCATGAGCCATACGTTTAAAAAAAAAAAAAAATACAGTCTCTAGGTTTTCCAACACAATAATCGTAAAAATGCATATTTGCAACGCTTGACCAGTGGTAATATACTTGGGCCTTTAGTTTGTTATTCCCATTTCAAAAATGAGCTCTGGGCCAATTAAAATGGCATGGGCCCAGGTTTTAGACATGGTTTGTTCCAGGAGCTAGGGCTCCTAAAATCCCTACTGCTGACACAAACATTTTTTTTTTTTGACATAGACCATACTGAACCAGCTCCCTCGCTCCTAAATATAACTTGGCTGGCTCCTGAATTTTTCTGTTTGGCTCCTAAAGTCTTACAAATATTTGTCAAGCCATTTACTAGACTTTAGGACTCTTTGCTGCAGAGTCTTTAAATTGGTGGCCAGCCATCTGTGTCCTTCTCGAAGACTCATACCTGGCTTTGGAAGGTGGATCTGACCTCCCTAGAGGGTCTACTGAATAAAGAGAGAATTGCAGGAAACTCAGACGGGAATGTCAAACTTTAGGCCAAAGTTGCAGAGTTGGAAAAGTTCTCGCTACTTTGGCCTTGAGTTTGAAGTTCCCGACTTGATTCTCTGCAATTCTCTCTTTATTGAGTAGAGCGTTAGGTGTTCTTTCCAAAATAGCAGCACTCAAAGCCTAGCATAGGCCATTAAAGGCAACAGATATTGGTGGATTTCATGCCAACACCAGTGCCAGTAAGTAGTGGAGCTAATAAGCAGCATTACATGCCTCTATGCCTGTGAAGTGGTGCTCAATTGCACCGCTACTTTCTGAAGTCATTAGCTGCTTAACAGATTGGCTATAGTGATATTAACAACAGTGCAATTTATTGCAGCCTCTAAAATGACTTGCAGTGCAAACCACACTAGAAATAAATACAGCATCTCCATGAAATGTTATGATGTTAAAATATGCTTAATAGAGGTTTCTACAGCACATGAGTCTCCTAACATTTGACACAGGCTGATTTCAGGCCTTGTAGACAAAAAAAAAAATTGGTTTAATTGAAAGATTCCATGAAGTACAGATGTTTTAAACAGAAATGCTTTCATGACTAAGTACAAATAAAGCAATTTAATGAGTCCTCTTTATTCCGTATTGCTGTTTAGATTCTTGGTCAGTCAGACCATCTTCATCTGTCCCAAGATTCAACATGTCCGCCCCCTGATAGAGCTGTACACGGCATAGAGGGCTCAATAAAGTGCCTAATTTGTATTCTTTCATTAAAGTGTTTTCGATTTAAAATGCCACTTGGGGCAATGTTTCAATTACACACGAGTTCATTTCTTGCTGACGGTTGCCCTTTAACTTGCCGTACTTGTTTTTTGTGGTGACAGTTCTGTGCTTTACTGGCCGGAAGGGTAAGATAAATACATTTAAATTAACAGGCCTGTCATCAGATTGCTCTTTTTGAAGTGTTCACAGCCACGGCTGGCAGATTATTTATGATGAGACCAGTCATTTTGCAGTTGTGGGATCTAAACAGTCAATGCTGTGATGGATTCAAAACGCCAGCCGTCACCCCTGCTTTATGTATATACGTTTGATGACAGCTCTGTAGTCTATCCGGCATGCCACGGGCTATGAAAACACATTGTAATAAAAACAAACATACTACAAATCACTCAACTCAAGCACTTTGGAGGATGTGATTGATCTCAGACTGGGAGGTTTAGTAATGGTTCAGATTCTCTATCAAGGCTTGAAAAAAGGTTTGTAGACCTTAGGAGCCAAACTGACCAATTCGGGAGCCAGCCTAATAATTTGGAGAAGCAGGAGAGGTGTCACTTCTCCAAGGTTCTCTGTTAAACAATACAAAACGTTTTTTTAAGACTCTTTTTTTTCACCCTCAGGGAATTCAGATCTTACCATCAACTGAACTGCGCATGCGTACCATCAAGTGAACTGCGCATGCGTACCATCACTCAACTCACCGATGAGACAGCTCGGAGGAAAGGCAGACTACCAGCCACCAAACATGTCCGAGCATCTCGGCAGAGTTGTCACTCGAGGGTGAGATCTGAATTCTCAGAGGAAATTTTAGAAGCCATTGCTCCAAGTGCTGCATAAACACATATTCACCTGTTCACAAGCAGCCTACTCAGATAAATTAAGGACTAAACTAACAAGCTGCGGATAGCTGGGAAGTGCAGTAGCTTGGTCCTCAGATAATGATTTGCTGGATACATGCTGCCTATGGATTACATCTGGAATGTTACTGTATGTAGCGGGCTTCCTATGGAGTTTTAATTCTCCTCCTGTAGTCCCCCCCCCCCCCCCCCCTTTTTTTAATCCTTTTTGTGGTTTATACAAACTGCTGCATGTATTGTCTTTTGACCGTCCTCATTGAATTACATAACATTATTGCAATCCTTGCTCGGTCATTTGAACAATATTACCAGGGGAAACATAGATCATAGAAAATAGCTTGCATGCTGGATAAGCAGAGTTGCAAGCAAAAGACACATTAAAGGAGCGTAATAAGTTATGAGGGTGGGAAAAAAAAGTAGTACATGGCTCTGTTTGAAGACTGCTTTATAAGTAAACATTACAGTGTGAATTTAGAGCATACAAATGAGATATGGTGATAGCAGATCTGGAAACAAAATTAGTTGTCTCAATTTAATGACATCACAAGGAGCCACAGATGCAAATCCACTACTTCCATAAAGAAGGATTAATGTGCATATGGTGCCACAAGACGTGGGACAGAACTGCGAGATTCCAAATCTGTGCTTAAGGAAGAAAAGAAAGGTGGTAAGTGGCACTCTGTGGCAGGAGGTGCTCGAGCTTGGCCTCCCCCATGTACCCACAAACTCAATAAAGGAACAATCGCTCGGCACTTCAAACAGTGAGGTGTTTAAATCCCATTAAAAACGTGGCAACGTTTCTCAAATACCTCCAGGTGTCAAAAACGTAACCACATTTTGAGTGGGATTAAATCACCTCACTATTTGAAGTGCCGAGTTCTCTTATTGAGTTTGAGGGGACCTGGGCTCGAGCACCTCCTGCCACTTACCACCTTTCTTTTCTACCTTTAATCTGCGTCTTTTGCTTCCAACTCTTCTCACCCAACACACAAGCCATTTTCTATGATCTATGTTCCCCCAGGTAATAAAGTTCAGATGTCACAGGAATCCCATAATCTAAAATGATGCGTGTCAATTTTCTTTTTTCAGCTTGTTGCAAGGCACTCGACAGGTTAATGTGCATGAATGGGGCTGCAATGGGCCAAACTATAAATCTGGTCCTTCAGACTTTTTGATTGTATAAGAGAGGGATAGTTTGCCAACTTTCCCCGTTCCTTGGAGTACTAGTTAATCACAATATATTTATTTATTTATTTTTGGAAAGAAGTGATTTGTTTCTGTGTGTATGCTACCCCCCCCCCCCCCCCCCCAATTTCTGCAAAATGCTGCATAAGGGACCACAACAGACCCTGGCTATGTGCAGCCGGCTGACTTATTTCTCCAATGCCGGAATATCTCAGATGCCATATGGACCGTAACGCAGAACATCTGGACAGGGAAGGACACTACGCTGGAGGAAAGATGGCTGCAACATACAGCTCCCTTATCTCCATGAACAAGACGAGTATATGGCTTTGATAAACCCGCACATGGTGTAATGAAGACATTATGCAAAAATGCAGCTACCAATTTAATTCTTCCCCTGCCAAGGGGACGTGCATCACATTCTAGTAGCTCGGATATTAAAATGGGTAGATGCCACGTGGGGGCCGCCAGCAGAGATATTGCTAGGGCAGGTGCCGCTGACAGTGAGTGGGCATCTAAAAAAAAAAAACAACACTACACATAAGGGTCTATTCAAAAAAAAAAAAACTGAATTTCAAACTTAAGACCAAAGCAGCAGAAATGGAAAAATCCCCCAATGCAGCTGCATTGGAGAATTTTTCCAACTCGGCTACTTTGGCCTAAAGTTTGACATTCCCATCTGAACTGCCTCTTTACTGAGCAGACCCTCAAAACCGCATGTGGCCTGTCTGTGGTATACTTAGTGACTACACGGTCCTTTAAATTAAGACTCGTTGAAAAATGCATACTGCTGGGGTTAAATCCTTGCTGCTGTGTCGGAAGCAGCTTTTCTAAGTCTCCCTAGTTAAAATGGAACTAGGGAGACTGGAGTGCAGGGTATATCATCTCATTATCTTATCACTGGGAGCGAATAAAAATAAATAAATAAATAAATAACTGATTATTCCGAACTCAACTCAATACTTAAAATAATAATAATAATAATAATTGCAATGTTCTTTGTTGTGCTAACTTCCTGTTTCCACTTTGTGAGCAAGGACCTCCTGTAAGTCATGGCAGGAGGAGACATGTGAAACTGGAAACACCTTCCCCCAACGAGTTTAGAAAAGAAAAAAAAGTGTAATGTTATATATTTCAATATTGTTCTAAATAAATGTTTATGGACACAAATGGGGTGTAGTTACCCCCATTATCTTTACACAATACCTGGTGGTGAGGAAATACACATCTATATGATGCATCCAGAGAGAAGTCGAAAGATGTGTAATATGAACCCAAATCTAAAAAGAATTTGATTATCAGAGTATTCGGGCTCAAGAGCAGGCCAAGGCTGTAGAAGGAAGGGGGGGGGGGGGGGGGGTGTTATTTCCCAAACAAGATGCATCTGGAGAATATCACAAGTTATAGTGTGAGCCACAGGTTAATAGTAGAGAGAGATACCAGAAGCTAAACTAACCTTGGCCATTTCTGCGGGACCCTCTCTCGCAGAGACGCGAGAAACTCCAATGGCCGCATTTCGTTAAATGTTAATAGGAGGGCTGCGCTTGTGGCTTTTTCTGGTCGGATACTGGGAAAGTAGCAGGAATTGGGGATTTCCCTGGAATTAATGTGCACAGCTGAACAATTGACAAAAAAAGAAGAAGAAAAAAAAAAGTGATTCCTTGGTTGAGATCAAGAGGAAATGAGGTCTGATCTCACCAGAGGTGACTGCCAATAATGTGCGTCTGACTCATTGACTGTTCCAGAGCGCCTCGCTCTCTCTCCGCTAGAATGTTACACACACACACCGCGCAGCAACCCATCGTTTCCCAGGTTCAGCAGTGCTACACACCATTCATCGGACCGATTCAAATCTAAAGCTCCCAGATCTCTACTTTGTTGCGTTTTTGTTGCTGGGGTTAAAGGGACTGTCTAGTGCCCAAAATGCATCTTCCAAATATTAATGCGTATTAATGTGCTTAAAAAGTACTTTTGTCTTACATTTTGCATTGCTTAAAATATAAAATACTTACAGCTAGAAGAAATTGTGAAATTACAGCAGTTTGCAAGAAACAAGGACTGCCCACACTAGCTGAGTAAAGGTTATTTCCTTTTCTTTTTTTTTGCTGCAGGAACCAATGAGAATAATTTCATTCAAATGAATGGAATTTCCTGTCTCTCTAGTGATGTCATCAGACAATGTGTTGCACTGTTAAGAGATCCTACTGTGTACAAGAGCAAGTGTATTTCTGTCAACACAATGTATTCTATTCCAGCAGCACAGGAAGTGAGTAAATGAAACAAAACATTATATGCTCAGTGTCTATATAATCAGTGCTGCCGCACCTGCAGTAAACATGCAGATTAATCACTGGGGAGGGCTTAAGTCAAATATTAAAAATGTGATTTATCCAGAATGCCTGCATCAAATCACACAGGGATAAAGCCTGTGCACTATACAAGCAGTGATCTTCTCTTGCACCAAAGTGAGTTTGGGGACTAGACTGTCCCTTTAAGGAGGATGAACTGCAATCAGCCATTTAGCTATCTGAGACGTGTTTTACACAGTGGTCACAGTCCACTTACCGTCTTACATGCTGCTTCACCCCTCACATGCTCGGAGAATGAGCACTGAGATAAGATGCTGATACATCCAGCCCTGCCAAGGACGTGGAAGCCTGTCAGACAGGCTATGTTTTAGAGAAGGGAGGTGTCAGCGCCTATTCATACCGGCCAACTGTGAACCTTCATTGTCCCACTCCTTGGGAACAAGGAAGGAGAGAAAGTGTTCTGTGTTATACCTTATGCTATGGTTCGAACCTATCCGTACCCTTTATTGAAGTCACGTGACACTACCGCTAGAATTAATCTGGCCCGCCGAGTATAGGAAATCAACAAAAATGTCTTTAAAAATAACTGCTGCATTTCTTTTTTTAAGCAAAATGTATTTTTGCAAAGAGTCTAGCGTGGGGGTCACTTGCGCCATTCTAAAGACTCTCTTAAAAACAAAAGATCTGTGGTACCAGTGACAGAAAGTCAATTGCAGTCAGCTCTCCTGCCAACAGTTATGCGACTGATCACAATCAGATAGTGTGTGCAACTGATCAGCTGAAACAGGTGCTGGGTAGAAGCGTCAAGTACCTGTCAAAGAATGGGCTGCTTCTCCCTTAGAGCCTTTAAAGAGGTTTCATACTGGACAAGGCAGATTCACTTTACAATAACACAGTTAATAAAATAAATTAATTCTACTTACTGGGCTACCTTGGTCCCCCTTGGGTCCGGGAGGTCCCATCAAGTAGGGAAATGCAGTCGGATCCAGCCACTGATAATCATGAGTAACTGTAAAACTGACGGATGAAATGGAGGTGTATGGCTGAATGGTTCCAGATCGTGGTTTGGTGTAGAGCGCAGAAGTGGTTGTCATGACCTTCCAACTCCCTGTGGAGTTATACTTTGGGATGGGGACACCGGTTTTCCTCTCCATGGCTGGTTTTTGGGTGACGGTGCTTAAATTCTTGCTACTGTTCCCCGTGATCCCGTTCACTTTTTTGACGGTGGCCGGCGTCCAAGAAGGCTTGGCGGTGGTTTTTTGGTTCACCAGCTTCTTGAGGTCTTTCTCCGGTAGCTTTTTAAACTTCGTGCCGTTGTGACTGGAGAACTTGGCGGTGGCCAGCGTGGGCCCTACTAACGAGGCAGTAAGTGTGGGCGATATCCTGAGGGCCACCGTGGCCGTCCTGGTCGCAGGGCTGGGAGAGAGCTGCGTATCAGTTCTGCGAGGGGCTGGAGACATCACGGTGGGCGATTTGGGTGCTTTGGTGGTCAGTTTCACAGAGGTGACCCGAGCTAAGGTCGCCGCCCTTGAGCTGGTAGTCAAGCTCGTCGTTCTTGGGAGCTCTGCATGAGGCGCAATGGTGGTGAGGTTACTTGTAGATCTCAACAACCCCTGCGTGCCGGGGGGCAAACTGGCTTCTCTGGGGATCAGTGGAATCAGAGGGGGCAGATTCGGCCGGTAGGTGTCTGCTTGCCTGCACTGCTTTTTGAGATATTTACAGTAATTATAAGCTGCCTTGGCGGAAGGATAAATATCAAACTGACAAATAGCACCTTCAAACTGGATGGAGTGCTGGGTCATCTTGCCCAACAGGAACACTCCGTCGGGATCCAAAGAATCCTCTTTCTTCAAAGTCAAGGTGGCGTTAACTCTTTGCTTCCCACAAGAAGTATAGAGAGTCACTCTTTGGCCTTGAATATCAATGGCCATATTGTGCCACTGTCCATCGTGGACATTGTAATCAAAATATACAGACTGTTTGTGACCCACGTAGACTATAATTTTACCGGGGATGAACTGCACCCCGAGTTCGAGTTTTTTCTTTTTGCTCTTGATGGCAAACAGAAAAGCATTGTTGATGCGGTGGGAGCAGAGGCTCAGCACCAGGGTGACATCCGTTCCTAGGCTCGGTGGGATGACTGAGTGGATCGGAGCCTCCACGCGCGCTCGCTGCGTCAAAATGACTCCCGATTTGAACGGGATAACCCCATGGGGGACTGGCCGGATGGCTGTCTTGTTTCCCATGAGACCCAGCTTGTTAAGGATGTCCACATCTAGAAGTCAGAGAACGATACAGGATTAGTAATTTAAAAAAAACAGGAGGGATAAAGCCAATAGAAACGGTTACACAAACTGATCCCTAATCACTAGGTAGGATAACTGTAACTAAGAAAAAAGACTTGTCCATTTTCACTACAGGTTTTCTACTTTCTACTTAACGGACAACTGTCAGCAAAAATATAAGCTATGTTCAACTGAAGGGTTGCATCAAGTGTTGGCATTTTTAATAGAAATTCTTTAAATGAAAACAAAAAGCACCTTATGGAGTCCTCTCTGCTTGTATAGTTCTATGAGGGGGCAGACCTCTTAGGTCAGAACTTCCAACATTTGACCCAAGATTATGAACAAAATGTCAGCCCCCTGGCACAGAGGGCTTGATAAAATACTTTATTTGTCTTCTTTCGTTAAAGCATTTGTATTTAAAATGCTAACACTTGGTGCAATCTATCACGCAAATAATGAACAGACCATGAGAATAACTGGAATAGCATTATATCCAAGGGAGAGATGGAGTTTATTGTTAAGAGGAGGCAGAGTTAGAAGACACTCCCAAAGCACCTTAGAGGAGACGGTTACGGAGAGTTTGTGTTTTAGATAGATGCCCCTCTTTGTTATTGTAGCTCTGATCAGGTTCACAGACTGATCACTGGTTGATGACGTGTTGTTATAAATAGTGTAACGGTCACTCCAGCCAAGTTGTACACTGCGTATTTTTAACAGTTACACAAACAAATCATTTACCTTCAGCTGCTCCTTGAGAAATATCCAGGCAACAGGAAATGTATAAAATGACCCAAACAAAGACCGATCTCCTGAAATAGAGAGAAGAAAGAGCTGTAAGGATGGGGGGCAGATTCCAAATTATACAGGATGCACACCGTGGCCATATTTTATTTATATATATATATATATATATATATATATATATATATTATATATACACACACACACACACACACATTTATTATACAATTGCGCTCACGTTTTCAATACAAAAAGAACACAAATCAATGTGTTAATACTCACAGTAATGTGCAGTATAAGTTTGTCATAGAGCTCCAAAGCAATAAAACTCACAGTAATGTGCAGTATAAGTGTGTCATAGAACTCCAAAGCAATAACACTCACAGTAATGTGCAGTAGAGTATCACAGAGCTCTAATCTGTTGGATCTTCATTTATCTGACCCAAGATTCTAAACAACATGTCCGCCCCCGATGGTTATACAGAGCAAAGAGGGCTCAGTACTGTATTTGTATTCTTTCATTAAAAGCTTTTGCGTTTAAAAAGCCGACACTTGATGCCATCTTTCAATTAAATATGAGTTATCCTTTGGCGACCGTTGTCCTTTAATTCTCACAGAGAGACATCAGCTCTCCGCTTGTAGAGGATGCGACAGGAATATCATTATGTCGACGTGTGGACAGACGAAAGGATGCGGACACTCAGAGCACGCTCTGATAAAAGTTAAGCGCGCTTAATTCACGCTGAGAAAAAAAAAAACCTCTTGGCATGTGATCAAGAGCCCAAACACTGAAACTCACACTTTGGCAAAGAATAACAAGCCGGTGGGAAAATAATAATAATAATCCGGCTTTGAGATGCCTGGTCAGAGACTAATGACGGATTAACTATCACAGGTTAGTGAATTCACACACACACACACACACACCCCTGTCTTAGAAAGAGTGCTCCCTAGCAGCGCAAGGCTGGAAGGAGTGACGTGCAACTGTACAGCAGTGACGGCTAACCATGGCAGTGTTTGGGGACTACATATCCCACGACAGTCAGTCATAAAAATCTGCAGTGCCTTTTGAGTGCAATCCCTGTCAAGAATATCCCCCCAAATTTTTCCCTTTGATTAAATATTCATGGTTATCTTCAATACAGTACATGGGAAATGTACCCATTGTACTGCCTAATCTACCTAATGCCCAAAAATACTCTTTTTTACTCCAATAAAGTTGGGGCCCATCCTGCACCTATTATGTTTTTTTTTGTTTGTTTGTTTGTTAAATTATGTATTGTACGTTACTGTTTGTATGGTTTGTTTTCTAATATATGTTATGAAAAATAAAAGAATTTTGGGGGGAAAAAAAAATCTGCAGTGCCGAAGTTAGCTATCGCTGCTGTACAGTATTGGAATACTTTAAAAAGTAGTACTGTGCTAGCCATGGAAAAACTAGAAACAGGTAGAGTTACAATGACGGATAATAAAAAGGTCCCTGGTACAAACTCAATGGACCAAGTGACACAGGAGCATTTTGATGTTTAAGAATGAAGCTTTCCTTAAACATTATTGGTAGTGACTAAAAACTCATCTGTACTTTGCACAGATAGTAGAATTGCAAGTGAATGAATAGATTTAGAGAACAAATAAGTATTTGATATTTGTGATGTATGACATCACTGTGTCATCCCCCCCCCCCCCCAAGTATCCGTATTTGGGAGGGACAGACCCTATTTTGCACCCAAGTCCCTTTTTCCTCCACTATTGTCCCTTTTTTTCTGGGAGCTTCGAATTTTTGGTTTGTGCGACTGTATCACTGGGCTCCACAGCAATCAAACTCACAATAAAGTGACTTTAAACTGCAATAAATGTATTATATTAAACAGGCGTAAATAAATGACTTAGTTCTTGCTCTCAATGACTTCTCAAATTACATAAATAGTTACCAATTGGCCATAAAGTCACTGAAAAAGTTCTGGTAAAGCTCCGCCCACAGCCACAGCCACAAAAATAAAAAAAAAGTGTCCCTCTTGGGTGATTTGTAATGGTGTAAAATTCCATACAAAAGTGATGTCATAAATATGGGACACAAAATGGCAATTTTCATTAACTTTTTTTGTTTCTCTTAAATCACTGCATTCGCATCTTATATATTTTTTTTTACATTCACAATATAAAATGATTTGCATTGTTTCCTAATCACTGTATTACCCTGTGTTCTAGTAAACGAATAAACACATATTCAATCAAAACGATAACCATGACAAGGGACGGAAGACGATCACGGGAGTAAGGAGAAAGTCACATTCATAACTCCACCCGCTAGAGGTCACATGGACAAATAAGAGCAGCGTGGCCGGGTCGACGGAGTCAGATTTAATATGAAGTGGTCTTGGCTGAATCACCATACATGCACTCAACAAGGACAAAACAATACACGGGCAGTGAACGGCTTGCCAACCTGGGTTTTTTGGTCTTTCCAATCTCAATAAGAAAAAAAACAGCCGACAGCCTAACGCCAGCTCTGTCTCAATTAGTTAATTCTATCAGAGGTTCGTTTGCCAAGAATCCCTAAAAAAAAAAAAGTGCTCTGTGATTTACACTTAATCCAAGTGTTGCTTTCACAGGAGAGAAAAACATAAACAGTTCCTTTTTTGTAAGTTTTATCTGAACAGGAGGTTTTTTTTGGTGGGTTTTTTTATGTGCCGACCGGACTTCTTCGGGGTAACTCTAACCCAACGAGATGACAACCACACACTTGGAGCCACTATTCGTGGTGGGGGGACATAGAATCATGTGGCCAACAGTTATCGGTCCCCAGTGAGCCCTGGGGAAGTTTTTCAACAGTAAGCCCACTTTCTACGCTAACCCTATCTGTAGTTACAAAACGATCCTACAAGGTAACAAGGTAGCAGGTTAGCTATGGGGTCCCATGTCCCCTTGGCTGACCTCTGCGCAGTTGCTCTGTTTACCTCCCATAGCACTTTAAAAAAGGACAGCTGTAGGCAAAGCAAATGAACTACTGCATGTTTTAAACAGAAATAGCATGCTTTATTATGAATTTAAAGGCCCCTTTTTTATCCCGATTGGAGCGATCCTTTAAAATGTAGGGGAGAGGATTGGAGGAAGGCTGCGCCAACGCAAGTAATGGGGGGGCACAGCATGGAGGAAAAGACGTGACCAGTAGGCCTGCGAAAAGTCAGGAGAAAAATAATGGGCTGTTGAGCATGCTAGAGAGGAGTAACAATGACCGGAGAGCACACCAAATGAAGAAAGGAGATCGGATAAAATGTGTTGGCCCAGATATCAGCATCAATGAATCTTTCAATGCGCATAAACAAAGTAGCAGACAAACCCATCTCGCGGCTGCCGAGTGCTTCTTCTAGGCCGACACAGCTGCGCCAGGCCGCAGTTGTTTGGAAATAAAGGTTGAATAACCTTTTTTTTTTTAAAAAAACAACGCAACAACTGAATGGGAGGAGGGGTGGTGATTAAATCTATAAACCCACAATGCGGACCCCAAACGTATTAAACCCGCAGTCAAAATCCCCGACATCCAAAGGCTACATATAAACAGAAAAAAAACACACACACGGGACAGCCCTGGATCTCACCCCAGCTCATAAAACTAATAGAGAACTTTTTTGGCACGCGGGGCATGTAAGGAAATTCTTGGGAAAACTTTCCATGTGCTGACCTGGACATGGTTTATTTTCTGCGAGTCCATCTGTTTAATAATAAATAAATTTAAAGAATTTGTCGAGAATTATGAAACAAAATATATTAAAAAATTTTTTTTTAAAAAGTTGAGAAAGTCGTTCTTTCCCCAGTCTGCTTCCTCCAGGGCGCAGTGGGGTAGGATGTCGGAGCTGCAGCTTTAAGAAAGTCGGATTGCCCCCTGGCTTTACAGCATCCACATTCTATCCCTCAAGAGTCTGTCCAAGCAGGATAAACAGAGGAGTTTTTTTTTTTTTTTCTTCAAGCAACATCTCAGTATTTCCGTGAATCGAAAAAGTGAGTAGGTGCAGGAGCCACAGAGGCGTGGAGCCAAAATTAGTATTTATAGCCAAGGCGGCGGGTGCTGACAGATGGTATAGAACTATGGAACTCAGGCTTACCAGAATAACAGATCCCGAACCAGACAAGCATCTACCGCCAGAGAACTCACAACCCCCGTGAAGGTAGTAGAATCTTGCCTGTTCGTGGGACAAGCACTTACACCAGTTACATCCATTCTACCTCTATTTTTCTCTTTGGGGGGGGGGGGGGGGGGGGGCAATAGGGAACTTGCCCTCTCGGAGCAGCAGTTGACCATTCTTTCTTCTATAATCTCCTTTTTTCTGTTACTCCCTTTTTGATGGGTTTGCTTTACTTCTACGTTCGTGAATTCATTCATTATAGCATGGTGTTCACGCACTTATACAGTATTACACTATTTTTTGCTTCTCTTTGTTTTCTTCCCATTTGGCGTTGGCAGTATCATTATTATCTTTATCATTTTACATGGTGTGTCACTATATAGGTTTATTGCCATTTCTGTACTCCCTCTTTCTTCGCTATACAGATTTATCCAAAGCTTTTAAGGGCTTGACAAATCCAGGGAGCCAGGGCTCCAGATAAACCTTACTGCCGGCTCCTCAATTTTAGATTATTTTACATAGGGCACTAGGGAAGTGCAATTTCCCTGGCTCCTAGAAATTAATAGGCTGGCTCCTGAAGTGGTCTGCCTTGCTCCAAAAAATATTTGTCAACCCCTGCTTCAGCCAGCTGCGAAACAGCAGTTCGGTGGAGACAGCGGTGATATAAGGCTTTCCCTATGGAAAATGTATACCACACCACGGAGTATGGAATATTTAGCCTGTAACACGTTACAGAATTACACACATGTGAGCAGTGTTTTTCAGATGATTTGGAAAGTAAAAGGCTGCTGTGTGTGAGAACAAGCTGTTGGTGGATAGAGGAGTCACTAAACAGTGAACACACAAGAGAATAGCCAAAAAAATGAAGGCATTAATAACTGAGCTGGGAAAATGAGGAAGGGGGGGGGGGGGGGGGGTTTAGGGGAATTCCCAACTCCTCTAGTAATTCACTTGTCAACATTAAAAGGGTTACCATAACAACAGCAACAACTCTTTTTCCCAAGCCCCTCCTGATTGGATGCCACTTGAATTTGGAAGCCCCGATACAATTACTTTCAATGTAAAAATTACAGGAGAACAGTTAATTGTTTTCAAGTAAAAAAAATAAGTGCGTTTTACCTATATCAAACCATATAGAAAACAAAGCTAGCTGGAAACTGCCCATTTGAAAGACAACAATTGCTGAATTTAAATTCAGATTTACATTTAAAAAGTAAAAGGACATGATTTCTTGCGCCATCATAGATTTTCAATTTAAAATAAGGCCTGTTATTGAGTCTCATTTTACTAAGTAATGAAGTGGAGTTAAGTCATTAAAGCATACAAAAAAAAAAAAATACAAAAAATGTGGGGAATTTTTTGCGAGCCCGAGATGTAGCTGCGTGTAGCAGTGTCCGTACACACACGTACACACCCAAATCCATTCATTCATCCCAATCTCTAGTGTTTGGGGGAAAAGAAAAAAAAACAGCCAATCTCCATGTCCCGTGGAATGGTGTCAAATTTTACACAGTGGTGGGGAAAGGAGGAGTCGGCCAATGGTAAACACGGCGCGTCTTTGAAGTGGGAGGCTTGTAGTTTGAATCCTGGTGTCAGCTCTGTGTCACTCCATCTCCCTGTGTACTAGTTACTTCCAAGCACTGGAGAGCAAGCGGACATGTGTTGGGGAATGGAGTTGGAGGGGGGGGGTTTAGAATTGACAGACCTATCTGCCGCCCAATATCAAGGACGCTTAATGACCCTCCAGCCTTTACACACACACACACACACAAAGCCTTTGCATGAGTCAAGAGGAATTTAATTTCACAGCAAACAGATATGTTTTAATGTGGTTTAACAGCTGGAGAGACGTAGACTGTGCAAATGCCCCCCTGGGCTGCAAAACTGAGCTTACAGTCCAACAGGGGTCCTCCAACCTTAAATTTGCACTGTTACCATCACTATACCCAATTGCACCTTGATACATGTAATATACATCCTTATAATGAATTCCAGATATTTTTCTGGTATTTGTGCTGTTGCTTAGCAACCAGTAAATGGTCCGTCTGCCCCACAAGGATACACAAGAAGGTTATATCGGTCGAGCACCATGCTACCACTGAGCTGGTCATGGGAAGAGCTGCATCCAGCTATAATTGGAAGAATTCTATAGTCTTTTGCTTGAGTTTTGTTTTTTTGTTTTTTACTTTTTTTATTATTTTTGGAATAGATCTTAATTGTCTTCACTCCTTTAATCTAGACTGAGGACCTTTAAAATAGAAATGCACGCCACAATTCTCCTTATATAGGCCCAATTGCCGCAGAAGAGCTACCTGTGTCGAGGTATCCTAGCCCTCTTACTTGCATACACTAGTATTATAAGCAAATTACAGTATATGGTGCCAAAAGTGGACTTCTAGTACGCGGTTAACAGAGATTTGTAGCCATAGTGAAATTCTTACACATTCCCACACCAGGTCGGCCATTGTGAATGGGAAAGTCTAAAAGTTCTAAGATTGTAGTCATCACCGTGGAAACCAATGGAATGTTCTGCTCGACTGCTCAATCTATGCCCTATAATGGACTTCTATAAATGCCCTTCAAGAAGGGGTGGACCATTTAATAATGTTCCATGGGACCTTCATACACCTTGCCACACGCCCTGGTGTCTTTGTTCGGACACTTGCCTATCCCACCATCCAAAATCTCCACACTAGAGAGCCCTCTGAAAAATGGCTTGAAAGCTGCTAGCTTGAGCCTGATCGCCTGCCCACTGAAGTCAGCGTTAACTCAATTTGGGCCATCATGGCACTGCTCAGTATAAAAGGAACTTAACCAGTGGTCAAGCTTGGTCAGTTAAAGCACTCAATGGGCCCTATACCACAACTCTCTTCTTCACAAACCAAGAAAAACAAATAAAAACCAGCTTAGCCTCAAGAGTGTTGAGGTTTTGTAGTGCTGTGGCTGGAAAACTAAAAAGTCAAAAGTTTTGGGGGTCAGACTGGGTGCGAAGAATATTAAATATTGTATAATGATTTAACTCCCTTCATACAGTCGTCAAAGAAAGTCACGCAGTCCATTAAAAAAAGCTTACGCAAACAACACAACATTAATTTAACGGAGAAAAAAAAGAACAAGTCAATGTATTCTGAAAGGCAGTAAAAAAAAAATTAAAAAAAATGGCACCACACGCAAAGAGGAGCAGGTAAGAAACAGGGAAACCGCAGAAATTCAATTTATTAACTAGGGCACGGGACCGCAAAGCAAGAGTCCAGTACCGCCCCTACAGGTTGGGTCATCAAGTCTAGTAATATGTAACCGCGCACTCCAATAACGACGCCCCTTTCCAAATCGGGAAGAAATGATCTTGATAATTGTATGAAAGGAGGACGAGATTGGTTTTATATACATGGTGCTAAGCACACTGGACTATCAATTGCACGTTTCATTGTCTGTGGCATGTAAAAATACCCTTGTTTGGCATAAATATAAAAGGCTATTATGCGTAGATAAAAAGACAGCACTCAGGCTCCTTAGCAAATGTTTTGTGGTTTATTGTAACAAAAAAAATTAAACGGTGGCGACAGTGCGGTGTTTGGAGAGACCACGTTCTTCGAGAATTAGCCACAGTAGTGGAGCCCGCATGACTTCTTCGGAGACGGCTTCCTACAAACTGTGGTGTTTACTTTTTTCGCCCATGGGCACTAGCAAAGTTAGCAATGCCCTCTAGGTTCAGTAGGGGTTAGACAAAGGCGCCATAATGCCCCCAGAGTCAGTAATTGTCATAATACAAGATGGCTGGAGATTTGCAAGACAAAACACTGCCGACTTTTTATTGACTAGTACAAGCGCCTAAGCCTTTGAAGGGATGGAAATCATGCAAGGATGCAAGATACAGGAGATAGGGGGTCTATCTTGTGTTTATCTTCTTCTCTTACAATCCTAGGAGTTATTTTCTTAACTCTATGGGAACCAGACATTCCAGGTTACTTAAAGGACAATGGTAGCAAATTAAGTTGGGTTTAATTAAAGTATTGCATCCAGTGTAGGCATTTAATATAGAAATGCTTTAATGAAAGAATACAAATAAAGTACCTTATTGAGCCATCTTTACTCCATATAGCTCTACCAGGAGGCAGACATTTTGTTTAGAATCTTTGGTCAGATCTTTGTTCATCTGAACCAAGGTGAGTGAAGATCTGACCCAAGATTCTAAACAACATGTCTGCCCCCTGAGAGAGCTATATGGAGTAAAGATTCTAACCAACATGTCTGCCCCCTGAGAGAGCTATATGGAGTAAAGATTCTAAACAACATGTCTGCCCCCTGAGAGAGCTATATGGAGTAAAGATTCTAAACAACATGTCTGTTGATTGCGTAGATTGTGAAGGTCAGTCCTCTGTCTAAACCATGAGTCTGTTGCTCATCAGAGCAGGTAATTCTCTTTAATAGTGTAAGTGTCAGAAAGGTTAAGATGCACGTGGGATCTAGGGAGATCCTAAAAACCTACATTATTAAAAAGGTCCAACCCCAATATAACGGAGTCTGCATTCACGATGAAAAACTCCTTGGTCTTGAAATTCTATTCATAAAATCAACAACCAGCTCTGCCACCAACCATTGGTTATCATCTCACTGTGGATAGTAAGGTTTAACCCAAAAAACGATCCTAACTTCTTTGGCCAGAAAATGTATCATGCAAATTGATGGAAAGAAGGTTGGCTAAATCTATAAAAGTTTAACCATTTGTTGCAGATTTGGTATATATAGAAAAGAAAAAAAAATAGGATTACGAATATAGCGTATTTTCATGGTTGAAGATTTCAGAATGGCGAGTGGGAAGAAAATATAGTCGCCGAGTGATCTGCTCTGCAGTGTGCGCCAACAGACTGAGCAGATTAATCAGAGTGCTGGCAGTAGCACGGTCTAATGCGATCTCCCAGGAACAAAAATGCTGCATTTTCATTCTTGGGGGGGACTGTATTAGAAGACGGACCATGTGTTCATTTCTACGGTATATATTAGTGAAAAGGTCCTTCCCCCTCCTTTTTTTGAGTGAAGCGATCCCTCTAGTTGAAGGAAGGAGATGACGGGAATGACGGACAGGCATGACGAGAGATTCGAGCGATTGTGACACTGCGTCACTCCAGAGCGTGGATTGCCCTGTGGATTAAAGCGTACATGGGTTTGTTTTGTTGTACTTCTCATCCCCATTTGTTGCAGTTACACAAACCCTGGTAGCGGTTCCAATAGTTACTGGAATTCCTCCAGTTTTGACGGTTTATAATCGTTTCGCAACAGTAGCGTAACATTAAGGGTCTGTCAACTCGACAGAATCAAACTGAGGTACTAGCAGTGCAGTTCTAAAAATACACGTGTACTATTCTTAAAAGGAAAACTGTTGGCAAAAAAAGTTCTGTTTAATTGAAAGTGTAGGCAAATAAAGAACCTACTGAGCACGTTTTGCTCTGTATAGCTCTATCAGGGGGTAAGACATATTGTTTAGAATATTTGCTCTATATAGCTCTATCAAGGGGCGGACATGTAGTCGAGAATCTTTGCTCCGTATAGTTCTATCAGGGGGCAGACATGTTATTTAGAATCGTTGCTCCGTATAGCTCTATCAGGGGGTGCACATGTTGTCGAGAATCTTTGCTCCGTATAGCTCTATCAGGGGGTGGGACATGTTATTTAGAATCGTTGCTCCGTATAGCTCTATCAGGGGGTGGACAAGTTATTTAGAATTGTTGCTCCATATAGCTCTATCAGGGGGCGGACATGTTGTCGAGAAACTTTGCTCCGTATAGTTCTATCAGGGGGCAGACATGTTATTTAGAATCGTTGCTCCGTATAGCTCTATCAGGGGGTGGACATGTCATTTAGAATCGTTGCTCCGTATAGCTCTATCAGGGAGTGGGACATATTGTTTAGAATCGTTGCTCCGTATAGCTCTATCAGGGGGGCAGACATGTTGTTTAGAATCTTGGGTCTGATCTTCCTTCATCTGACTCACAATGCCAAGAAGTCACGTAATTCTGATTAATATTCAAAAAATGTTTATAAGTAATTTGGCATTTATGGTATAGAGTGACTGTGTTGTGGCCAGTGGGTACTTCAGTACCAATATGCTATTTAGTGATTAATGTAAGCACTGTGAACACTTGTTGAATAATAGGTTATTACAAGGGGTCCTTAGTGGGGAGAAAATCTGTCAGCAGCGGCACGCTTCAGGGAAATAGAGAAATCCTCGGAGGATATATATGAAGTGTACTTCTGTGCTAAGGTTCTAAAAGTGGAGCAGTCACCGTGGAAACCAACAGAATGTTCCTGACGACTGCTCCACTTTTAGAACTTTACTTCAAAAATGACTTGCCACTCACGGTTACGGGACACTAAATGGACAGCTCTGCAGGGATTAATAGCTCTAAAGTGTTAATCTCTTTAAAATGTGTAAAAAAAAAAAAAAAGTTAGGGCAGGTAGAGACAGAGATGTGGCATGTGCCGGTTTGTGATTATGGATAGCCTCCAGACTAGGTGTGCATCCTGAGACTTCATCGTCCTGCAGGCATCATGTAATTACCTCTGTACAGGCAGAGTATTGCCCCCATGGTGAACTGTAGCCTGGTCACTGGTCAACTCACATGCCTGGTCAGTAGCATCCCTGCATCTCCGACCAACGTCTGGCCAAAGTCGGCCGGGCAGAGGACTATGTAGTAAGGCAGGTCCTACCACCACCCACAGAGAGTTTAACTCTCTTCTCATAGCGCAAACAAGCCAACGAGGACTCTGTCGCCTAAATACTGCTGATACCATGAAGGTAGAAAACAAAAAATGATGGAAGATGATCTATACGATGTGGTAGCGGAAATAAAAGACAATGCCTACATTAAGCGAAATACAGGTTTGAGATGCGTCTGCGGCGTCTTCTGTTAATTACATCACTTGCGGCTTGATATGCAAATTATTTTTTTCTGATAACTATTGTGTAACTTGCATATCGGAGCGGAGGTGCTGTAGTAGACAGGAGGCAGCACACACACACATTTAAAACTAATTTTCGTCTTCATTTATGCAATTGTTCCCTATTCTGCTAAAACAATGTACAGATCACTTTTAATTCTCTGCAGTCACAGTATGAACAGTTTTTTTTCGGTGCTTTTAAAAACCTCAAAACATAGTTATTTGGACTTGCGATATAATAAACAGCAGTTCTGGGCTGCAAGGTTCTTCGTTCCCCGTCAAACTACACGCAAACATCTAATTCATTTAACTAAAGCAACAGTGACAGGGGACAGCAAGATTTCCGATTTAGACAGAGGGGGCTCCCCCCCTCCTCCCCACTCTCCCGTTCCCAAATCATTCATTATTCCCTGTTATATATGCTTCCTACAAATGTCAGTCTCCACCCCCTGACATACATTTTGAGGATTAAACTGTCAGGGGGGAGAGAGTGTTGAATGAGTGGATCTCAGTCATTGGCGATAATGTACTGCTTATAACATAAGGTTTGACTGTTCCTGTTCTTGGTAATATGCAAGACTTCTAGTCTGGCTAGGTTTGCATTAAAAGGTATGTGTGAATTTATTGGCAAATATAGGGGCCGGTGGGGGGGAAAAAAAACCATTACCTTTTCTTTTTGTTTAAATAAACCTCTAAAACAAAGGTAGGCAACCTTGGCACTCCTGATCCTGTGGACTACATCTCCTATAATGCTCTTACAGCCATAATGCTAGCAAAGCATCAAGGGAAATGTAGTCCACAACATCTGCCCCATAGAAACATGCATAATACAAATATATAGAATGATTAATACATTTTCACCCTTTGGTTTTACATGGAAAATACATTTGCATAATAGAAATAAACATCTCAAGAACTATAGATAAGTCAGAGAAACTAGCCCAACTCTGCTACAGCAGCCGAGATACAAATCCAGCCTGTTACACCATTTCACCAAGGATCTGAGTTAACCCTTCAGCGATCTTGGAACTGTTAAACTTTTACAAGCAGGTCTACAAATAGCCTTTACTTGTATATAATCTCAAATATAAAAATAATTAATAATAATCAATTATGGGCTTAAATCTTGAATTTTTTTTATCAACTCAATGGGTTAAGGAGTACAACAGTACTTGGGAGATTCTTCAGGAATACTAAGGAATATATCCGATTCGGTCATTGTAAAATCAGGGAATCTAATCGAACCCAATAAAAAAAATTAAAAAACCTATTTTTTCAGTAATTATGGATCGGACCAAGAGTCTGCTAGAGAAAAGTAACACTCTCCGATACAGTCTGCTATACAATTAATGTGAGCTCAGACACTCCGCTGTCTGTAACTCTTAATCCAAGAACAGAGAATGAAGTATCTGAATTACTGAGCAGAAAAGGATATTGGGGGTTATTTATTTATTTAAAAAAAAAAAAAGTCAGTCCTGGGACAAGGTTCTAAAAGTGGAGCAATCACTATAGACACAAACAGAATGTCCCTGCTGTTTAGATCACTTTTAGAACTGTGCCCCAGAAATGACAATGATAATAATTATCAATAACCCCACATTGTTCTTAAAGGGGAATTGATTTAGTTCATGAGCTAAGTCAAATACAATATTGGATGAGCAGATGCCAGACCCTCTTACTTAAATGCCCACCTCAGTCCAGCTGATCCTGATACCTCCCAAAAATCTTCTATCTTCTGGAACATGATCATCCAAAGGAGAGAGTGTGTACCTCCAGACATTTCAAGTCAATGACAGTCCTCTGTATAAACCCATTCCCAAAATACCCCATATTGATCCTGGCACCCAATTATCACTCTACACACCAAGCCTACTCCCCAATTTTCTGATAAATACTAGTCCTGGCACCACTCTAGCCCCCTGTGTACTTTAAAACCCCCACATTCCACACTAAAGATGGGGTTCGCCGTGTACCCCATTAATAATTAGAAGCCCAGCATCCATAATCCCCCAAATATCCAGTAATAGATTTCTGAATACACCAACAACCTGTACCCCATTATAGTGCTCAGCACCGGGACCCCCATCACTACCCCTAGATCCTCCTGTCGTCTTTTGATGTCCTTCCCAGCACCCCAGGTTCCACTATATACACATACACCCCCCCACCCCCCATATCCAGCCAGTATAAGCACCCCCAGCCTTAATTGCCCCCTGGCCTCTGTCACCTCCTCTTTAAACATACCCAAAGCCCCTATAAGTTTACAAGTATTCCCAGCCTCCAATACATACATACATATACATTCCCCAAATCACTGCATTCACCTCAACACAGTGTGTATACCCCCTGAGCCCATGTTAATGACCCCAGCTGTGTCCCTGGTGGTTGCACTCACCCCCTGGACCCGGCTGCTCGGAGTTCCATCACGGTTACTTCATTCTCCCGGTGGGGGGCTTTAGGTCCATCGGAGTGAAGGCATCCCGTCTCAGCTTGCTAAAGGCACAGGCTGAGTGCCACTCACCCCCCTGGGACTGTGCACGCACCTTGGGTGGGGGGCAGGGGGCAGGGCTGGGGGCAGCTGGGACCCATGGCAGCATGAGCCCCTGCGGATCTCTGTGCACCCCCTCTCTTTGCTTTGGGGGGTCCCTGGCCAGGCTGCACACAGAGTATCCTCCCTGCAGGACCCGAGGCTCAGGGAAAGGAAGGTCCAGGGAAATGAACTGCATATAAGTCTCTGACTCCCAGCGCCCCCGGCTGCCACCCAGCGGACACACAGGAGTACTACACCGGGGCAGTGTAAAGACACTGAAGCGGAACAGTTAACCGTCTGTGTGCCGGGCCTGTGGTACAATTAGACCCAAAGGGTTAAAACTAAGAAGTAAAAACCATATCACATAGGAAATGGCCTGTTTTGGCTAATTTTTAAAAAAAAATCTTTATAGCCCAACATTATTATTAGATTTGGGGTGAGTTTTAAGAGAAGGGTTTGTATGTGTGTAAGTAGATTTTCAATACAATTACAATTTATAATAATAATCTTTACAAATAAATCATTATCCCAAGACCCTTTTGCGTTCGCCGCTTCCACGATTTGCCAGTCATTAACCGAAATCACTGGCTGAGCATCATGAGATATGTAGTCCACATGCTAGCCATCTCTGGAGTAGGGTGATCTGCCAATGACATATGGCTTAGGGGTAAAGTCATAACTGACCAAGAGTCACGTCGTTCCCAAACAGCTGCAGTGCCAAGGTTGGCCATCACTAAATTAGCGTACAACAAGGAGCCAGCAGGTGTTGAAAAATATATAATCCTGCTAATCCCATCCTTCCAACTAGGATCATAGTATCTGAGTTCCATGGGAGTTGTAATCCAACAATATCTATAGAGCTACCTGTGCGTAAGAGATTCCTTAGGGGTAAGGTAGGAACTTACATCTATGGATCCGATTCTTTATGTAATATTGATCAGGCGTTGATCTATTTGCATTTTAAATAGAAAATGTTTTAATGAAAGCAAACAAATAACATGCTCCTCTTTGCTATAGCGGAGCTGACATCTTGGGTTAGATGAAGGAAGATCTGACCCATCAGCCCCAAGAAACATGTCCGCCCCCTGATAGAGCTGTACAAGCAAAGAGAGCTCAATAAAAGGTACTTTAATTGTATTGTTTCATTAAAACATTTCTATTTAAACTGCCTGCACTTGATAAAATCTTTCAACTAAAGAGAAACATAGAAACATAGAATGTGTCGGCAGATAAGAACCATTCGGTCCATCTAGTCTGCCCAATTTTTTTTTAGTACTTTTATTAGTCCCCCGTTCCCGGTCTTATATCTAGGATAGCCTTGTGTCTATCCCACGCATGCTTAAAATCCTTGACCGTGTTTACCTCTACCACTTCCTCTGGAAGGCTATTCCATACATCCACCACCCCCTCAGTAAAGTAATACTTCCTGATATTACTTTTAAATCATTGTCCCTCTAATTTCAGACTATGTCCTCTAGTTGTGGTAGTTTTTCTTCTTTTAAATATACTCTCTTCCTTTACTGTGTTGATTCCCTTTATGTATATAAATGTTTCTATCATATCCCCCCTGTTACGTCTTTCCTCCAAGCTATACATGTTAAGATGCTTTAACCTTTCCTGGTAAGAAGGTATTTTTTGCCGACAGCTGTCCATTCGTTCATTTTGCAAACTTAAAAAACTGTAGATTTAAAAAAGGAAATCTGAGAACAAGACAAGTTTTTATTAAATGTTTCACAGTACCTGCCGGAATAAATATCGCAGTGCTGACCACAAAGATCCCCGCCCCCCGCGCAGCATAAATAAATAAATACATATAGGTGGTATAGCCGAGATTGCTGGGTCAGCCATGGAAAATGAATGACAGCAATTGACGGAGATTTTGACACATCACAAACCGTAAGTTAGGGAGTCGCGGCCCCCCCCCCTCCACATCCTCACAAGCCCCTCCTACCCTCGTAAGAGGAGACGCGAGTGGCAGAAAAAACATTAAAAATAAGTGTACGGAGGTGATCTCCTGTCAGTCATGTGTTATGTGCGATACATGTGCGGCTGTAATCATTCTTAAACACAAATGAAAAAACGCGGATTTTAACATTGTACAGTATAATTGGTGCTGCAAGGGTTAAAGCCGTTCTATGTACATTCAATGTCGCGGGGGGCAGGGGTTAAAGTATCAAATCACTAGGTATAAAGCATTATTATACATGCAAACAGATATTACTGATCACTGGGAAATAAACAGTGCACCGCGACTACAGACAGACGGGGCACGGCACCGCGACTACAGACAGACGGGGCTCGGCACCGCGACTACAGACAGACCGCTCTCGGCACCGCGACTACAGACATCCGGCGCTCGGACCCATGACTACAGACATCCGGCGCTCGGACCCGCGACTACAGACATCCGGCGCTCGGACCCGCGACTACAGACAGACGCCACTCGGCACCACGACTACAGGCAGACGGCGCTCGGAACCGCGACAACAGGCAGAAGGCGCAATGCACCGCGACTACAGGCGGACTACGCTCTACACCATGACTACAGGCAGACACAACTACAGCTGGACAGCGCTAGGCACTGCGACAACAGCCGGATGGTGCCCTGAACTGCGACAAAAGGCGGAAAGCGCAATGCACCGCGACTACAGGCGGACCACGCTCTACACCACGACTACAGGCAGACGGTGCTCGGACCTGCGACTACAGACATCCGGCGCTCGGACCCGCGACTACAGGCAGACGACGCTCGGAACCGCGACAACAGGCAGAAGGCGCAATGCACCGCGACTACAGGCGGACCACGCTCTACACCACGACTACAGGCAGACGGTGCTCGGCACCGCGACTACAGGCAGACATCGCTCGGCACCGCGACTACAGGTGGATGGTGCTCGGCACCGCGACTACAGGTGGATGGTGCTCTGCAGTGCTCCATGAGGCTGGGATATGACTTAAAAACCCTTCCGTGTTTGAAGCTGACCTCCCTGTCCGTGGGGCTCAGCCAATGAAATGTTGCGCCCGCAGGACATCCTGGGTCACCGTCCACATAACTCAGCAGAGAGCTCAGACCTGTGTGAAGGGTGCATCCCGATCCCACCTACTACAAAGCCAGCAAGACTTGTGGAGTGAAATTCCCAGCAGTGAGGCTGATGGGGATTTCGGTGCCCAAACAAGTGAATGATCAGGAGGCTGCCAGCAATTTAATGCCTTGCTGAAACTATATTATCTTAACCCTTGTACACAAATTCTCCTCTGTGCGCATCTGAGTAAACTCACAGTTATATTTGGCTGATAACGAGGCAGAAATAAAAGATGTACCACTGATACCCAGCAAACCCAGGGACAATTTATTTCTAACATTTGGGCACAAAATTGAGTAACTGCCCAGATTATTTATATATATATATTTTTTTTTAAAATCCATTCCCTTCGAGTTCAGATGCTCTGCACAGGATGAAATGTCACCAGCCTAGAAGATATTTACATCAGGACTGGGGTTAGTGGAGTCAAAGAATAATGCTGGGGCAAGGTTCTAAAAAAAATTGGAGCAGTCACCATGGTAACCAACGGAACTTTCGCGCGGATTGTACCACTTTTAGAATAGTTTCTTATTAAAAAAACAAAAACATTCTTGATGCATTGGGGGGAAATATTTAGATGCCATTTTTTTTTTAAATTCCCACAAGCAGGGTCTACAAAAGCTGGTTGTAACATAAACCCTTGATGTCCTCATTAAAGAGTTACACCACAAACATCAAACAAGCTCAAACCCCTACCCTAATAGACCTCTGCTACTGTACAGCTATAAAAAAGGAGGTGGGGGGGGGGGGGATTCTTCAATTCTTCCTATGAACCCCCCCTTCCTGCACAAGTTGGGGGTCACATGAGTCCTGCCCTCTCCTTCCAATTTTACTCAGGTAAGGAAAACAAAAATGTATACCCCAAGGACTTATTGAAGGTTGACGGTAGTGAACGTCAGCTGTTGGGAGTACAGAAACGTGGTTTGTGTGTGCATGTCTCTTTAAAAAAAAAAAAACTGTGTGTGCCAGAGGGTTGTTTAAAAGTATTGCAATAGTCAGCACCCAAAGGGTTAACTGTCAGAGAGCCCGGCTTGCACCTGTGGTTTCCAGTTCTAGAGTACCCCCTAGCCCCCCATCCAGCTCTCCCATGTACATATCAACCAACAACAAAACCAGCTTGGGTTGTAATGGATTTTTACCAATTCCACTGTGTGCTCTCTGGATCCCTCTCTGGATCCCTCTCTGATCCCAGGGAATCTATAAAATGGTTTTGGTTTTTTTTTGCCTCTATCCCGAAGGCAAGATTCCCAAAATACACAGAAAAAAACAAACAAATCATCGGGGATGAAAGAGATTGCGTTTGATTAAAAAAAGTTGTTGTTTTTTTTAGTTCAGCTGCATCAATAGTAGCTTAGAAGCCAAAGCCAAATAACTTCTTAAACTCAGACAGATAGAAACAAGGGCTAATTCCAACGACGGCAAAGATCTGGGGGCTACAGAGTTAAACTACAAGTGACAATGTAGGTCTTTTCGTATAGGAGAGCAATTTCATCAATCATTTAGTCAATCATTAGACTAAACCACAGCCTGTGGACCAATAGAAAATAATAATAATAAATTCTGCTTATATACAGAACATTCTATGTGAAGCAGAAATCGCCATAGAAACCAGCAGAACATGTTAGCGGATTGCTCCACTTTTTGAATTATGCGACATAACCCAGCTTTTTAAATAAACCTCTCTAAATTTTTCCCAAAAAATGTCAGAGAGCAAAATAAGAGACCTTTTTTTTTTCCGGAGATAAACGAATAGATCAGAGCACTTACTTGATGGCGAGGTGAGAAGTACAGTTTCTCCTTCCAGACCCTAAATTCATTTGTATTCATTTGTCCCAGCAACTAGGATCCTTGTTTGTTTCCTCTTTTTTTTGTTGGTTTGGCGTGTTTTTTGAATGGGTATCGGGGAGGGAGAAGATTTGGTGGTGGTTGTTCAGTTTGGAATGGACTCCAGTGGAGTGAGTCTTAGAGCTTGGTGGGTCTTCTGTGTCATTGGAGTGGTAAGATTTGACAAATCGTGGATGGGAAGGTACAGGTAATTATAACCTTGCGCTGCTCTTTAACGAAAGTCGTACCTAAGCCGAATGCCCGTTTGCAGTTCATTGGACTCAGCAAGGCGAGGGGGAAAACAAAAATGAAAGGGGAAAAAAAAAAAAAAATTCTGGCTTTGAAGACTCTCATAGAGGCACATGAAAACGCTAAGGCTTATAAACCCAGCCTTGTCCTTTTTAAATAGATGCAGTCAGTAAAAACCAGGTATCTGGTTTCAGTGCAAACATTTAACTAATAAGCAAAAATCCTGCCTCCGAAAAGGGAGGGTCCTTGTGCCATGTAGTAATACAAGGGGTACCAGTGTCTGCTAACAGAAGCTGCAAATATCAAGTTTGGGAATCCAGGCGGAAAATACAAAAGCAGAAAACTATCATAACAACATCAATGTAAAGCAAACAGTTTCTTCAGGGGAAAGAGCTAGAGGAGGGGAGTGAGGGGGGGGGGGGGCATGCTGAGCTTTGAGGGGTACAGTCAGAGGGCAGTGAGTTTGGATGCATGATTAATAAATGTCCAGGATTTTACAGTCCTCAATAAAAAAAAAAAAATACTTTTTAAAAAGTTAGAAAAAATAAGGTAGTGTTTATTTGGTCAGAGGCTAAGCTGTGGCACTTTCTTTGGATTTAGTAAATACTGGCACAGAGTGCCGTAGACGTGATCTGCGTGTATATATCGCTGCAGATGTTTATACGAGGTGTTGAGGCAGAGAGAAATGTAAGCCAGTCACAGTGCTGGGACTGTCGCTAACAAAATCCATGTAGTATAATTCGACTTCTAAATTTAAAAGGACAACTATTGGCACAAAATAAAGATCTGTTTCATTGAAGGTTTGCATCCAGTGTAGGCATTTTAGAACATTTTTAAAGAAGAAATACAAATAAAGCACTTTATTGAGCCTTGTATAGCTCTAATAGGGAGCGGACATGTTGTTTAGAATCTTGGGTCAGATCTACCTTCATCTGATCCATCATGACTCAAGATTCTAAATAACATGTCTGCCTCCTGATAGAGCTAAACAGATCAAAGAGGACTCAATTGTGCTTTATTTATATTCTTTCATTACGGGATTTCTATTTGAAACACCTACACTTCATGCAATCTTTCAGTTATACATAACATTTTTTTTGCCTGTAGTTTTCCTTTTAAATATGGATGTTTTTTTGGCGAATTAAGCTTAGCGCTGCACTATGCGTTTTCATTAGTGTGTATTAATTAATTATAATCGTCCCTGAATAATAAAAAAAAAAACATATGTGGTCACCCTAGCTTGAACCCCTTAAGTTACTACATTGCCATTTAATTCAGGAGCTCCAATCAAAGAAAAATGAAATAAATATTCCAAGTCAGTTGGCTAGAATGAACACCTGTGTGGTATGCCCCCCCGAGCATTGGTTCTCAAATCAGTCCTCAAGCCGAACCTGACAGTCCAGGATTTAGGGATTTACCAGCTGTGTTTAAAAAAAAAAAAAGATTCAAGTTTAGAATCAAGACTTTTAAAAAAAAAAAAAAAAAAAACAACCCAACAGGTAAATCCCCTAAATCCTTGACTGTCAGGTGAGACGTGTTCCTATGTTTCTATTGCTGTTTTATTCAAATAAATACATACTTCAGGACAGCAGGGAAGCTGCGATCTGTGTGCATTTTTCTATACGTGCCCATGAATTAAATGGCAATGTGGATGGCCAAACCATGCTAAAAATCAGGCAATTGGTGATAACCTGCTCGGATGTGTAATGAATCCCAATCTCCTCTTTATAAGTTGGATGTAAATCTCTCAAATCAAATACCTTTTTATTTATTTTTTTGTCTTTTTATTGACTGAGGAGAAATAAGGAGATTTTTTTTTCCCCTTCTAAAAAAAGTGATAAACTCAAAATAATAAATGCCTCTGAAAGACACTGCACACGACCTTTTCGGGTTTCAGAGCACTAAGGGGTTAAACCACCAAGCAATGAATACAGGTCTCACAAGTATTAATTAATGCTACTGGTGACGTAAAAAGTAATGTATATGACATTCATTTCATAGGTTAGTATAATTACCTTGTGCATGGTGCATAGATTCCCCTTTAAGTGGATGTTTTGGTTTTTTTTTACAAACACTACACAGGGTTACACCTAGTTTGTCTTTCCATAGCTGCCCCACCAGGGGAAGGGGGGGGGGGGGGCTTGCAAAGTTGCAATTGCCCCCCAGGCTGCTCTCTAAACTGACTCCATGGACTGGGCTGCAATACATTTAATAGAGTCTCTGGCTGAGATCAATAGATTGGGATAGAAATCACCACGGTCAGGTAGTTTGTCTTTCCATGCAGACCCCAAAGACATATACACCCCCCCCCCCCCAAATCTGGATGCTTGGGTGTCAGCACTGTCACTCCTCCTGAGGTCAGAGTGTCACCACAACTGTGCATGCTCAGTAACACTGTCACTGCTCGGAATTTGGGAGGTCAGTGTCACCACAACTGTGCATGCTCGGTAACACTGTCACTGCTCGGAGTTTGGGAGGTCAGTGTCACCACAACTGTGCATGCTTGGTAACACTGTCACTCCTCGGAGTTTGGGAGGTCAGTGTCACCACAACTGTGCATGCTCGGTAACACTGTCACTCCTCGGAGTTTGGGAGGTCAGTGTCACCACAACTGTGCATGCTTGGTAACACTGTCACTCCTCGGAGTTTGGGAGGTCAGTGTCACCACAACTGTGCATGCTCGGTAACACTGTCACTCCTCGGAGTTTGGGAGGTCAGTGTCACCACAACTGTGCATGCCAAACGATGCTAACATCGTTGCATGCTCGGTAACACTGTCACTCCTCGGAGTTTGGGAGGTCAGTGTCACCACAACTGTGCATGCTCAGTAACACTGTCACTCCTCCTGAGTTTGGGAGGTTAGTGTCACCACAACTGTGCATGCTCGTTAACACTGTCACTCCTCCTGAGTTTGGAAGGTCAGAGTGTCACCACAACTGTGCATGCTCGGTAGCACTGCAAGAAAATGCTTAATTAGGACAAAAATCTGTTTTAAATGTGTCTGTGGAGTCTCCTGCTTATGACATCACCTGTGTCTTGCAAATGGACTACTTTTCAATTGAAATGTGTAATTTGCATATGAAGCCACAGGTGATGTCATAAACAAGAGACTCCACAGACACATTTTTCTCCTAATTTATCAATTTACTTACAATTTTTCCCCAACGCAATGTTTAGGGGATACAGTTCCTTGAAAGCTTTTTCTGAACTTCCTCTAAATCAGTGATGGCTAACCTTGGCACTGCAGCTGTTTGGGAGCTACATATTCCGCGATGCCCAGTCTGCCTTTACGACTAACATCATGGGATATGTAGTTCCCAAACATCATGGGTGTCATGGTTCGCCATGACTGCAATAAAATGATTGGTCTCAGCTTTAATAATATAGGGTAGACAGAAGTCCCTACATTACTCTGGAGTCCACCAGATCTTTCTTATAAGGTGCACTATCCCCATTCCCCCATTAATCGTCTGCAGGCCCGCCATCAGGGGGTGATGGGCGATACTGGCGTCCCGGGCCCTCCGTTAAAAGCCGGTAGGCGGCTGTGAGGGAAGCGTTGTGCGCTCCCCTCTAGCCGCGCGGCTTCAATGAAGTTTGTTAAAAATATTAATATATTTTTTTAACAAACTTTATTGAATCCGCGCGGCTGGAGGGGAGCGCACAACGCTTCCCTCACAGCCACAGACCTGCACCGGGAGACAGCAGCAAGGAGGTAAGTACTGGCTGGGGAAGGGGGGAGGAGGGTGGCATAACGAGCATACTGAGGGGCAAAATCCTGGTATATTGAGGGGCAAAATCCTGGCATATTAATTGGCATAAGGCTTGCATATTAATTGGCATAATCCTGAAATAGTAATTGGCATAACCCTGGCATATTAACTGGCATTATCCTGGCATATTAAATGGCATAATCCTGGCATATTAATTGGCATAACCCTGGCATATTAATTGGCATAACCCTGACATATTAATTGGCATAATCCTGGCATATTAACTGGCATAACCCTGGCATATTAACTGGCATAATCCTGGCATATTAAGTGGCATAATCCTGGCATATTAAATGGCATAACCCTGGCATATTAATTGGCATAACCCTGGCATATTAATTGGCATAATCCTGGCATATTAATTGGCATAATCCTGACATATTAATTGGCATAATCCTGGCATATTAACTGGCATAATCCTGGCATATTAACTGGCATAACCCTGGCATATTAAGTGGCATAATCCTGGCATATTACCGGTAATTGGCATAACCCTGACATATTACCGGTAATTGGCATAACCCTGACATATTAATTGTCATAATCCTGGCATATTAATTGGCAAATTCCTGGCATTTTGAGTGACAAAATCCTGACATATTAATTGGCATAAGGCTTGCATATTAATTGGCATAATCCTGAAATAGTAATTGGCATAACCCTGGCATATTAACTGTCATAATCCTGGCATATTAACTGGCATAATCCTGGCATATTAAATGGCATAACCCTGGCATATTAATTGGCATAATCCTGGCATATTAATTGGCATAATCCTGGCATATTAATTGGCATAACCCTGGCATATTAATTGGCATAATCCTGGCATATTAACTGGCATAACCCTGGCATATTAATTGGCATAATCCTGGCATATTAACTGGCATTATCCTGGCATATTAAATGGCATAACCCTGGCATATTAATTGGCATAATCCTGGCATATTAATTGGCACAATACTGGCATATTAAGTGGCATAACCCTGGCATATTAAATGGCATAATCCTGACATATTAACTGGCATAATCCTGACATATTAACTGGCATAACCCTGGCATATTAATTGGCATAACCCTGGCATATTAAGTGGCATAACCCTGGCATATTAACTGGCATAATCCTGACATATTACCGGTAATTGTCATAACCCTGGCATATTAATTGTCATAATCCTGGCATATTAATTGGCTTAATCCCGACATATTAATTGGCAAAATCCTGGCATATTAATTGGCATAACCCTGGCATATCAATTGGCAAAATACTGGCATATTAATTGGCATATTGAGGGGCAAAATCCTGCCATATTAAATGGCACATTGAGGGGCAAAATACTGCCATATTACATGGCATCTTGAGGGGCAAAATACCAGCATACTAAATGGCATATTGAGAGGAAAAATACTGGCATATTAAATGGCATATTGAGGGAAAAATACTGGCATATTAAATGGCATATTGAGAGGAAAAATACTGGCATATTAAATGGGAAAAGAATGGCACATTGAGGGGCAAAATCCTGGCATATTAAATGGCAAAAGAATGGCATATTGAGGGCCTAGAACATTTGCCCAGAAAATTTGTTCAGTAAGGGGCCCTGAAATTCCTGGTGGCAGCCTGATTGTCTCTACTGGACCAAAGCTGAGATGGGAACTTGTTCCCTAAAGCACAGCGCTTACAGGAGGGGAGGGGAACGGAAGGGGAACGGCTGCACTTAGTCTATGTTGTTGATTGAAGAGTTCTCCTTTCGTACAAGCTATCATCATGGTATTATCTGTCAGATCTTGGAGGGGGAGAGCAATGACAGTGCATGTGGAGCGCTGGTTGGGGTCAGACATGTCCAAGGGCGCGAAGTTCATGGACTTTAAAGCCCAGTATCAATGGCATGTGAGCTTGTCCTGGGCAACGTTATACTTAGGAGGGGCAGACCCATCATTAAACAGGCTTGTCCCAGCACCTCCTGCCTGCAGTGACTCCCAGACCTCTCAAGTGGTGCCTGATGTAACACACACCTTGAAAAGGAGGCAGGGAAAACCAGGCGACATCAGAGGAAAACTATACAACTGCCATTTCCATTATTACATATAATGGGGGCTATTTAGACAGAGCAGTCCTGTGGCCATGTTCTAAAAGTAGAGACATCACCATGGCAACCAAAAGAAGGTTCCTGCTGATTATTCCACACTGAGAACACTATAAAAACACTACTTCAGGATTTATTACAAAGTGACAAAGTCATCAGGAATCTTCCTGCATCCTGCCATGTATTGGGAGATTTATATAAGTGGCACATAAGCGCCATCTCTGCATGCGCCAGGGTATAAAACCCCAAACTCCTGACAGAAGTTGGGTGTTTGTGCTGCTCAGTCAAATGCTGGCTGAGGTTCATGGAGATCTACCATTGTGATAGAGGCAAGAAACAGACAAACAAAAAAAATATTCACCAAAACAAGGTGCTGGTGAGGTGAGGTTAATATTTCTTATTTCAATATATAAAGATTTAACAATGCATTATACAGGCCCAGCTGAGCTCTTCTAGGAGGAGAAATTCACCTGCAGAACTTCATATAGCCGTTTAGAAGCCACAGGACAGACACAACCATCCAACTGTCACTGCACCAGAGCTTCATATACCAGATTAGAAGCCACAGGACAGACACAACCATCCAACTGTCACTGCACCAGAGCTTCATATACCAGATTAGAAGCCACAGGACAGACACAACATCCAACTGTCACTGGAGCAGAACTTCATATAGCAGCTCAGAAGCCACAGGACCGACAACCATCCAACTGTCACTGCAGCAGAGCTTCATATAGCAGATTAGAAGCCACAGGACAGACACAACCATCCAACTGTTACGGCAGCAGAGCTCCATATGCCAGCTTAGAAGCTACAGGACAACCATCCAACTGTCACTGCAGCAGAGCTTCATATGGCAGCTTAGAAGCCAGAGGACAGACAACCATCCAACTGTCACTGGTGTAGATCTTCATATACCAGTTTAGAACCCACAGGACAGACACAAACATCGGTCACTGCAGCAGAGCTTCATATACCAGCCTAAAAGCTATAAGACAGGCACAAGCTTCCAACTGTCACTACAGCAGAGCTTCATATACCATCTGGGAAGTCCTGGGACTGACACAACCATCCAACTGTCATTGCAGCATAGCTTCCTATGCCAATTTAGATGCTCCCATGGTACACACAACCATCCACCTCTCACTGTTTGAGAACCTCATTTACTAGCCCTCTTCATCACTCCTTGTTTGTACTATACCTTTTTTTCCCCTCTAGATTGTAAGCTCATGGGCAGGGTCTCTACAGCTTACAGCAGAGAAATAAAGATGAGAGAGCAGTGATGACTAATCTTGGCACTGCAGATGTTTGCCAACGACATATCAAAAGAGGAAGCCTTGTGACTGACTGAGCATCGTGGGATGTGTAGTAACCTGAGACGGCACAGGACAACAGAGAAGTAGCACAGAGACTACACAGGATGATCGGTAGTAGCAGAGGTGCTCGTAGAGGATAGGTGAGGTTGTAGAAATTGACAAGTTTGCATGCATAGGAGAGCGGACCAGTGCTGGCAATAAATTCTACTGACTGTACAATTATTTCGTCCCGTTCTTAACATTCTCCACACCACTTAAAGAGCGATTCCTGGGTTATAGAAGAATGTTGATCTACCTTGTTTGATGTTCTCAAGGTGACCGCAACAACGGGTTTCTCATAAGTTCAAAGCCCCTAGCGTTAACCTCTAGCTAAATACTCCAGTGTTGCTGGTGCCAAACGAAGACTGACATCCAGCCACCAGCTTGGAAACCTGTAAATCCCCGAGACGGCGTGTCCATGAGGTCTACTGGAACTTAAATGACCACACTGTGTATCTTGGGTCCACCACAAAATACCAACAGGTATAGCTGGACGCACAGGAGTCTCAAAATCAGCCAAAGGCCAGTGGTTTACAGTAAAACATACATAGAAACATGTAGAATTAAATGGCAGCCACTACACTCACCCAGCAACTAGGATTTGTGTAATGTTATGTCCGCTACAAGGAAGCCTTGTGCAGCAGTGATTACAAATTTGCATTCGATTGCCCTTTTCTATTAATTTTTTTTTAGGATTGTGCTTATGTAATCAACTTCTTTGTGTGACTGTTTACAGTTCTCTTCACCCCGTATTCATCAATCAATCTCTATATAGTTTTAGAGTTATTTTTGGAGTTAATATTAGGGTTCATGGTAAGTATTAGGATTCAGGGTTAGTTTTAGGGTTCCGGGTTAGGGTTAGGATTAGGGTTCCAGGTTAGTTTTAGGGTTACTTTTACAGTTAGCATTGGGGTTCAGGGTTAAATTTAGGGTTAGAATTAGAGTTCAGGACTAGTTTTAGGGTTCGGGGTTACTTTTACAGTTAGTATTAGGGTTTGGGGTTACTTTTACAGTTAGAATTGGGGTTAGTATTAGGGTTCAAAAATAGTATTAGGGTTTGGGATAGTTTTAGGGGAACTTTTACAGTTAGTTTTAGGGTTTGGGTTACTAGAGTTAGTATTAGGGTTACTTTTAAAGTTATTATCAGGGTTCGGGATTAGTTTTAGGGTTAGTATTATGGTCAGTTCTAGGGGTTACCACTGGGCCCTTGCTCTAACCTGACTCAATGGGCACGGGCTGCACCACTTTCACTTCTAAATGGCCAAGTGCATTGAAGTAGAGAGGATTATTGAAGTAGAAAAGGGGCCAAAAAAAACAGTCAGTAGACACTGGGTTCAGATGCATTTGGGTCCCAGCACTTCTCTGTTTGTCTGTCTCTGGTCTGTATTTCTATCCAATAGTTTTGTACATGTATCAATCTGTCAGCATATCTGTAGTCAGTCAATCCTTTAAGTTTCCTTTCAACGTAACAAATTCAGCAAATTAAGTTTTGAAACTATTGGTTTCTTTTATGGTTTCCAAACCTCTACAAGGCATTTCTAGAAGAAGAAAAAAGGCGCGCAATGGAAGGCGAACAGACAGAGAAATTGAGGAAGATGTCCAACTAAACGACCATGCACTGAATCACATTTTTGGGGGTTACAAGTGGGCGTGGCTGAATTGTAACTCCACCCAACCTCACCATAGCTGTATGTGTCTTCGACCATGCCCCACCCACATTCTAACAATTTTTTTGTTTGTTTGTGTATGTTTGATGGAATTCTCTGTAGACCTGGTCCTGACTGAACCATTAATTGGGAAATGGGGGGGTAGGCAAATCCCACAATGTTATATATAAAAAAAAAACCCAGAAGGAACTTCTATCACTCTTATTTTGTATTAAATTAAATAAAGTGCTTTAGCATTACAGCCAAGGACACAACGATCTCATACATTCATCATGTTCCAACCGCGTTTGATAAGACACCGCACTCAATGCTCCTGTATGCAAAAAAAAAAATTCTCCTTTGAAATGCATGGCTTTCGGACAATCTGCAACATTCAAGCATGTTTTCTTTATTCTCAGAACTTGTAAAGGGTTTTTTTTAATGTGTTTTCCTTCCCTTCTGCTGCTAATGAGATTTCCCATTCTGTGACTATGCCTATGGCTGTGGACACTGCTCCGTCTGTACCCGCTCATAGGTTTCCCTTTGATGAGCCTATTTCTGAAAGATGATGATTAGCCATCCTGCGGGTGTCACTGCTAATATCTGTAATTTTGTGGCTATTTGTTTTCTTGCTTTGATTAACTCTATAATTTTCCCGGACAGCCTGGCCCTTGTACTGCAGACCAAGAGGGTGGTCTTTGCTCCTAAGTAGCGCGTACACTGGGAGTTCCCCATTTAGCAAAATGCTCAGGAATGACAGCTGGCAAAGATCTCCAGGTGGCTGAGGTTTGGACTCCGATATGGCCCGGTGAGAGGTGAACAGGGACCAGACCCCCCCTCCCAAAAAAAAAGCCGTCCACATCTTAAGTGTAATTAACCTTTAAGGTGCTTTTACTTGCTGGTTGACATTATGCCCATGAGGCAATGGGGGAAGATGTACTAAAGGGTTTAAAATTCTGGCTTTTGTTTCCCCACTCTCATCATACACAGCCAGCCGTGATTAATATAGCTGCCATTCGTGTGCAGCCAACTAAAAGCTGTCCAGAACTCCCATCACACACATCCACTTAATGGCTGCTGTGGCCTACAGTCCTGATTAACCTCGGCTGCACTTGTGATGGTATGAAGTGAAATCAGACTACATAGATGATGGGAGTTGGGGTCCACTGCTTCTGGTGTATCCTTGACTGTTCATCTTTGAGCTGAAATTCCACCCTAGTATTTAAGCACATCAAAATCTACCCAAAAATGTATTTATTTTTTTATTCTCATTTATTTATCACAGTGTTTTTATTACACCACTGTATTAACCTCCACCACTACTACTGGTAGTCTATTCCATGCATCCACTACCCTCTCAGTAAAGTAATACTTCCTGATATTACTTTTAAATCTTTGCCCCTCTAATTTAAGACTATGTCCTCTCGTTTTTTCTTTCCCTTTTTGATTCCCTTTATGTATTTAAATGTTTCTATCATATCCCCCCTGTTACGTCTTTCCTCCAAGCTATACATGTTAAGATCCTTTAACCTTTCCTGGTAAGTTTTATCCTGCAACCCATGAACCAGTTTAGTAGCCCTTGTACAATACTCCGAGTGAGGTCTCACCAGTGCTCTGTACAATACTCCAAGTGAGGTCTCACCAGTGCTGTGTACAATACTCCAAGTGAGGTCTCTCCAGTACTGCGTACAATACTCCAAGTGAGGTCTCACCAGTGCTGGGTACAAAACTCCAAGTGAGGTCTCACCAGTGCTGCGTACAATACTCCAAGTGAGGTCTCACCAGTGCTGCGTACAATACTCCAAGTGAGGTCTCACCAGTGCTGCGTACAATACTCCAAGTGAGGTCTCACCAGTGCTGCGTACAATACTCCAAGTGAGGTCTCACCAGTGCTGCGTACAAAACTCCAAGTGAGGTCTAACCCGTGCTCTGTACAATACTCCAAGTGAGGTCTCACCAGTGCTGCGTACAATACTCCAAGTGAGGTCTCACCAGTGCTCTGTACAATACTCCAAGTGAGGTCTCACCAGTGTTCTGTACAATACTCCAAGTGAGGTCTCACCAGTGCTGCGTACAAAACTCCAAGTGAGGTCTCACCAGTGCTGCGTACAAAACTCCAAGTGAGGTCTCACCGGTGCTCTGTACAATACTCCAAGTGAGGTCTCACCAGTGCTGTGTACAATACTCCAAGTGAGGTCTCACCAGTGCTGTGTACAATACTCCAAGTGAGGTCTCACCAGTGCTGTGTACAATACTCCAAGTGAGGTCTCTCCAGTACTGCGTACAATACTCCAAGTGAGGTCTCACCAGTGCTGGGTACAAAACTCCAAGTGAGGTCTCACCAGTGCTGCGTACAATACTCCAAGTGAGGTCTCACCAGTGCTGCGTACAATACTCCAAGTGAGGTCTCACCAGTGCTGCGTACAATACTCCAAGTGAGGTCTCACCAGTGCTGTGTACAATACTCCAAGTGAGGTCTCACCAGTGCTCTGTACAATACTCCAAGTGAGGTCTCACCAGTGTTCTGTACAATACTCCAAGTGAGGTCTCACCAGTGCTGCGTACAAAACTCCAAGTGAGGTCTCACCAGTGCTGCGTACAAAACTCCAAGTGAGGTCTCACCGGTGCTCTGTACAATACTCCAAGTGAGGTCTCACCAGTGCTGTGTACAATACTCCAAGTGAGGTCTCACCAGTGCTGTGTACAATACTCCAAGTGAGGTCTCACCAGTGCTGTGTACAATACTCCAAGTGAGGTCTCTCCAGTACTGCGTACAATACTCCAAGTGAGGTCTCACCAGTGCTGGGTACAAAACTCCAAGTGAGGTCTCACCAGTGCTGCGTACAATACTCCAAGTGAGGTCTCACCAGTGCTGCGTACAATACTCCAAGTGAGGTCTCACCAGTGCTGCGTACAATACTCCAAGTGAGGTCTCACCAGTGCTGTGTACAATACTCCAAGTGAGGTCTCACCAGTGCTGCGTACAATACTCCAAGTGAGGTCTCACCAGTGCTGTGTACAATACTCCAAGTGAGGTCTCACCAGTGCTGCGTACAATACTCCAAGTGAGGTCTCACCAGTGCTCTGTACAATACTCCAAGTGAGGTCTCACCAGTGCTCTGTACAATACTCCAAGTGAGGTCTCACCAGTGCTGCGTACAAAACTCCAAGTGAGGTCTCACCAGTGCTGCGTACAAAACTCCAAGTGAGGTCTCACCAGTGCTGCGTACAATACTCCAAGTGAGGTCTCACCAGTGCTGTGTACAATACTCCAAGTGAGGTCTCACCAGTGCTGTGTACAATACTCCAAGTGAGGTCTCACCAGTGCTGTGTACAATACTCCAAGTGAGGTCTCACCAGTGCTGCGTACAATACTCCAAGTGAGGTCTCACCAGTGCTGTGTACAATACTCCAAGTGAGGTCTCACCAGTGCTGCATACAAAACTCCAAGTGAGGTCTCACCAGTGCTGCGTACAAAACTCCAAGTGAGGTCTCACCTGTGCTGCGTACCAGACTCCAAGTGAGGTCTCACCAGTGCTCTGTACAATACTCCAAGTGAAGTCTCCAGTAGTAAGATAATCTCTCCAATTCCTATGCTAGTACACAGTATATTGACCCAAAAATAAAGAAATCCCTTTAACACATGTTAAATCATTAGTTACAGGTTGAGTATCCCTTATCCGAAATGCTTGGGACCGGCAGCATTTCAGATAACGGATACTTACAGGTGATCATTTCAGCAGCACCAGCCCCCAAAAATGATCTGTGAAAAATTCAATGTGAGCACCTTGGTAATAAAGATCATATCCAGCAGTGGGGCCGGTGACCATACCTGCTCCACTGTGCTGCCGAGTTATCTGTCCGTCAAATGTAGTCCCTCCCTCCCGTTTCAGTGCTCTGGGAAATACATTTCCCATGAGCACTGGCTGCTCGTATATACGGCGCCCAAGTGTATGAAGCAAAGGAGCTTCACCGCCAGATGCCAGATAGAGGAGTATCCCTTATATGAACTGACCTACATCTGAAAAAAAAATGTTTTTGATTGGATTTTGGGTCACTTTGGTTTTTGGATCTTCGGAGAAGGGATACTAAGCCTGCATTAATGCATAATCGTGTAGCCAAAAACAAAAAAATATACACACATATCACATGTGACTTACCTTACTAATTCCTTAATTGTCTCTCCTTCATACACAACTAATATAGGTTGTATGCTGACAATTAATTCAGTGTACCATTAACCCAGAGAACACAGTGAAAGCATCTTCCTCAATTAAGCCTGATTCGTGTTTTCTAAATAGACACAAACATTATTAAAAAAAAAAAAAATAGTTTTCCATTTAGTGTATGTCGCCAATGTCCTAAATTGTGCAAAAGACATCACTGCAGTACACTAACACCGGAGAGGAACGTGGAAAAAGGGACATATGTGGCTTTAGTAAATATAGCTTCTCAGTGATAGATTAATCTATTAAAGAGGGTTTTACCACCTTTGCTGGAATGCGGTTCCGTGAATCCACTACTATTCATTCTGCAAAACTACCGATTCCCACATTTCACTGGAGACATTCAGCTCACTTCTAAACTCATCTCCTCTAACCTGCTGAACTCTTACAAATATACCTGGGATCACTGTATAGATTGCGTCCTAGACAATATAAAGATACCGGATTTATATCAGACACAGTAGCCTCTTCCTGTGGTCTGTTGCGGAAATTGAGGTTGAGCCTCTGCTATGCGTAAAGGCTGTGAGCGATCTATACAGGGCAATGTGCTCATTACACTGCATGTCGCTATCACAAGGGTGCATCCTTCCCCTTATCAGTAAGTATGTTCTCAATTACCGCTACACCGAGGTCAGGCAGAGAAGACGGAACACCAGTCCTAAATCCTGGAGAATTGGACAGAAAACCCTTCCACTAGTGAAAACATCTGTCTCCCCAGCATTAATGGATAACTATATTTAAAAAAAAGAAATGTTAAAAACAATTTATGTTCAGTTGAAACATTGCATCAAATGTAGACGTTTTAAAGTGAGTTTTTGTAAAGTGAATTTGTCAGCAAAGCATGGTATCACTATATAGAGGACTAGACCTTAAACCCGTTAAATTAACGGGCGCAAGAACATATGTGGACGGGGGGGGGGGGACATAAGGGGACAACATAGGGGCAAGCACCCTGGTGAGGGGGGGAGCCTTGAGGGCTGCCTCATCTTGATGGGAGTTGTGATCCTCCTGCTGTATTAGTGATGCAGCAGGGGGATCACAACTCCCATCAAGATGAGGCAGCCCTCAAAGCTCCCCCCTCGCCAGGGTGCTTGCCCCTATGTTGCCCTCTTATGTCGTCGTCGTCCCCCCCCGTGTTACTTACCACCTTAGCGTGGTGTGAAGGGGGCGGGAGGTGGGTAGCATCGCTCGCGCATGCGCAGTCTTTACAAAGTTACAGCTGAGTGATCTAATTGGACACAGGGATAGTGGTGAAAAACGACAAAAATGACCCATGCGCAAGTGTGATATTTAGCATGTGATCATGGTGTAAACATTGGGGGGCGGCAGGGGGATACGTGTGGTTTCGAGGCAAGTACCATAGCTGGTCAAATATAAGACAAGGTTTGATTTCAAATGCTTTGAAATTTTGATATTCCAGTTTATCTTCTAAATCAATTAGAGGTCTGACCAGAAGACCTCGTAAACTTCAGCGGGGATTCTGAGAATGAATTCTGGTCAAGCAACCTTCCTGGCATTCCCGCTCTGAAGTCCCAGCGGAAATGTCGGGCTGCATCGGAGGATGCATGTGAGCACCAAGCAGCACACAGACATCCTCCTGCTGCCTCCACCAGACATCAGGGAGTTACACTGACAAGTCTGGAGGCATGTTGGTATACTCACTGGCAACTCTGGGTACGCGTTGGCAAGTCTGGAGGCATGTTGGCATTCCCAAGGACATACTGACAAACATTGTCAAATAAAAGGAAATATAAAAAAATTCATTTTTCCAAATCGTATTTTTATTAAATTTGAAAACAAATTATAGGGTTGTCGTCTTGTGTTTAGGCTTTTTCTTTTTTTCCTAAATTAAGATCCAAAGCCTATGGGGTTGTCTTATAATCAGGATAGTCTACTATTCAATACATCTATTGATCTACATGTTTGACGATTTCATTTAAAAAACATGTTAATTCACAAGTATATACCTACTAAATATAAACTTTTTGAAGAGGACAGGTTCACGTTAATGAAGGAATACAAATAATGTACCTTAATGAGCTCTTTTTGCTCCGTGTAGCTCTATCAGGGGGGCGGCCATGTTGTTCGGAATCTTCTGTTAGATCATCATTCAGCCAACTCAAGATTGACCTACAATTCTAAGAGAAGAATGAAGTACTTGATTGCGATTCTTGCATTAAAATATTTCTATTTTAATTTGATGCAATTTTTCAATTAAAAATATGACTTTTTTTTTGTAGCTACAGTTGTCCTTCAAAGAGTTGGGGGTTTCACAGGTAACGATGGCCACCGAGTCATCAGGGGCTCTGCTCACAAAAGATGAAGTGCTAGCAGTCACTCATGTCCTCATAGTATGGTATATTCCACCGCCCTCCGTGACTATTGAAGAGCCATACGAGGGAGCAGGACCTCAGCAGGACACAGATCTTCTGCTCCCACATTTATATAGTGTTAGTTTGTCTTCTCAGGAAAGTAAAGTGATTGTTGGGGTTAAGGCTTGGTTTCTGCTTTGGGAAGGGGAACAAGTTTGTCCTATAAAAACTTTGTTGAAGGTCCCTCGATCAGCCGATGGTCGACTGCAGTCAAATGCAGTCAACACGGGACTTACTATTCCATCTTACATACATGAGTCTGCAACCAAGCAACACAAGGCCCCTCTTAAAAATTAAGTGTAATAGTCCTTTACTTGTGATCAATAAAGCTACCATGTCAGCTCATTAGGAATTGATCTTGTAGGTTTTCCCCCCTTTGGAATGTGCGTACAGCTGTATGATAAGATTTTTCAAAATAGAACCATAGCAGGAGCATGTTATTCTCATTCTTTGCACAACACATGGCATATTTGTATGGGGGGGGGGGGGGGGCAGGGCATATTTAATACAGCAAGCTTAGGTGTCCAACTGTGGCCCTCCAGCTGCTGCTGAACAGCGAATCCCATAATTCCCCACCAGCTTTCCAGAATGGCATTATGGTAGTTGTAGTGCAGAAAACAGCTGCAGGCCCTGTGGAGTAAGCAGTCACAGGGGTACCATATACAGTAATTGTGTCCCACGTGTAATATGTTTCCCTCACGGACACATTTCTGCATATCATCCAATCCTATCATTCATCACCGACACATTTTCCGTAATATTTATTCCAAGAATCTACCTTTCTTTCCCCCCATAAAAAAATATTATGAATATAACCTTTAATTTATATAATATACGTCTTGGATGTGGTTAGACCTAGGAGGACTGCCAAGAGATGGGGGTCCTGCTAAATGGAGAGTCAGAGGCAGTAGTCACTGTGTAAGAAAAACCACATCAACTTTTGCTCCTAATCTGCCAGGCCTGATTTCCAGGCTGACAGGGCCACCTTGTGGTTACATTTGATAACTGCCTTTTAATTAGTCACTGAACTTGAAACCTAGCTTTTTGCTTCCTTGTTTGTGTGTACTCCATGTCTCACTTGAAAGGGACTGGATCACCTACACAGTGCTTCAAGGGGCAGTATCACCTACACATTGCTTCAAGGGGCAGTATCACCTACACATTGCTTCAAGGGGCAGTATCACCTACACATTGCTTCAAGGGGCAGTATCACCTACACATTGCTTCAAGGGGTAGTATCACCTACACATTGCTTCAAGGGGCAGTATCACCTACACATTGCTTCAAGGGGCAGTATCACCTACACAGTGCTTCAAGGGGCAGTATCACCTACACAGTGCTTCAAGGGGCAGTATCACCTACACATTGCTTCAAGGGGCAGTATCACCTACACAGTGCTTCAAGGGGCAGTATCACCTACACATTGCTTCAAGGGGCAGTATCACCTACACATTGCTTCAAGGGGCAGTATCACCTACACAGTGCTTCAAGGGTAGTATCACCTACACATTGCTTCAAGTGGCAGTATCACCTACACATTGCTTCAAGGGGCAGTATCACCTACACATTGCTTCAAGGGGCAGTATCACCTACACATTGCTTCAAGGGGCAGTATCACCTACACATTGCTTCAAGGGGCAGTATCACCTACACAGTGCTTCAAGGGTAGTATCACCTACACATTGCTTCAAGGGGCAGTATCACCTACACATTGCTTCAAGGGGCAGTATCACCTACACATTGCTTCAAGGGGCAGTATCACCTACACATTGCTTCAAGGGGCAGTATCACCTACACATTGCTTCAAGGGGCAGTATCACCTACACAGTGCTTCAAGGGGCAGTATCACCTACACATTGCTTCAAGGGGCAGTATCAACTACACATTGCTTCAAGGGGCAGTATCACCTACACATTGCTTCAAGGGGCAGTATCACCTACACATTGCTTAAGGGGCAGTATCACCTACACATTGCTTAAGGGGCAGTATCACCTACACATTGCTTAAGGGGCAGTTTCACCTACACATTGCTTCAAGGGGCAGTATCACCTACACAGTGCTTCAAGGGGCAGTATCACCTACACATTGCTTCAAGGGGCAGTATCACCTACACATTGCTTCAAGGGGCAGTATCACCTACACATTGCTTCAAGGGGCAGTATCACCTACACAGTGCTTCAAGGGGCAGTATCAACTACACAGTGCTTCAAGGGGCAGTATCAACTACACAGTGCTTCAAGGGGCAGTATCAACTACATATTGCTTCAAGGGGCAGTATCACCTACACAGTGCTTAAGGGGCAGTTTCACCTACACATTGCTTAAGGGGCAGTTTCACCTACACATTGCTTAAGGGGCAGTTTCACCTACACATTGCTTAAGGGGCCGTTTCACCTACACATTGCTTAAGGGGCAGTTTCACCTACACATTGCTTAAGGGGCAGTTTCACCTACACATTGCTTAAGGGGCAGTTTCACCTACACATTGTTCTAAATGTGAATGTAGATGATAACAAAATGCCTAAAATAGGAGTAAAATGTGTGTTAATGTGTCTGTGGAGTCTCCTACTTATGACATCACCTGTGGCACGATATGCAAATTAAACATTTCCCACTGAAAAGCAGTTAATGGACAACTAATCTATAAAGTTTTTGGGGAGGGGGGATACTTTATTTCCTTCATAGATTCCTCAGAGCCTCCCAGGGACTCTATGTTACAATTGTGACGGCTGAACTGTGTGTCAGCGCATGTGCGGTTGAATGCAGAATCATGGGAAATGCAGTTTGTACTGATTCTGCTTTAGTTCACAAACCTCAATCGCACACAGTTCCCCCGTCAGGCATCATGCAGTGATCCATTCCCAAAACAGGCTGTGTCACAAATGAACTTTGGATGCCACGTTGGGCAAATTAACTGCTTTTCAATCAGAAATGTGTAATTTGCATATCAGGCCACAGATGATGTCATAAGCAGGAGACTCCACAGACACATTTAAAACACATTTTTCTCCTAATTGAGGCATTTGCTGCAGTTTTGCTAACACACTCATCATTTTCAATCATTTTTTATTCTCCACATTGAAGGTAGAAACAATGGTTAGGTGATCCAGTCCCTTGAAGCAATGGTTAGGTGATCCAGTCTCTTGAATTAATGTTTAGGTGATCCAGGCCCTTAAAGCAATGTTTAGGTTATCCAGTCCCTTGAAGCAATGTTTAGGTGATCCAGTCTCTTGAAGCAACATTTAGGTGATCCAGTCCCTTGAAGCAATGTTTAGGTGATCCAGTCCCTTGAAGCAATGTTTAGGTGATCCAGTCCCTTGAAGCAATGTTTAGGTGATCCAGTCCCTTGAAGCAATGGTTAGGTGATCCAGTCCCTTGAAGCAATGTTTAGGTGATCCAGTCCCTTGAAGCAATGGTTAGGTGATCCAGTCCCTTGAAGCAACATTTAGGTGATCCAGTCCCTTGAAGCAATGTTTAGGTGATCCAGTCCCTTGAAGCAATGGTTAGGTGATCCAGTCCCTTGAAGCAATGGTTAGGTGATCCAGTCTCTTGAATTAATGTTTAGGTGATCCAGGCCCTTAAAGCAATGTTTAGGTTATCCAGTCCCTTGAAGCAATGTTTAGGTGATCCAGTCTCTTGAAGCAACATTTAGGTGATCCAGTCCCTTGAAGCAATGTTTAGGTGATCCAGTCCCTTGAAGCAATGTTTAGGTGATCCAGTCCCTTGAAGCAATGTTTAGGTGATCCAGTCCCTTGAAGCAATGGTTAGGTGATCCAGTCCCTTGAAGCAATGTTTAGGTGATCCAGTCCCTTGAAGCAATGGTTAGGTGATCCAGTCCCTTGAAGCAACATTTAGGTGATCCAGTCCCTTGAAGCAATGTTTAGGTGATCCAGTCCCTTGAAGCAATGGTTAGGTGATCCAGTCCCTTGAAGCAATGTTTGGGTGATCCAGTCCCTTGAAGCAATGGTTTGGTGATCCAGTCCCTTGAAGCAATGGTTAGGTGATCCAGTCCCTTGAAGCAACATTTAGGTGATCCAGTCCCTTGAAGCAATGTTTAGGTGATCCAGTCCCTTGAAGCAATGTTTAGGCGATTAGGTCCCTTGAAGCAATGTTTGGGTGATCCAGTCCCTTGAAGCAATGGTTAGGTGATCCAGTCCCTTGAAGCAATGGTTAGGCGATACAGTCCCTTGAAGCAACGTTTATGCGATCCAGGCCCTTGAAGCAACGTTTAGGCGATCCAGGCCCTTGAAGCAATGTTTAGGCGATCCAGTCCCTTGAAGCAATGTTTAGGTGATCCAGTCCCTTGAAGCAATGTTTAGGCGATCCAGTCCCTTGAAGCAATGTTTAGGTGATCCAGTCCCTTGAATAAATATTTTAGTCCCTTTAAATGTGAGCAATGTGTACACCCCATTGCATGCTGGGAATGCACTGCCAGGGCAGATGTCTTGCTGTAGTGTATAACAGTACACCAGGAGAGACATGACCACAGGTAACACCAGTGCCAGAACAAACCCAGGCTGAATACAGCACTGTATCCTCAGGGTGTCAGAGACACAGCGCCAGTGCCAGTCCAGCCTGCGGACCTGATGTCATCCTGTAACCCAGGACAAAGCCCCATGTGATCTGCGATAATTATATAACAAATTGCTATTCATCACATGATCCTTGTTTGCATTATGGTCTTTCCAATGAATTTATAAATGGAAATTAAGCCTCCTGCCACCGTCCATTTCGATGTCGGCAACTGCTAGCGCGTGACATTTCTTAGGAAAGATCCCAAAATAAGCTCGGCTGCGAGGTTTAACGGGGGGGGAGTAAACAACTAAACAGATCATTAATAAAGTAGGGGGGAGCTGGGGGGGGGGACACCTGTAAGATACAAAGACAGCTCCTTGGCACACTAATCAATTCTGACACTAAAATTCATCAAAATTAACTGCTTGGAGAGTTTATAGAGGGAGCAGAAAAAGGATCCAGCCATAGGAAAGGTTGACTAAAACTTGTCTGACTGCAATTTACATAAGCCCCTAGTGGCAACATGTGGAACTGCAAAAAGCAAAGTGCATTCAGGGGCCAAGTTCTTTATATAACAGTAAGTGGTACCCAGAGGGCTGTAGCTGCCCTTTTCCCTTTGCACCTCCTCTGTAGGCAGACATTTTGCTTTTTCTAAGATGATTAAAAGGTTGTTTCTGGGGTGTAAGATGTGATATGTGCTCGGAAAGGACTAGAGGGTCTAGTCAATAAAGAGAGAAAGGCAGGGGATTTCAAACTAAAGGAGACCTTGCTTATTTATTACAGGAACTGAGATGAGAATTTTAAACTTTAGGCCAAAGTAGCCGAGACGGTTTTTTTTTCCAACTCACCTACTTTGGCCTGAAGCTTAAAATTCTCATCTCAATTCCTGTAATAAATAAGCAAGGTCTCCTTATCTACAGGCAATACGATCACTAATTGGAAGAGAAGACTAATCTGGTTATTGATTAGGTTAAGTGCCATTTAAATAACAAAACCATCATAGAACAGGGTATTTTCTTTTAACTTCCTGTTAAATAAAATGATACAAAAACTACAGGCCTTTCACATAGTAACCAGTTCATCTTACAGAGATTCAGAGCTTCATGTTTGTATACCCAGGTAAGACTTACACCATGACCTCCACGTATACCCAGGTAAGACTTACACCATGCCCTCAACGTATACCCAGGTAAGACTTACACCATGCCCTCAACGTATACCCAGGTAAGACTTACACCATGCCCTCCACGTATACCCAGGTAAGACTTACACCATGCCCTCCACGTATACCCAGGTAAGACTTACACCATGCCCTCCACGTATACCCAGGTAAGACTTACACCATGCCCTCCACGTATACCCAGGTAAGACTTACACCATGCCCTCCACGTATACCCAGGTAGGACTTACACCATGCCCTCCACGTATACCCAGGTAAGACTTACACCATGCCCTCCACGTATACCCAGGTAAGACTTACACCATGCCCTCCACGTATACCCAGGTAGGACTTACACCATGCCCTCCACGTATACCCAGGTAAGACTTACACCATGCCCTCAACGTATACCCAGGTAAGACTTACACCATGCCCTCAACGTAAACCCAGGTAAGACTTACACCATGCCCTCAACGTAAACCCAGGTAAGACTTACACCATGCCCTCCACGTATACCCAGGTAAGACTGACACCATGCCCTCAACGTATACCCAGGTAAGACTGACACCATGCCCTCCAGGTATACCCAGGTAAGACTGACACCATGCCCTCCACGTATACCCAGGTAAGACTTACACCATGCCCTCCAGGTAAGACTTACACCATGCCCTCAACGTATTACCAGGTAAGATTTACACTATGCTCTCAATGTATACCCAGGTAAGATTTACACCATGCCCACCATGCCGGAAAGGACTTGAGGGTCTAGTCAATAAAGAGAGAATGGCAGGGGATTTCAAACTAAAGGAGACCTTGCTTATTTATTACAGGAACTGAGAGGAGAATTTCAAACATTAGGCCAAAGTAGCCGAGACGGTTTTTTTTCCAACTCAGCTACTTTGGCCTGAAGCTTGAAATTCTCATATCAATTCCTGTAATAAATAAGCGAGGTCTCCTTATCTACAGGCAATACGATCACTAATTGGAAGAGAAGACTAATCTGGTTATTGATTAGGTTAAGTGCCATTTAAATAACAAAACCATCATAGAAGAGGGTATTTTCTTTTAACTTCCTGTTAAAAAGATGCCACTTGACCTTACAAGCAAAGAGGGCTCCGTAAGGTACTTTATTTGTATTCTTTCAATTAAGCATTTCTATTTAAAATGTCTACACCTGATGCAATCTTTCACTTAAACATTAGTTCATTTTGTTGCTGAAAGTTGTCTTTTAATTGTTTCTAAAAGTAGGTTTGACATCAAACACCAGGAACAAAACCAAAATATACAATTAATTTCTATATAAATATAATTATAACTCAACTTACAACACTCACCTTGGCATTCCCTGGAACCAGAGCCTGTATTCTCATGTAATTCACACTTCTTTTCTCTGATGTCTGAATTCAGGCACCAGTTCTACAGATCTGGTGTATCCCAAAATCCTTCAGGTGCAATCACCTAGATTAGCAAGGCCGGGAGTGTGCTCTGAAGTCTAGACAGGGCCAGATGTGTGGAGCAGGTGCCTGGTAATGAAAACAAGATTAACAATACTCAAGGGTAAGAGAGGTGGAGGGAAATATAATTAAAAATAAAATGATCAAAGTGTTCAGAATTGATTTGAGCCATGAATTGTACGCCTTTAACGCTGTGTAATTTTATTAGCTGTACTTAAAATAAAAATACACCCCATGTTATAATTTGCACACTATACTTGCAGCTTGTACATTATGACATCAAAGTAAAGCTTGATTACTTTGTTTCCTCATGGTGCTCTCCAGGGCCGCCATCAGGGGGTGACAGGTTGTACACCCATCCCGTGCACAACGGGACTGGGGAGCAGGAGTAAGTCCTGGATGTGCAATGCGGGTGATAGGGCATGTGCTGGGGGAAAGCCCTGGGTCTCCAATGTGGGTGCTGGGACATGTGCTGTATGTGCAATGTGGGTGCTGGGACATGTCCTGGATGTGCAATGTGGGTGCTGGGACATGTCCTGGATGTGCAATGTGGGTGCTGGGGCATGTCCTGGATGTGCAATGTGGGTGATGGGGCATGTCCTGGATGTGCAATGTGGGTGATGGGGCATGTCCTGGATGTGCAATGTGGGTGATGGGGCATGTCCTGGATGTGCAATGTGGGTGATGGGGCATGTCCTGGATGTGCAATGTGAGTGATGGGGCATGTCCTGGATGTGCAATGTGAGTGATGGGACATGTCCTGGATGTCCAATGTGGGTGATTGGGCATGTCCTGGGTTGCATTCAATCCTCACGGACATGATACATAGTTGCCAACATTGCCCATGTTTCCAGGGACACATATTTGTTCCACATGCTGCAGAAAGAGCATTCAAAGTGCAGCCTGGCAGCTACTATGAATGATATAAAAATATTTGTGTACACAATGACTTGGGGAGGGGGGTGAAAGGGAGCTATAGGGACAGGAGCAGGGCCGTCTTTAACGCGGGGCAAACGGGGCAGCTGCCCTGGGCCCATTTACTCCTGGGGGGCCCCAAGGCAGCTGTCCCGTGGGCCCCCAGCCCCTGCTGCCGCGTTCACAGCGCATTGCGCTTGTGAACGCTTTTTTCCGGCAAGCCGCATCCGATGGATGCGATGACCGGGAAAAAAAAAAAAAAAACTGACGCCGGATGTGACGTCGTGTCACATCCGGTTTCTGCTTCCCTCCTCCGTGCAAGAGGGAAGACTGCACGGAGGAGACATCCGGCGGGGGACACGGAGCAGCTTCATGTAAGTACGGGGGGGGGGGGGGGGGGCTGACTGGCACAATATTCCTGATATCTGACTGGCACTATATTACTGGGTATCTGACTGGCACTATATTACTGGGTATCTGATTGGCACTATATTACTGGGCATATGATTGGCACTATATTACTGGGCATCTGATTGGCACTATATTACTGGGCATATGATTGGCACTATATTACTGGGCATCTGATTGGCACTATATTCCTGGTATCTGATTGGCACTATATTACTGGGCATCTGATTGGCACTATATTACTTGGCATCTGTTTGGCACTATATTACTGGGTATCTGACTGGCACTATATTACTTGGCATCTGATTGACACTATATTACTGGGTATCTGATTGACACTATATTACTGGGTATCTGATTGGCACTATATTACTGGGTATCTGATTGGCACTATATTACTTGGCATCTGATTGGCACTATATTACTGGGTATCTGATTGGCACTATATTACTTGGCATCTGATTGGCACTATATTACTGGGCATCTGATTGGCACTATATTACTGGGCATCTGATTGGCACTATATTACTGGGTATCTGATTGGCACTATATTACTGGGCATATGATTGGCACTATATTACTTGGCATCTGATTGGCACTATATTACTGGGTATCTGATTGGCACTATATTACTGGGTATCTGATTGGCACTATATTACTTGGCATCTGATTGGCACTATATTACTGGGCATCTGATTGGCACTATATTACTGGGCATCTGATTGGCACTATATTACTGGGTATCTGATTGGCACTATATTACTGGGCATATGATTGGCACTATATTACTGGGTATCTGATTGGCACTATATTACTGGGTATCTGATTGGCACTATATTACTGGGCATATGATTGGCACTATATTACTGGGTATCTGATTGGCACTATATTACTGGGCATCTGATTGGCACTATATTACTGGGTATCTGATTGGCACTATATTACTGGGCATCTGATTGACACTATATTACTGGGTATCTGACTGGCACTATATTACTTGGCATCTGATTGGCACTATATTACTGGGTATCTGATTGGCACTATATTACTTGGCATATGATTGGCACTATATTACTGGGCATATGATTGGCACTATATTACTGGGCATATGATTGGCACAATATTACTGGGCATCTGATTGGCACTATATTACTGGGTATCTGATTGGCACAATATTACTGGGTATCTGATTGGCACTATATTACTGGGTATCTGATTGACACTATATTACTGGGTATCTGATTGGCACTATATTACTGGGCATATGATTGGCACTATATTACTGGTTATCTGATTGACACTATATTACTGGGTATCTGATTGGCACTATATTACTTGGCATCTGATTGGCACTATATTACTGGGCATCTGATTGGCACTATATTACTGGGCATCTGATTGGCACTATATTACTTGGCATCTGTTTGGCACTATATTACTGGGCATCTGATTGGCACTATATTACTTGGCATCTGTTTGGCACTATATTACTGGGTATCTGACTGGCACTATATTACTTGGCATCTGATTGACACTATATTACTGGGTATCTGATTGGCACTATATTACTGGGTATCTGATTGGCACTATATTACTTGGCATCTGATTGGCACTATATTACTGGGTATCTGATTGGCACTATATTACTGGGTATCTGATTGGCACTATATTACTTGGCATCTGATTGGCACTATATTACTGGGCATCTGATTGGCACTATATTACTGGGTATCTGATTGGCACTATATTACTGGGCATATGATTGGCACTATATTACTGGGTATCTGATTGGCACTATATTACTGGGTATCTGATTGGCACTATATTACTGGGCATATGATTGGCACTATATTACTGGGTATCTGATTGGCACTATATTACTGGGCATCTGATTGGCACTATATTACTGGGTATCTGATTGGCACTATATTACTGGGCATCTGATTGACACTATATTACTGGGTATCTGACTGGCACTATATTACTTGGCATCTGATTGGCACTATATTACTGGGTATCTGATTGGCACTATATTACTTGGCATATGATTGGCACTATATTACTGGGCATATGATTGGCACTATATTACTGGGCATATGATTGGCACAATATTACTGGGCATCTGATTGGCACTATATTACTGGGTATCTGATTGGCACAATATTACTGGGTATCTGATTGGCACTATATTACTGGGTATCTGATTGACACTATATTACTGGGTATCTGATTGGCACTATATTACTGGGCATATGATTGGCACTATATTACTGGTTATCTGATTGACACTATATTACTGGGTATCTGATTGGCACTATATTACTTGGCATCTGATTGGCACTATATTACTGGGCATCTGATTGGCACTATATTACTGGGCATCTGATTGGCACTATATTACTTGGCATCTGTTTGGCACTATATTACTGGGTATCTGACTGGCACTATATTACTTGGCATCTGATTGACACTATATTACTGGGTATCTGATTGACACTATATTACTGGGTATCTGATTGGCACTATATTACTTGGCATCTGATTGGCACTATATTACTGGGTATCTGATTGGCACTATATTACTTGGCATCTGATTGGCACTATATTACTGGGTATCTGATTGGCACTATATTACTGGGTATCTGATTGGCACTATATTACTTGGCATCTGATTGGCACTATATTACTGGGTATCTGATTGGCACTATATTACTGGGTATCTGATTGGCACTATATTACTGGGTATCTGATTGGCACTATATTACTGGGCATATGATTGGCACTATATTACTGGGTATCTGATTGGCACTATATTACTGGGCATCTGATTGGCACTATATTACTGGGTATCTGATTGGCACTATATTACTGGGCATCTGATTGACACTATATTACTGGGTATCTGACTGGCACTATATTACTTGGCATCTGATTGGCACTATATTACTGGGTATCTGATTGGCACTATATTACTTGGCATATGATTGGCACTATATTACTGGGCATATGATTGGCACTATATTACTGGGCATATGATTGGCACTATATTACTGGGCATCTGATTGGCACTATATTACTGGGTATCTGATTGGCACAATATTACTGGGTATCTGATTGGCACTATATTACTGGGTATCTGATTGACACTATATTACTGGGTATCTGATTGGCACTATATTACTGGGCATATGATTGGCACTATATTACTGGGTATCTGATTGACACTATATTACTGGGTATCTGATTGGCACTATATTACTTGGCATCTGATTGGCACTATATTACTGGGCATCTGATTGGCACTATATTACTGGGTATCTGATTGGCACTATATTACTTGGCATCTGATTGGCACTATATTACTGGGCATCTGATTGGCACTATATTACTTGGCATCTGATTGGCACTATATTACTGGGCATCTGATTGGCACTATATTACTGGGTATCTGATTGGCACTATATTACTTGGCATCTGACTGGCACTATATTACTGGGTATCTGATTGGCACTATATTACTGGGCATCTGATTGGCACTATATTACTGGGCATCTGACTGGCACAATATTACTGGGCTCTGGCTGGCACAATATTACTGGGCTCTGACTGGCACAATACTGGGCTCTGGCTGGCACAATATTACAGGCATCTGACTGGCATAATATTACAGGCATCTGACTGGCACAATATTACAGGCATCTGACTGGCACAATATTCCTGGCCTCTGACTGGCATAATATTACAGGCATCTAACTGGCATAATATTACAGGCATCTGACTGGCATTATATTACAGGCATCTGGCTGGCACAATATTACTGGGCATCTGGCTGGTACAATATTACTGGGCATCTGGCTGGCACAATATTACTGGCCTCTGACTGCACACTATTACAGGCATCTGACTGGCATAATATTACAGGCATCTGACAGGCACCATATTCCTGGGCTCTGACAGGCACAATATTCCTGGGCTCTGACTGGCACACTATTACAAGCATCTGACTGGCATACTATTACAGGCATCTGACTGGCATAATATTACAGGCATCTGACTGGCACAATATTACAGGCATCTGACTGGCACAATATTCCTGGCCTCTGACTGCACACTATTACAGGCATCTGACTGGCATAATATTACAGGCATCTGACAGGCACCATATTCCTGGGCTCTGACAGGCAGCATATTCCTGGGCTCTGACAGGCACAATATTCCTGGTATCTGACTGGCACAATATTATTGGTATCTGACTGGCACAATATTACTGGGCTCTGGCTGGCACAATATTACTGGGCTCTGACTGGCACAATACTGGGCTCTGGCTGGCACAATATTACAGGCATCTGACTGGCATAATATTACAGGCATCTGACTGGCACAATATTACAGGCATCTGACTGGCACAATATTCCTGGCCTCTGACTGGCATAATATTACAGGCATCTGACTGGCATAATATTACAGGCATCTGACTGGGATTATATTACAGGCATCTGGCTGGCACTATATTACTGGGCATCTGGCTGGCACAATATTACTGGGCATCTGGCTGGTACAATATTACTGGGCATCTGGCTGGCACAATATTACTGGCCTCTGACTGCACACTATTACAGGCATCTGACTGGCATAATATTACAGGCATCTGACAGGCACCATATTCCTGGGCTCTGACAGGCACAATATTCCTGGGCTCTGACTGGCACACTATTACAAGCATCTGACTGGCATACTATTACAGGCATCTGACTGGCATAATATTACAGGCATCTGACTGGCACAATATTACAGGCATCTGACTGGCACAATATTCCTGGCCTCTGACTGCACACTATTACAGGCATCTGACTGGCATAATATTACAGGCATCTGACAGGCACCATATTCCTGGGCTCTGACAGGCAGCATATTCCTGGGCTCTGACAGGCACAATATTCCTGGTATCTGACTGGCACAATATTATTGGTATCTGACTGGCACAATATTACTGGGCTCTGGCTGGCACAATATTACTGGGCTCTGACTGGCACAATACTGGGCTCTGGCTGGCACAATATTACAGGCATCTGACTGGCATAATATTACAGGCATCTGACTGGCACAATATTACAGGCATCTGACTGGCACAATATTCCTGGCCTCTGACTGGCATAATATTACAGGCATCTGACTGGGATTATATTACAGGCATCTGGCTGGCACTATATTACTGGGCATCTGGCTGGCACAATATTACTGGGCATCTGGCTGGTACAATATTACTGGGCATCTGGCTGGCACAATATTACTGGCCTCTGACTGCACACTATTACAGGCATCTGACTGGCATAATATTACAGGCATCTGACAGGCACCATATTCCTGGGCTCTGACAGGCACAATATTCCTGGGCTCTGACTGGCACACTATTACAAGCATCTGACTGGCATACTATTACAGGCATCTGACTGGCATAATATTACAGGCATCTGACTGGCACAATATTACAGGCATCTGACTGGCACAATATTCCTGGCCTCTGACTGCACACTATTACAGGCATCTGACTGGCATAATATTACAGGCATCTGACAGGCACCATATTCCTGGGCTCTGACAGGCAGCATATTCCTGGGCTCTGACAGGCACAATATTCCTGGTATCTGACTGGCACAATATTATTGGTATCTGACTGGCACAATATTATTGGTATCTGACTGGCACAATATTACTGGTATCTGACTGGCACATTATTACTGGGCTCTGACTGGCACAATATTGCAGGCATCTGACTGGCACAATATTGCAGGCATCTGACTGGCACAATATTACTAGGCTCTGACTGGCACAATATTACTGGGCTCTGACTGGCACAATATTACTGGAATCCGAAAGTTACAATATTACTGGCATCTGAATGGCACAACAATTATGGCATATGTGTGTGTGTGTGGGGGGGGGGGGGGGGGTAACATTGCGATGGATGGCGGGATTGCATGCAGGGGAGGGGGCAGGGTCCAGGGGGCCCAAGCAAATGCTTGCCCAGGGTCCAATCACTATTAAAGACGGCCCTGGACAGGAGGGGTCCAGAAAATTTGCTCGGTCAGGGGCCCTAAAATCTCTGATGGCGGCCCTGGTCCTTCCATTTCTACTTACAGTAAAGGATAAATGTGAGGGAGCACAGAATTGGAGAGCTGTGTCAAAAAAGACACAGATCTCTGCTCCCTCAGCTAGAGGACTAGGGAAGTGTAGGATACCTTCCTATGTAAATTACCTCATATGTTCTAAATATAAGTTGTTATTCTGTGAATTTCCCAATAAAAAACTTCATATTTGTTCAACTTGTAGCACAACATATTCTCCATATAAGTGTCATGATGGTTAATTATTTTAAATTTCACTGTAGAACACTTATCCTATTATATGGTTTTACAACATACTGGTAAATGATGGTGCTATACTTTTTTTGTGGGGGTAATAAGATGCTTTTCTTACCGATTTTGAGAGAGTTTGCCAAAACTTATTTCCACTGTCTGGTGTGCCTTGAATGAATCCTGAAATAATTAAACATAAAAATGTAATTACATTCCACAAACCCCATGATAGCACGCGTTTTCACCTATAAAATATACAGCTTTAGTACATTGGCAAAAAAGTGGGAGGGGCGTGGGCAATAATGGGTGGAACAAGGACACAGATGGATGGGGCTACAGATGTCTGGTCACTGCTATTTAATTATCAGATATGTATAGAGGAGCTTAATTTAATCTGGTCAGGGTGTTATCAGCCCATCATCATTTTTTGGCAAATACTGATCAGAAATACACCACACCACGTCTTTCGTAGGCAAAACGCTACCATCTCCAACAAAAACCCTAATATGAGGTACAGTATGGGTCTGCCTCAGAGGGTACAGGAAAAGGGTGCCGAAATGTAAGAATCAGCTAACAAATCAACAGACAGCGTGATCCCAAAATCTCACACAAGAGAAAGAGTTAAACTATAGGATCTGGTGGGATCCCTAGTGAAGGATAGAGAGGTGGTAGGATTACAACAGATTTAAAGCAGTTTGATGTTATACAAGATATGAAATATATTATAGATAAACATATATACAAATAATAATAACAATTTTAAAAGACTGAATGGCTAAACATTTAGAACAGTGAGGCGTTAAATGTGGCTGTAAGACCCGACGCGTTTCGCCATGTAGGGATTCCTCAGAGCCCAGTGTAGATAACGCAATGAATGATCTTTTAGTTCAGTAGGGAATGAAGAAACTGGGTAGTAAACCGGAAGAAGCTGAATTTTGTTGGTATGCCAACTATTTGTTACAGTAAATAAACAAAAACTAATGCGGCCCAACACACATACATTTCTGATTAAGTGGTCCACTAAAAAAAAAAAAAACTACATAATAATAGAAAAAAATAATCTGAGTGAAAATATTTTTAATTTTATAATATGGTATGCCAATCTGTGATTTGGTTTGTAAAAAACATAATCCCTGTTTTTTTTTATGGAAAGATAGATTAACAGACCTACAGAGTGACTGACAGACAGACAGATGCAGAGTGACAGACAGACAGATACAGAGTGACAGACAGACAGTGACAGACACATACAGATTGACAGACAGATACAGAGTGACAGGCAGATACAGAGTGACAGACAGACAGACACATACAGATTGACAGACAGACACAGAGTGACAGACACATACAGAGTGACAGACACATACAGAGTGACAGGCAGATACAGAGTGACAGACAGACAGACACATACAGATTGACAGACACATACAGATTGACAGACACATACAGAGTGACAGGCAGATACAGAGTGACAGACAGACAGACACATACAGATTGACAGACAGATACAGAGTGACAGGCAGATACAGATTGACAGACAGACACAGAGTGACAGACACATACAGAGTGACAGACACATACAGATTGACAGACACATACAGAGTGACAGGCAGATACAGAGTGACAGACAGACAGACACATACAGATTGACAGACAGATACAGAGTGACAGGCAGATACAGAGTGACAGACAGACAGACACATACAGATTGACAGACAGACACAGAGTGACAGACACATACAGAGTGACAGATACAGAGTGACAGACAGATACAGTGACAGACAGATACACTGACAGACAGATATCAGCTTTTCCTTTGGGCAGGCTTACATTTTGATAGCAGGGGGCATTATGATGTTGCCCCACTTGTAAGGCCTAGTTCTCTGCTAATTGCCACACATCAACTCGTCCCTTAACTATTAGGGAGGAGGCCGAATATGCTTAAATTAGGCGGTGTCCTCAAGAACACCCCCGCATGAAATGGTTGCACCCGCGAGGAACATTCCATTGACATAAAGAGTACATGGAAGGATCTATTATGGTTCATGGGTGCTGAATGAATTCCGGATTATACCATTTCACATCCCATCCAGGAAAAGAGTTCAGTATCTTGCAGTGCATACTGGGAATTGTAGTCCACGAACACCAGCCAGGCAGTCTCTGCTCCATTAATATGGATCATTAAGTGTGTGAATATCATTTTTTATATTTATATATGTTTATATATTATCATTTCAGGATTGCATAAAATCTCCAGCTTAACCCTAACAGACCCTAAAATACTTGTCAACAAGTCCCATTTTTTAAAAACATACATTGCCATCAGGGGGTGAAAAGGCGAAAAGGTCCAAGGGGTCCGTAAAAATGAAATAAGAAAGCTATGGCGCTGGCTGGGGAGGTACGGTATGATTATATTAATTGCCCTGCGCAGGGGTATATATCAGGGCAGTGTGTGAGCAGGGCCGGGGCAAGGATTTTTGTCACCCCAGGCGAAGATGCACTTTGCCGCCCCCCGCCACGTCTCCATTTTAGTTGGTAGTATAGTCAAGCCCACTCTATAGTATAACTCCCATTAGTATGCAGTTAACTCACAGTCAGTTGTACAGAACGGCTCAATGTCTGAATAAAACTTATTGTCCCAATGAAATATTAAATATGCCATATACAGGTAGGGTTGCCACCTTTTCCTCAAAAAAATACCATCCTTGGTACTGTCTCCATAGACAACATTGGCCTGATGCTAAGTTTTTAAAATACCGGCCAGGTGGCAGCCCTATATACAGGAGTCCATTAAATATGCCACATACAGGAGCCCGTTAAGCATACAACCAATCTGCGCCCCAGACTTGCCAATCTGCCGCCAGACATGCCACTTTGCTCCTCGGACATTACAATCTGTCCCCAAACTTGCCAGTCTGCCCCCCAGACATCCCACTCTGGTCCTCAGACTTGCCAACAGGACTTACACTAAAACACTGATTGAACTAACAAGACTTGCCACAGCACGCTGATTTAGTGTATTCCTCTGTCCACAATGCTCCCCATGTCCTGGGGTGCTCGGGTTAAGTCCTGAGTCTGCAATGTGGGCGATGAGGCATGTCCTGAATTTGCAATATGGGTAATGGTGGGGCATGTGCTGGGGTAAGAACTGGCTGTGCAATGTCGGTGCAGGGGCATATGCTGGGTTAAGTCCTGGGTGTGCAATGTGGACCATGTCCTGAGTTTGCAATATGGGTAGCGCTGGGGAATGTGCTGGGGTAAGAACTAGCTCTGCAATGTGGGTGCTGGGGCATGTCCTGTGGTGCTTGGGTAAGCTCTAGGTGTGCAATGTGGGTGTCGGGGTGTTATGTCAAAGGGCTTGGGGGCAATAACATAATGGAGTGGGGGTTTGCTCTGTAAGGGGCCCCACAATTTCTGATGGTGGTCCTGCGTATACGTCACAATTTGAGGAGCTGCCCAGCCGAGCTCAATCTCTGTCCCGCTTTTTGGGTTTGTCGGGGCAGCGAGATTCGCGACTGCAATGTGTAGTAGCTTTGTCAGATTATGGTACACTCCAAGCTCCAGCGTCCAGGGAGGTATGGGACCAGGGAGGCTGTCACGCTGCCTATTTAAAACTAGATTTTGTATTTAGTCCTTCTGTAATGACAGATTGGTTTGCTCGTTACAGATCTCTGTATGTTCTGCACACACTGTGTATGTGTTTTTTGTTAGTGACAAACCAAGTTCGTATCCTCTAATTTTCCAGAAAGAGGTGTGTTATCATCTCCCATTGTCAGGAAGTTATGTGACAATTATAATTTGTAACTAAAGCCGTTAATTACAGGGTGGCAGCTCTATCATTGACCCAGCTGCCTGCAGGGCAAACCATGCAGCTCCCAACTATTCCGTCACCACGGCAACCATGCGATCGACCCTTCCTTAGTAATGATGCAGTGTGCTGTGAGGTTAACGGCACAGAGGCCACAGCACCAAATTAATGAGTCTTCATTCTCTAAATCCCCCAAAATGATACCTTGTCAACCATGTCATTGTCACAGCTGAGAAAATGGGTTCATTGATCATTTAAAAGTCTTTATGGATATTTATTTTACCTTATTGCAAAAAGAGTAAAATAAAAAAACAAACAATATAAGATATTGATAAAAAAATTAAAAAAGGGAAGATATTGGGTAATAAGGGAGGTGAGTGATAGGCGAAAAATAAGATTTAATAATTATCGAGCCTGTATTAGACATAATTAAGGCTGATAGGGGTTAGCTGCCCCATTGATGGGCACAGAAAACATGCAAGAGTAGGGAGGCACGCAGGGAAAGGTTTAATAGGGGAGGATGATAACTATTCCAGCTATGATGGGTTTAGCATAGTTGCCAACTGTCCCGGATTTGCCGGGACAGTACCTTGAAAACCAAGATTGTAGTACTGCTTTTAATTATGTATTGTGGGGTGTGTGTTTATGTCTGGGTTATAAAAGTGTACCGCAGTCGACAGTGAGGGGGGGATCTATTTACTTTTGAAAGATCAAGTTAATTTCCCTTTATGCTCTGGGTCTGAATTCTCCCTATAAGAAGTCAGGAGTATTCAGGAGTCACATTGAGGGGCTGAAGTAACAGAGCCGGCTGCAGGGTAACTGCACTCCCCCGTGGGAGTACAAACCAGAGCCCTGAGGCAGCAGAGACTAGAATCCAGAAAAGGGAAACAGGAGCAGATGGTACCCTGCAGACTTTCTGGAGCAGACATAGGTGATAACATTGCAGAGTAGTGCAGGATGCTGCAGGCTGAGACAGACAAGGCCGAGCAGAGCACAAAAGAGCGAGAGAAAGGACAGAACGCAGAATACAGAGTACAGGGCTAGGACAAATGACAGGACTACAATAGGGAAGCAGGTAAACAAACAGATGATCAAAAAATAAGGGAACATACAAGGCAATGACACAGACAAGGGTTCAGTTGAGGGTAACTGAACCCTCCCTTCCTACGGCCATAGGGCCGCTGTGTATAGAAAAGGTCGGGCAACTATTCTCTCTGGCGACGATTCTTTTCATTTACCAAAAAGTTTTTATTTTTAGAATTCACATGACATTTTTAATTAGCTGTCAAAGCCATTTGAATGGGGAATAACAATAGCCCCTTAGAAAGCTCTGAGATGTATAATCCTATTGTTCGTTTTGCTTCTTTATGAAAGCGATGACTAGGTCTGGACGTCAGCATTCTCTGTTCTTGGCTTGGGTCAGTATTGAAATCACTGTAATCAGGGTTGGGCTACTAAACAGGTTTAGCAAATCCCGGTATGTTACTTTACACAGGCAGAGCAATTCAGAAACATCTCCTTGAGTCAATACTGTGACACCTTTGGGGAAACAGAAAACCTCACCAACTGGAGTTCACCCGCATGGGATTGATCAGGGAGGTTCGTCGTGTTGAGATGGCAGCTTGTGGGTCAATGATCCAATGGCTTAAAGGTCCCCTGGTTTGGACTTCACTCGTTAGGTTAAAGTGACTATAATGGCTCAACTGTGTTGACTTAAAAAATAATAATAATAACAATCCCCAATATCCTCCCATTTGATTGGCCATCAGATTTAGAATGCTGTGGTGGTTTGAAGTCTAACTACTCCGCATCCTAGAACCTGGTCAGCGACCGCATTCTACCAGAGCATTCTAAAAGTGATTGTCTGCAGTATGCCTTGTAGCTTTAATATGCCCCCACACACACACCAATGACGAAGAGCGGTGGTCTTTTGGCTGGCTCTCTCAGGGTGGAGTTTTGTGAAATGGCAGCGGAATACCGTTTGGGGTGGTGCCCAATGGATACACCATTAAAAAAAAAAAAAAAAAAGCTTTTTCATCAGGCAGAAGTGGGCTTTAATAAATTATGTTTATAATAAAGTTTTGAGTCCATGTTATACTTGCCAAACTGCTAACTTTAACAGTAGTTCCTCTGGTCTCCTTTCCACTTCCCTACTCCAGGGTCAAAGGTGACGACCTAACACAGTCCTGGACCTCAGGGGCAGACGGCACTTCCTATCATTCTCTTATCCAGGTAGGATCCCATCATGTTATTAATATTTTTACCTGCACCCCAAACTGGTGCTTTACAGGCTTCATGAACTATATAACAACAACCCTGTATGTAATCTGTAAATCATGTTTATTACTACATGACATAGTAGAGCAGTACAGTTGTCCTTTAAATAGAAATACTTTAATGAAAGAATACAAATAAAGCACCTTATTGAGCCCTCTTTGCTCCATTTAGCTCAGGGGGGTGGACATCTTGGGTCTGATGGGTCAGATCTTCCTTCAATAGACCCAAGATTCTAAACAACATGTCCGCCCCCTGATAGCACTGCACAAAGCAAAGACATATATATTTATTGCAGCAAAGAAGTTTTATGACTGACATGCTCATAAACACCCTCATAACTCCGTATACAGGTTAACTTCAAGCATTCCTTCGTACAAGGTGATATCAATCATAAATAAATAGGATATATATGGCTGGGTCACATGCAATCCTCTCTAGACTTACCTGAACTCAATTCTCCTAAGCAAGCCTAGAAATCTCTTGTTTAACCAGGCAACAGATAGCTTTTTATAAGTCTAACCCTCAGCTTAACCTGATCTTCTGACCAATGGCACCATGTTAAACTAACTCCACCCACCCGGCCCAGGGTTTGCCCCATCCCACTTCATACGAAGGTTCCAAGCCATACTCGTAGACAGGACACTATGAGCCATTGGTACGGAATGGACGAAGACCGATAGGCCGTGAGTTAAAAAATGTAAGCCGTCCCAATCCACTCTCAGTCCCATGATGGTGCAGTGTGAGGGAACTAGAGGTCTGTGCCCGCTCCCTCTCTGGTGTGTGAGGGAGTTGTGTAGAGAGATGAACCATCACCACCACCCATCCTTCCTGCCTCGTTATGCTGTAAATGATGCTATGTCAGCCTATTTGGCTCCATCCCAAGTGAGAGTAATTAACAAATTCACCATTCACCTAGTTAGTCATGTCGCAGGAACCCTAGGGTTAGGTTCATGTTTACTGAATTAGAATTCTCGTGGGCTTTGGACATATTTCCCACCATGCACCTTGCCTATTCCTTATGGCATCAAATTTAGCATGGCTCATGCTAAATGGGCAGAGTTAAATGCATTCTGGGGGGCAGGTATTACTGTCAATACCAAATAAAACGGCAGAGCTGAGACGGGCCAGTCACTTAGATCCTTAAAGGGACGGTCTAGTCCCCAAACTCACTTTGGTGCAAGATGAAGATCACTGCTTGTATGGTGCACAGGCTTTTTTCCAGTGTGATTTGATGCAGGCATTCTACATAAATCACATTTTTATATTTGACTCAAGCCCTCCCCAGTGATTTACTCTGTATGATTACTGCAGGTGCGGCAGCACTGATTGTATAGACGCTAAGTATTTAATGTTTTGTTTCAGTTAGTCATTTCTTGTGCTGTTGGAATAAAATACATTGTGTGGATGGTATAAGCTTGCTCTTGTACACGGTAGAGTCTCTTAAAGGAACACTAAACCTCCCTTTTCACTTGTGCTTCTAACATAGAAGCACAAGTGAAAAGTTAGTTGTCCCTAGTATGAGGATAGACTGACAGGTACTTTTGATAGTACACGCCAGTTTATCCTCTGACTGACCGCTGCCATGCTTCCATAGCATATCTGTTAAGATACAAGTCTGGTTTACTTTCAAAGTGCAGGACATGTTTTCTTTAACCCTTGCTTCCTTGAAAGAAGCAAGGGTTAAACAAGGTGGAATGTTCCTTTAACATTGCGATAAATTGTCTGATGACATCACTAGAGAGACAGGAAATTCCATTCATTTAAATGGCATTTTTTGTTTGTTTTTGTTGTTTTTTGATGTTGGGCAGAAGGGCTGCCCCATATTGAAAGGCATGCTGGCCCCACTTGTCTAGGCCTGGGGGGCTATACCCAAAAAGCCGGCCAATAGCCACACACAACAATGAACATTATGCATTTAAATTTGGAACTTTTGGAAGGCTTAAACTACTTTAAGGGGTAACCACTGGAAGGAATAGGTAAGAGATCATTTAGGTGGGCCTGTCAGAGTCTTCGGGGTCTTGCAGGAAGAGTCTATACCTGAGTCTAGGTTAGGGTTGCCACCTTTTCTTCAAAAAGATACCGGCCTTGGAACTGTCTCCATAGACTTAACATCGGCCTGATGCCAATTTTTTACCGGCCTGCCGGTAAAATACCGGCCAGGTGGCAACCTTAGTCTAGGTGTTATAGTATTGAGGCTACATCGGGTATACCTATATCCTTAGCAGGCTGAGCAGCACTGCTGAAGTTTGGAAACTACATCTCCCATGAGGCTCTGACAGGCATAAGGCTGACTCGACCTCATGGGAGCTGTAGTTCCCAAACATCTGCAGTGCCAAGGTTAGCCATCACTGTCCTAGAGGGACATCAATAGTACCACACTGGCAAGGTAAATGTGGTTACTGGGTTCCTCATGCCGAGGAGAAGTGCTTTGCATTTCGGATCAGGGCCACCTTTCTACGAAGGACTAGTCTGATATGGCATTTCAAGGGTCTCCTCTGGAATGATTCAACTGGTGAGCTGCTGCCGAGTGGGTACCAACCCTTCTGTCCTCAGATGAGCTGGTCACATCAAACCCATTTGTTCTTTCCAGTAATTCAGGGAAGACTTTTTCTAGTGCTCGTAGATAAAGATCACACGGCAAGGTGAGAAACATTGCATGTCCATTCTGAAATCTACTCATCGCAGCCTCAAAGGATCTTATTACCCCAGGGGTATAAATTAAAGGGCAGCTCGAAGGAAGATAAGGGGAATACGGAGGACACCGGAAAAAGCAATAACTAGTGAAATTACATTGTGTTTCTTTCTGGTAAAAGATCATCCATAATTAAATACAGATGTTATCTTACACCCAGGAGATCTGCCTTACAGATATACTCTCATACATCCCTGTCACTTCGGAGAAAGTGCCACTAGACCTTTGAAGCAAGAGGAAATGATTCTCTGCCCTTAGATCAGGATCAAAGCCTTTTGTATTTTAACATTTGTGCAAACAGTGTGTGCTTTTCCTCCTCGTATTTTGTGAAAAATTTAAATAGAAACCAAGCCCTGTTGACAAATTAGATTGTTGGAAACAGTCCCAAAGTTGCCAGTGCAGACCTGTTTTTTTTTTAGGTCCTTTATTGTCGTCACATTCAGGTCTACCCCAGACCCCACTGACCTCTAGTTCCCTCACATTACACCATCATGGGAACCCCAGAGGATTAGGATAACCCTCACTTACTCCTCCATGTCCATTCCATGCCAATGGCACAACTTTGTACGGATATGGGATGGAACCTTCGTATGAAGTGGGAAGGAGCAAACCCTGGGTCCGATGGGTGGAGCTTGATTGGACAGTAGTAAAAATGGGTGGGGAATAGTTGAACATGGTGCCAATGGTTAGAAAATTAGCTTCTGTAAGCTGAGGGTTACACGCACCTATACGTCGTTTTCAATACAGTAGGATGTATTCAATAATATAGATCTTCTCGACTTGGAAAAATAAGGGTATAACCCGTATATCTGATTTAATGAATAGTGATGGCTTAATCACGTTCTCATTAGCGCAGGAGAAATTTGCCCTCCCTGACTCTGAGATTTTCACATTTATTCGAGTCCAGAATTAACTCAGAGGGAATTTACTGGCCTCTCAAGACATTCTGGATGAATTCATCGCTGCTCACCACAAATCAAAATTAATATCAAAAATACTCGTCCATATGGACCAGGGTCAGAATCTCTTGCTCCCTGCCTCCATTATTAAATGGGAAAGAGATCTCCAGAAATCGTACTCTAGGGAACAATGGTATGAAGCAGTGGAGCTCAATAGGACCGCCGTTCATTGTGTTACGCTCCAAGAGGTCTATTATAAAATCTTTTACAGGTGGGTACATGGTTCCCGACCGTCTTTACAAATTCCAGCGCAACACTTCAAACTTGTGCTGGAGATGTGGGGTAGTTGGTGGAACTATGTACCACATATGGTGGGACTGCGGGAAATTTAAGGAGATGAAAAATAATCTACAGCACCTTCTGGAGGAAACTTATAGCTTCCGAGGTCCTCTCACTGCGCCCTTATTCTTGTTTCTACTGGACTGCCTGACTATGACCCAAACCTCGGCAAAGTCTCTTTGACCACATATTCTCTGCAACCAAAATCTGTATGGCCCGTTATTGGAGAAGACCTGACTCTTGGATGGCAAGAGATAATAGCCCAAATTATATATCAGAGCCAGATGGACAAGTCAACCTTAATATTTGAAAATAAACATCAAGAGATATGGTCTCCCTTAACCAAATATATAAAGCATTGAATCCCTCCCCATGGGAATCCCATCCCCCCCCCCCCCTCCCCCCGTCCTGTCCCTGGCCGACTCCCGGCTAAGCCTATAATTCTATCTTAACCAATGAGTAAAATGATCCTATAAAGGCTGTTAGAGTGTATGTCTGTTAGCAATCTACGTTATTGTGTGTTGTATGGGTGTATGTCTGCGAGGAAGACTATATTATTCGCACTTTATGCCTCTTCCCCCTCCTTTTGATATATTATCTGAATAACTGCATATATATGACCCCCCCAAATACTACACTTTAATTGCAAACTATACCCATGTGGGCTATCTTACAGTCAGGGAGAAGATATAGAAAGGTTTGTTAGTGGACAGGTTTCTTTAAGTTAGTTGATTGTACATACCCTTTACATTTCCACAGTTTATGTAATTATGGTGACTCTTTCTCCAGAATGTATGTTGTTTTTTTTATATACGTGATTTTGATAAATACATTTTTTTTTTATAAAAGGGGAAAAAAAAAAAGCTATACGTTCCAGGCTTGCTTAGGAAAACTGAGATCAGGTAAGTCTAGAGGACTGCATGTGACCGAGCCATGTATGCTATACTTGTTTGTGGTAGATAAACCTGGGTTGAAGGAATTTTTTGATAGGCTGGAGCTCATTCTCATCACATATGCCTACCCTTTTAGGCTTCCAACCCCTCCAGGAGGCTGCCAAAAAAGTTGACAGGTATGAGATACTTCAGGTCTATTCCAAATGGTTATGTATCCTCAAGAAAAAATATATATTGTTAATGACAATTGTAATCATACAGCACCTGTCTGTTTGAACATATATTTTCCACCATGCACCTTGACTTAGCCTTAGACTTTCCTCACAATGGGTCACCCTTTCCCAACCACTCTCCTCAATCTTAAACTGCCACAAAAGCCAATGTAGCCATGAATTAGCAGTGCATACTTGCCAACATTCACAGATTTGATGGAACAGTCATTACTCGCTTTAGGTTTGTCACAATGAGGAAGTTCTATGGCTTCCAGTCATACCATGTGCTTATATGGAATAAAAATGTGCTCACTCTATATGGCCTGCTCTGTACCCACAAACCAGAGATGCTTTTATGAATGTCATCTATTACCGATGTGTCGAAACTCATAGGACTGAAATCTATTTGCCTTAAAGGGACACACTCCTAAATGCTATAAATTATTGAATAAAATTAGAATTCGTAACTTTTGTGTTTTTAGCAAATTCCTCACGGTCAGTGCGTCTATCGCTTAGATAAAGGAAAATGTACTGAAACCTTATCTCACTCTGTGGCTGTAATGTTACTGATCAATATCCCAACATAAAGCTACATAGTGCCCTACAGACCGTTGACCTCAATGGAAACACACACTAAGTTGGTTACACTACACCACATATTTAAAGGCTGTTGTTTAAATGTAAGGTTGCATCAAGTGTGGCTGTTTTAAATTATTATTATTTGTATATTTTCAATGAAACATTTATATTTAAATGTGTACACTTGATGCAATCTTTCAATTAACCTGGATTTATTTATTTTTTGCCTACAGTTATCCTTTAAAGCAGTGCTCCGCAACCTTTTTTTCATCCACAGCACACCAAAACTGTTCCCAGAATTCCACGGCACACATAGGGCTCTTCCCAGAATTCCAGAGCACACGGATAATGCTCTTCCCAGAATCCTTCGGCCCACATATAATGCTCTTCCCAGAATCCCAAGGCACACAGATAATAGGCACTTGCAAACGCAACAGATAGTAGCGATGCCCACTGGGCGAATGATTACCCATTATCCTTGCGCCGTGGCATGACTAGCATCGTCGCGTGGCACACCGGTGCTTGTAAGCGATGCATGAATGAAAAAGACATCTAGGTACAATATGGTACCGTATTTCCAGGAACTACTACAATTGTGCACCATTCAGAAATAGTATTTCCACTTTGCGAAGGTTTAATTGCCATGACAGCTGAAACAAAAGCTGCTTTAAAACTTTCCATGTTGCTTTTATGTTTCAAATCTTTTGAAGGAAAATAACATAACAGATCGGCCTAAAGCAATGTTGACCAACTTTTTTTTTTTTAAGGTTGAGGTGCAGACAGCTCACAGATGGTCAGGTTAGAGGAAGGGGGGGGGGGGGGGGGGGGGGAGTTGTGAATATTAGGTAATATAAGAACCAGTAGCCAGGATAGAGGCCATACAGCCTCTTTTTGTAAAGGGGTCTGCCAGGGTTCTACAGCCGTGGAGAAGGCTTTACGGCCTTGTTTTTGTACATTGTACACGAGTTTAATACCAAAGCACTTATTCTAACTTTAAAATAATTTACCGTTCTCCTGTAGTTTTGCAGTGGAATATAATTTCGTCGGGGCTTCTAAATTCGGTGACCTCAATGAGAAGTGCCGAGAAAGCTAGGTTTATGGAACCATTGCTGTAACAAACATCAATGACAATATTACACTTTATTTGCAGTTTTTAGAAAGAAAGACATGTATGATATGTTACTTTCCCTTCAGTTTACATGTTGCAGTACTGATCTAAAAAAACATTTTGGAGACGCTGTGGTACTGCCCCTTTAATTTGTTTTGTCCAAGTGGTATCGGTGTTGGTGTGCACCTGCCAGGTTAGAATAATATTGAAGGGTCTACTCAATAATAATCGAGATGGGAATGTCAAACTTTAGGCCAAAGTAGCAACGCAGCTGAATGGGTGAATATTTCCAACTCGGATACTTTGGCCTTAAAGGAACATTAAACGTTGTTTAACCCTTGCGTCCTTGAACAAAACATTCCCGGGACACGTAAGTAAACCCGGTTTTCGCCTGCTGACGTTCAGAGGGGGTTTTCTCGCTGCTTGCACAGAGAGAGACCCTTGTTTTTGCATGGGATTAGCAGGGGGGACCGACCAGACGGATGCCTGCTTCCTATGGAAACATGGCAGCTGTCAGTCACAGGATAAACTGGCGTGTACTATCAAAAGTACCTGTCAGTCTATCCTCATACTAGGGACAACTAACATTTCACTTGTGCTTCTATATTAGAAACATTTAGCGTCCCTTTCAGTCCACAGAAATCTCTCTCCTTTGAAATGGATCATATTGGTAACTAGTGATCTCAAACAAAGACAAAACATGTTTTCCTTCACTATTTTATTTACATATATAATCAGAAAATGCCCTGAACGATAATAATACCCTGCTTGTCTTACAAAAAAACCACCCCTACAAAAATAGCAGTTTTGTTTTTTCTCCCTCGGTGCTTGGCGCTTGTGGAACACAGAAATTTGGCTTAGGACAACATGTATGGAATGGCAAATAGAAAATGGGTGTGTGGAAGGAATCAAATGGGGTAATAAAGGTAAACGTTTGCTAGGAATGCGTAGGTTTACTGCCTCTGATAAGGACTGGCTTTTAAAATCTATGCCACCCGGCAGAATGCGTGCTATATAAGGATCGGTCAGGCTTATTTATGGTCAGCATATGTCTAATGAATTCCCACGGACAGCTCAAATGTAAAATTTCATTGGTTTCTAAACTTTTTCACCCGAAGCACCGTTGACATATTTTTATTAAAAGGAACTCCATCATTTAAAGAAAAAAATCTACAGAATCACCATGACTGCAAATTTGCATGCAAACACGTAAATTAAGAGAAATATATGTGGTGTCTCTTATTGATGACATCACCGGTGGCAAAGTATCCGCTTTCAGTGGGAAATGTGTCATTTGCAATATCAGGCCACATGGTGATGTCATAAACGGGAGACGCCAGATAGATTTCTGTTAATGTGTGTATTGATTTGCAACTCTGCTAACGCAACCTATAGATCACTTTTTTTTTTTTATTCTTAAGGCGATAGATTCCCTTTAGACAGGAAAACAGTGTTTTAATAATACATAGAATTAACCATGTAAGTACCAGAAATGTAAGCAACCAATTTTGAAGCTCGGGGATCTGGTATTCACAGGGTTAAAGGTAAGTAGGTTAAAATAAAAAAAAAAGTTAAAATTATTAAATGGATAACAAAGGTAAACCTCAGAATGTAAGTTGTGGGTCCCAGCAGGAGGAACAAAAAAAATAGTAAAATAGAACAATACTAATGAAATGTAAATTGCGGTTTTTTTTTCAAGCAGAGTGGCATTACTTAGGGAACCAGTCTTCCTCTCAGCGATAGTCTTTGAGTTTTCGGTAGCCCAAATGTAACAGCACCAAGAGTAACATCTCAGACGTTCCGCTCAGGGCCACCAGGAACGGAGCCTGGGAGGAAAGGTCAGCCTGAGCGCGCTGAAAGGAGAGCTGTAGCACCGCCAGGGCAAGCAGGCTGTTCTGCACGCCAACCTCTATGCTAACCGTCCGACGCTGGGCGGTGGGGAGCCGTAAACATGAGGCAAGGAAGTAGCCTGCCAACAGACCCACTAAGGGTACACTTAGTCCAGCCAGTACCAGGGCAGCGGGAACTTGTGTTAGTAGAGAGGAGCCCATTTGGTAGGCCATAATTAGGCCACCCACCATCAGCAGAACACTGAAGGGTTTGATGAGGAGGAGCAGGATTCGGGAAACCTGAGGAAATCTCCATTTAATCACCATGCCTGTAGATATTGGCACTGCTATGAAAAGCAATGTGGCCAGGATCTTCAAGAAGGGAATGTGTAATGTCTGGTGGACACCAAGAAAATGTCCGTAAAGCGAGGAGGAGAGTGGCATGAGGCCCACTGCAGCCACTGTGGAAACAAGAGTCATCGATATAGCCAAGGTAACATCACCACCCAGCAAAAGGCTATACAGGTAGCCACCACCCCCTCCTGGTGATGAACAGGTAACCACTAGCCCTAGTGCCAAAGCCTGAGAGAGGCCCAGGAGCAGGGAGAGAAGGTAAGCGTAAAGTGGCATCAAGACAAACTGGCCCAAAATGCCCAACAGGACAGGGTACGGCTTTTCTATCAGACCCTTTAACACGTCCAGGTCCACTTTGCATCCGAAGGCACATTTGTTGACAAACAGTAGTGGCAGAAGAGCGTACAGGAGAGGACTTTCCGAGAAGTGGCTAGCCGCGGACCCTGCATATTCTGGCGCTTCGCGTGGAACCACATGTATGGAGAAATCACTTCTTTCCTCAATCACGGATCCCTGCTGTTCCAGCCGCAGGAGTAAGGGGACCATGCCCGGCATCCCAGAGTTTATCTGCGCCACGAATTTCCCCGGCAAGCCCTCCACAATGCGGCTCACGTTGAAGACCTGCAGCACGGACGTATCCAGGGAGAGGACGCGGAGGTCGGCAGTGGGAGCAGCTGTTCCAGTGCTGATTACGATCACCCCTTTGCTATGTTCTGGGAACTCGTACTGCAAGCAGCAGCCATCTCCGATCTGCAGGAATCTGGGCAAGGGAGGAGTGGGAAGAGAGGACTTTGCAGTAGGATGGACAGGTGAGACAGTCAGGTGGGATGATCCCAAAGCGTGGCCAATGCTAGGAATGTCATGGATGGGATATAGGAGGCGTTCAGACTTGTTGAGGACCTCCCGGGTGGCTTGTGTTAGAGCGCTAGAAAGCTCACACCCCACGAAAAGGAGCCATAGGAAACCCTGCATTGTGCAGGGCGCACACAAATAAAGTCACAACAGAGGCAGGCACCCCATCTGCCAACACAGTCACAGGTTGTGCTAACAAGGCATCTCTGCGGGGTTAATTCTCTGGAGCAGAGGGCATCAGATCTGCTGTGGTTACCTTCTCAGACTGTGTCTCCAGATTTAAGTCTCTCTGGGGTAAGTCTCCTGAGGATATAGCTGCTGGTGCTCCTCCTGATGTCACCTTCTCTGCATGTTACACTCCTTGGGTTTAGATCTCTCTCTCTGGATTTAGCCTTCCTTTGTGTCCAGGCTGCACCAATAGATACTGCTGTACGCCTCGCTGTCAAAGCCTTTGTTTAATGGACACACTTGGTGCATGAAGCTCAGGGTTGCCTGTTTTGTGCTCCCCCCCCCCGCCCCAGTGTTGTCTGTTTTGTGTGTCTCACAGCACGCCGTCTGTGCCTGCAGCTCTCTCATCCGCTTCTGTTGCTGGCATGCTGTCACAAGTCTCTTCCTCTCAACTGCTCTACAGCTGAGCGGTCGCTCCCTTCCTGGTTGTCACGTGACTCTGCCACAACCCACAACGGCGCGCTGCGCCCACTTCCGGATTCCAGCCGCGGGGGATCATGGCACTTGTAGTATTAGACCGCACATTGCCCTTCCTCGTTACATGTATATAGTGGGTTAATGATATTATGGGAATTGTAATATAGTGCTTTCACGGGGGTAAACCTTTAACAAAACCTCCCCATCAGTATACCTTAATTGCACTGCAATTGTATTGTTTGGAGAAAAAAAAATTATATAAATTATATATATATATAAATTATATATATATATATATATATATAACGAATTAAAGTTGCTACCCCAAAAAAATTATTTTTTTAAAGAAACAGACGCTGTTTCTTCTCAGAAGTGTCAATAGAACTTTAAATTGTGCCATAGATCAAAATATTTTATTTATTTATATATACCTGGGCACAGGGGAGGGCTGGCAGCCTTAGGCCTGGGGGGCAAATCCAGTCAAGTGGCCCATTGCATCATCGAATCGCCTCCCCATCCACGGCCATCTTTTCCTTGTTTTATAACGAATATTGCCAGGATTTTCCCCCACAATATACCCGGATTTGCCATTTAATATGCTAGAATTTTTCCTTACAAAATGCCAGGATTATGCCCCTCAGTATGCCAGGATTATGCCCCTCAATATGCCAGGATTATGCCCCTCAATATGCCAGGATTATGCCCCTCAATATGCCAAGATTTAGACACCCAATATGCCAGGATTTTCCCCTCAATATGCCAAGATGATGCCCCCTCAATATGCCAGGATTTCCCCCTCAATATGCCAGGATTATGCCCCTCAATATGCCAGGATTTAGACACCCAATATTCCAAAATTTGGGCACCCCCCCCCCTACCCACCTTGCACACCTACGACATGACCCATAACCCACGTTGCACACCAGGACATGCCCCATCACCACATTTACATGCCTCCATCACCCCATTACATACACATTTCCAATATTATTTATTATCCATTAATATTCCCCAGCCAATTTGTCCCATAATATGCCAGTGTTATTCTGCAATTTAATATTCCAAGGTTATCTGCAATTTAATATGCCCCTGCTAATTTGCCCAATATGCCAGTGTTAATTGCCATGTAATATTCCCCAGCCAATTTGCCCAATAATATGCCAGTGTTATTTGCCATGTAATATGCCCCAGCCAATTTGCCCAATAATATGCCAGTCTTATTTGCCATGTAATATGCCCCAGCCAATTTGCCCAATAATATGCCAGTCTTATTTGCCATGTAATATGCCCCAGCCAATTTTCCCAATAATATGCCAGTCTTATTTGCCATGTAATATGCCCCAGCCAATTTGCCCAATAATATGCCAGTCTTATTTGCCATGTAATATTCCCCATCCAATTTGTCCAATAATATGCCAGTGTTATTCTGCCATTTAATATTCCCCAGCCAATTTGCCCAATAATATGCCAGTCTTATTTGCCATGTAATATTCCCCATCCAATTTGTCCAATAATATGCCAGTGTTATTCTGCCATTTAATATTCCCCAGCCAATTTGCCCAATAATATGCCAGTCTTATTTGCCATGTAATATGCCCCAGCCAATTTGCCCAATAATATGCCAGTCTTATTTGCCATGTAATATGCCCCAGCCAATTTGCCCAATAATATGCCAGTCTTATTTGCCATGTAATATTCCCCATCCAATTTGTCCAATAATATGCCAGTCTTATTTGCCATATAATATTCCCCAGCCAATTTGCCCAATAATATGCCAGTCTTATTTGCCAGCCACTTTGTCCAATAATATGCCAGTGTTTAAAAGCCCCCCCCCCCTTACCTTTTTCCCTGGTGGCTAGTGGCAGGACTTCCCTGGTGGCTAGTGACAGGACTTCCCTGGTGGCTAGTGGCAGGAGGACTTCCCTGGTGGCAGGCAGCATGGTCCCTCCATGCTGCCTGTTCGGCCTCCCGGCGGTTGTGCCGACAGGTCACGTGATCGGCGCGCGTCTGACGTCAGAGCGCCGATCACGTGACTGTCGGCACTTCCGTGTCAGACTGCACAGGGAGCCGAACAGGCAGCACGGAGGTTTCTCTGTGCTGCCTGTTCGGCTCCCCGTGCAGCTTTGCAGGCAGAGCGGAGGTGAGAGGGGATCTTCCGATCCCTTCTCAGTCTCTGCCTGCAAGCCGTTTTTTTTTTTTTTTTTTTTTAAACACTGGCCCAGCGGCCGTGTTTTAAATAGCTTAGGGCGGCCTGGGGGGCAATTGCCACCCTGCCCCCCGGCCCAGCCCGCCCCTGCCTGGGCAGTATGTGGTATTTTGGACAGAGTGCTGTATACTATGTGGTTTCTCCCTTTTCCTACATATAAAATTGCAAGAGAAACGCTTTGCCATCACTCATAACCAGATATTCCTTTTAAAAGGTTCACGCTACAACTGCAAAGAATACAGTCTGTATAAAATGTATCAGTTAAAGGGATTGAAAATGATCTATACATTGTGTTAGCAAAGCTGCAAGCAAATGCCTAAATTAGGAGAAAAATGTGTCAGTGGAGTCTCTTGTTTATGACATCACTTGTGGCTTCATATGCAAATGAACTCCTTTTTTTTTTTAATGGGAAATGTCTAATTTGCATATCAGGCCACAGGTGATGTCATAAACAGGAGACTCCACAGACACATTTAAAACATATTTGACCAACAACTGCCATGCTTTCCTGGGAGGCAGACATCCTGGTCCTGTCAGTGACTGTCTCTATCAGATCTACGTTTTTACATTGCATCAGCAGGCGGGACTTTAACTAGAAAGAGACCCTTTCCGTGCAGCCCCCCGATCAGATGAGCAGGGACGAGTCCCCCACATTGACTGGCTCTGCCTCAGCTCGGAGTCAGAGCCAAGAGTAAACCCGCATGTATCTCTAAATATACACATTGGGTTTACTAAGGGGGACACCTTTTTTAACCCCTGCTTCAAAGAAGTGTTAAACAAATACTTTGTCTTTTAAAATAATGGTTAAATTAAAAGAAATATTTAAAAAAAAAAAAAAAAGGTTTATAACATCACCCTTGGCATGATATTCAAATGAACCAATTTCAAATGTGTAACTTGCGTCTCAAGCAAGACATGATGTCATAAACAGGAGACTCCAGAGACACATTTAAAAACATAGTTTTATCTTAATGTATGCGTTTGCTTGCTGTTCTGTTAACACAATGTATAGATCATATGTGATCATTTTTATTCTCTCCATTAAGAGTACAAACAGTATTTCAGTGACAGAGTCCCTTTAAGGGGAGTGGCCAATTACAAAAAAAAAAATCATATTCAATTCTGATTTTTAAGTATAAGTGTGGCATCAAAAAAACAACACATACATTTCATTAAAAAAAAGAAAATCCAATAAATATATATAGTTTGTACGAGGGCAATAAAATCGGAAAGAGAGAATTTACACACAAAAAAAAATCCCAAAAAGGAATTAAAGTTATTTTGAATCTGAAAGATATTAAAAGTTAAATAACGATTCTTTGTTACAGAAATGTTTTATTCAGTAGACAGTACAAGTGACGTTGTTTAAAACTGTTTAAAAATGCATGATCAGTAAAGTATTCCAGTCTTTGCACTTAATCAGCTTATAATTAATGCACACACCCCCTTTCTCTCCCTCTGACATATCACTTACAGAAAAATGCAAACACTGCTGCTCCCATTGAATCATAGGCACATGCTGTGTAGAACCTTATAGGAGGTCAACGATGCAGCAGTCTACATAGATTGTACATGTGTGTTAAATTCCTTGGCTTATTTTTTACCAGTTGAACTCTTTGGTGACAGGGGGGGGGGGAAGAAAAGAAAAAAAGAAAAGAAATTGCATGAAAATGAAATCACTGATGGCTAACCTTGGCACTGCAGATGTTTGGAAACTACATATCCCATGATTCTCTATAAGCCATTAAGCTTATAGAATCTTGGAAAGTGTACTTCCCAAATATCTGCAGTGCAAAGTTAGCCATCACTGGCTTAAAGAGCCACTAAATTATTATACTAATAAAAAAAAAAAATGAAATGTACTTTTCAAAGATAAATACCATTTTACCCCCATACCTAGAAGATGCGTCAACATGAGTTATACAGTCTTATCTGGTCACTGACCATCAGTCACTGTTCCTGCAGCGAGTGACACTCTCAAATCGACAGAGTGGGTACTAAGAATCCCCCTCTAATCAATTAAATCTAAAGTGACAACTTTCATTTGCACCTTTAACTGACCACGCGCTGGGGAGAAGTGACTTGTTCATGCCGTTTCTCACCTAGAGCAAAGCTGATGTAAAAAAACAAAACACAAGGCTATAGTCACCCCTCTAATTCACTGCAAAAATATATAGATTTCTATGTTCATTTTGGAGTCGGGCTTTGAAGCGCGAATCCCACTACTAGTGGAGACTCAATACTCAGGTTCAGCGGGAATCTGGAATGGGTGCTTTCACTTTATGATCATGATCCGATACATTATTATTTTTTCTGTGCAGTTCAGCGATGCGCCAATACGAGTCGGTGTTGGTTTTTAATCCCGGTTACATTTTTGCGTTTCTGATTGGTAAACGGATTGAAAACGACACCCAAGGAGGCGGATGTAAGTAGTCTTTGGGAATGATACAAAAAAAAAAAAAAACACGTGATTGGACAAGAGTCAAAAAGTATAAAAAGGTGCAGGTGGGACCCCCAACATGTGCAGACAAGGTGGTGAGTATAGTTTAGGCTGGCTTAGTCTTGGACACCCCCCATTTCCTTTCCATCACTCTGCATCCAGGGTGCGCTGTGGGACACAACCCTCCAACTCGACCGCCTCTGGCCACCCTTCGTACTTGTTACTGTTTTTATTGTTCTTGATGAGCTGTACAAAAAGATATAACAGAGGGGAATTATACATAAAACAGGGCACACAGCAGTAGAATCTTAAATTGACTTCTAAAAGAGAAGCACAAGTGAAAAAAAATAGTTGTCCCTAGTATGAGGATAAACTGGCAGGTACTTTTGGGTCAGGTCGGCGACTGTCTCTCCTTGCTAGTGCAGAGAGATGCTTGTTTTTACATGGGATCAGCAGAGGGGGCCGCGACTATGGCGATGTTCGCTCTGCTCTAGCAGAAAGAGACCCCCAAGCATTTCAAACCCCAATACAGACGACCAGGAGGAGCAATTGTTCCGATTGGCCGCACAAACGGCAGTCAGCGGTCGGCAGTTTCGGATGAGCTCTGACTTGGCTGAGAGGCAGAGCTCAGAGTAAACCCGGCGTATATCTGTAAAGGGTTTACTTTGGGAGAAGACGGAAAACATTTTTTATTTTATTTTTTTAACCCTTGCTTCCGGTATGAAGCAAGTGTTTTAAAAAAAAAAAAAAAAAAGTTTAAAAATTGTGCTTTAACCAATGAAAGGACAGGGAATATGTTTTTTTTGTATGGTCGTGTTGTTATCTAATGGCATCATTATTAACTATACAAACTAACCCTTAGCACACTGTTCACCTTGCTTGTTTAACATCCCTGACTGATATGCTCACTCCAGCTCCCCCTCTTGCCTTACAAGCTCATGTGTAGCTCAAACACATTACTGGATGTTTCAAAATAGGAAATAGGTTGAGTGTGGAATAAACTGCTAGATGTCACTAAATCTTTCACTAGATCCCTGGAAAAGACCGTCTCCCTGCTTCAGCGTGTATACATACATTTATTTTTACGTTAGGTTCTATAATGGTTCAAAAAAAGTTTTATTTTTAAATTGCCTTATTCTGCAAACAGAGTAGATGGTATACATTCTCTTTAACCACATCCACTCATTGTTTTTAAAGTGCGTGTAGAGAATAAAAAAAAAAAAAAGATTGAAAATTAGGAGAAAATATGTGTTATAAATGTGTCTGTGGAGTCTGCTGCTTATGACATCACCCGTAGCTTGATATGCAAATGAACCGGCTTTTAACAGGAAATGTGTCATTTGCATATAAGGCCGCATAGTGTGGTTAAACACAAGTGGGTAATCCCGAAATCCTGGATATTAAAAATATTAATTTTAAAAGTAGGGACTTTCACATGAATAGTATTATTTTCCATTAACACCCACCATTAACACTTGTATATCATCGTGACTCTGAACCAAACTTAAGAGACTGTCTGAACCACCGAGGGCAATATCCTACCTGTTCAAATGGGCTCTTATCCTGTACACCTTTTGCTCCCACGAACACCCAGCTGTCTCTGAATGCCACGTCTTTTATCAAAGAACTGCCCAGCTCCACGAATAACTTCCTGGCCTCCTCGGTCATCCTGAGACAGACAAAATGACAAATGAGAACAAATAGTATTCATTGTAAGAACATGTATCACTACAAGAAACGATGTCATAACCACTGTTACCCTTAAAGGGACTCTATTACCCGAAAACATGTTTCACTGGGTATGTAGAGAATAAAAATAAAAAAATATTGAGAATGATCTATACATTAGATGTGTTAGCAGAATTGCAAGTAAATGCCTAAAATTAGAAGAAACATGTGTTTGTGGAGTCTCCTGCTTATGACATCACATGTGGCCCGATATGCAAATGAACTGGTTTTCAATGGGAAATGTGTAATTTGCATATCAAGCCACAGGTGATGTCATACGCAGGAGACTCCACTGACACATTTAAAACACATTTTTCTGCCAAGTTTAGGGATACATCATTGTTAAAGAGCCACTAAAAAGTGTAGTTATTGTACTATTTGAAGATCCCTGGAAATTGTCGCACCTGTGCACTGTCCAAGGAATGGGACTGCAGAGGCTTATTCCACCCCTTTTTTGAAAGAGCCTATTGCTTTCCCTGTGTGTCCAGGATTCTCCCCCTCCCCGACTCTTACTTCTCTGATTGAGGAGTGTCCCTTTTCCCTCGGTGCCCTTTACCCAGACATCTGGGAATTATAAAATACTGCCTCCGCCCTGACCGTAGGACAACGGTAGTGTCATGGAGCGCTCAGGCGCATCTGTCGTTGGTCCGATAAAACTTCAACGGAGTGTCGATCCGCCATAAAGCAACTGAAGATGGAGGCAGTGACGGAGCATGCTGTAAGAGCTGCCGGAGGAAGCCTCGTTTAGACTTGCACTCACTTTGTCGCTGGATCGTCATAAGATGCCACGAGCACCATCGTCCCTTCGTGCGTTTGCCGCAAAAAGGTCATCAGCTGCGACACGTCTGGAAAGAAACCCAGCAGTTATTTTGCCAGTAATCATCCACTGCAGAGACATTTATAAAAGGAACCGCGGCTTAATAACTCACCTCCATCCCACATGTCGAAGGATTTGGCCTCTATGAGCTCTCCGTTCACTCCTAAAATAATAAGAGGGATTAAAATGTACCCAGCTGGATGAAACCATTAGCAACCGCAGTATAAACATTATATATATATATATATATATATATATATATATATTTATATTGTATTTGATGTCTCCAAAAAGGGGCATTTGTAATCCAGGCAGAAAAATAGTTTTTAAATTTGTCATAATTTATTATTATTATTATTATTATTATATGATTTAATCAAAATGATGGCATCTTAAGAAAACCTTTCTTATGTTGAAAGAATATAAATAATGTCTGGGTACATTAAATGAGAGAGAAAAATTACAGCTAAACAAAAACACTGCAGAAATGTTAAAAAGAGCTATTGTCACGAAGGGTACACCATTTTTAAAACATTCCAGTCATGAAGGGGATAAAGAATATACAGAAATACCCAATGCAGTTTATATACAAGGGAAATCTATTTACAAATAAATTTACTTATCTTTATTGAATCGTAATTAAAATCTTATCACAAACACTAGACAGAAAAAAAATACTAATTTAAAAAAAAAAATTTTTTTAAGTGTGTAAGAAAAGTGTGTACAAAAAAGGTACTCAACCACCAAAAGATGTTATTAGTTTTCCAACTTGGCTACATTTGTCTAAAGTTTAAAATACCCATCACAATTCCCTGCAGTTCTCTCTATTGAGTAGCCCCTTATTTGTGGCCTGACTGAATGGAAGCAATGTGATGTACAGCTGGGGTGTCTCAAAGCAGAGTATGTATAAGTATTTTACGGACTTCTCCCCTCTCAACTCACCATTTACAAGAGCCACATTTAGTCCACGGCCAACATTGTTTTGGACACTGCTCATCAACCTGTTACAAGAAAAAAAAGTGTTTTGTAGACATCAACAAGAAAGGATACCAAAGATATGTTACAAAACAGATATAACATGGGGTAATTATTTCAGAGGACTTAAAAGGTAGGTAGACAATGTAATAGAGCAGCAGGAAATGCTAGCAGAATGCTTGGTTGCATAGGGAGAGGTATTAGCAGAACTGCTTGGTTGTATAGGGAGAGGTATTAGCAGAACGCTTGGTTGTATAGGGAGAGGTATTAGCAGAACGCTTGGTTGTATAGGGAGAGGTATTAGCAGAACGCTTGGTTGTATAGGGAGAGGTATTAGCAGAACGCTTGGTTGTATAGGGAGAGGTATTAGCAGAACGCTTGGTTGTATAGGGAGAGGTATTAGCAGAACGCTTGGTTGTATAGGGAGAGGTATTAGCAGAACGCTTGGTTGTATAGGGAGAGGTATTAGCAGAACGCTTGGTTGTATAGGGAGAGGTATTAGCAGAACGCTTGGTTGTATAGGGACAAGTATTAGCAGAATGCTTGGTTGTATAGGGACAAGTATTAGCAGAATGCTTGGTTGTATAGGGAGAGGTATTAGCAGAATGCTTGGTTGTATAGGGACAAGTATTAGCAGAATGCTTGGTTGTATAGTGAGAGGTATTAGCAGTAGAAAGAGGGAAGTGCTCATGCCATTGTACAGAGCACTGGTGAGTCTTCACTTGGGAGTATTGTACGCAGTACTGGAGACCATATCTCCAGAAGGATATTGATACTTTGGAGAGAGTTCAGAGAAGGCCTACTAAACTGGTTCATGGGTTAAAGGATAAAACTTAGCAGGAAAGGTTAAAGGATCTTAACATGTATAGTAAATTGCTTCAATTTAGACCAAACGCTTGGTGCGCCATTCAAGCGATCCATACAGAACTGGAACATTGTACCAAGCGATGGTATACCATTAAGAAAGCCTGGATTGTGCAGTATATTCCTTGTGGGAGTAAAGCTATTTGGTGGGCGGCAGAATGGGTGCCATCTAGCTCATCAAGGAGTGAGATTAAATTGGAGATTTAGCGTGTTAGTACTGTATTGCTGTATAGTTCTCCAAAGTTTAAAAAAATAATAATCATGGGAAGCTCTAGAAACATGGAAATAAATACTCTAGATTTCTTAATTGAGCAAAATAAATCTTTAAATATGTCACAAAAGTGATAAACACTAAAAAAAATTAAAAAATAAATATATATATATATATATATAGTATAGTATAGTAGAGGCTATGACCAGGCCTCTGGTTTAGCACCCCATCACAGGTGCTCCATAAGTGGTGTCCAGACCTAAATTGCAGGAGTGTCTCTGTATTATACAATAGGAAGGCCTTTTGGTTCCCTGGTAAGTAATACATATAAAGAGATTAAGCCCCATTTTTTTTTTTTTCCCCAATTTAAAATTTATTTATAAAAAATAATAAGGAGAATTTCAAGGCTGCATTGAAACAAATCTTATTATGTAAAGCAGTGGTAACAGTGGTTTTTAATGTGAATAAAATTATAATAAAATGGTGCGGATTATCGCCTCGCTGCCCCGCGCTGACAGTCTGTGCGCGATAATGAAAAAGGCCATTTAAAAAAAAACTTTCCAGGGCAGGCTCCCTGACAAGAACAGTCTCTTTCCCGTTGACAGCTTTGTGTGCGCTCGTATTCCGTGCTTTGGCTCATTGAGAAGGACTGTGGAACATTTTTTTATTGTGTGGTGTTGATAGAAATCCTTGGCCTGCAGCACTGCTGTTTGGTGAAGTGATAAAACCAACCTTCAGAATTCTGATCCGTGTCAAGAAATATGTCACAATTTTTGTGTGACGGGTATCACAGTGCATGACAATATTTGTAGATTTTAGTTGCCAAACAGACCAGGAGTACAGGAGTAAGGAAATTGGTATACCCATAGACATATAATGTAAAACGACACCCAAAAAAAAAAAAAAATTCTAAGCCATGGCTGTCTGGATTGGTCCAGCCCATCGATGAAGGCAGCTGGGGAACCTGCATTATAGGTTAATTCAGCGGACCTGTTTCTCCTACCCGTTTCTCACACCACTAAGGATTCTGGGTAGAGACATGCCAGAAAGGTCAACAACAGTTTTCTTTAGCCTCTGTATCGTGACACCTTAAAAGGGGTATAGTGCCACCTAGCTTATTTTGCGTATGTTGCACACGTGTTTAATATTCATGAAATTAAAAATCGGCTTGAAAAATTTGTTTTACATGGAAGATTAATCTTAGCAGCACCTCGGCATCCAATAAGGTATAGGCAACAGTGATAAATCTATTACAATTTTTGGATGTGAGATAAGAAGTGTTGATGAAAAAGGGGGTAAAAAAAAATTGCATTGCATAGTATGTCTCTTTAAAAAAAAAAAAAAACTGTAGGGATTGCCCCTTTAAGCATATGTACACTGTGCAAGAAAGCATTGAAAAACATAGGCTGGGTACAGTGATCATTAAAAGGGTCACTAAATGTTTATTTATTTATTTTTTTTAACTTTTGCTTGCTTAGAAGAAGCAAAAATTGGCATGTGTTCTAACATAGAAACATAGAATGTGTCGGCAGATAAGAACCATTCGGCCCATCTAGTCTGCCCAATTTTTTTTTGAGTACTTTTATTAGTCCCCAGTTCCCCGTCTTATAGCTAGGATAGCCTTGTGTCTATCCCACGCATGCTTAAAATCCTTGACTGTGGACTAAAACCAGTACAGACTTCCTCCCTCCAGCAACCTTGCAATCAAGAAACAAAAATCCCTGCACTGAAATAAGTGGATTCTAATGAGCCTCTAGCCGTCGAGGGCCTAAACAAAACTCAGCCATCATCCAGACAACACTTACATTCGATCCTCCAAGCAGATTTTGGGTCCGATGACATTAGCTGCTCCACTAACGACACGAAATGCAAAGTGCTTCTCCGGACAGGGCTGGGGCAGCCCACATTTGTACCTCCGTGGCCGTGGGTCTGAGAAACCAGAGAGACATGTGGTCAAACGATGAAAACGGGGGGGCGGATATACCTACGACTTAGAATAGTGGAAACGGAATTAAGATGGAAGAGAAAGTGAGGAGGGAAAAAAAGAAAGAAAATTGAATAGCAGAGGACTTAAAGGGACTGTCTAGTGCCCAAAATGCATCTTCCAAATATTAATGCATATTAATGTGCTTTCAAAGTGCTTTAAAATGCATGTCTTACATTTTGCATTGCTTAAAATATAAAATACAGCTAGAAGAAATTGTGAAGTTACAGCAGTTTGCAAGAAACAAGGACTGCCCACACTAGATGAGTAAAAGTAATTTTTTTTTTTTTTTTTGCTGCAGGAACCAATGAGAATAATGCCATTCAAATGAATGGATTATCCTGTCTCTCTAGTGATGTCATCAGACTGTGTTGCACTGTTAAGAGATCCTACTGTGTACAAGAGCAAGGTCACTCATAGGCCACTCAATAGACTCAATTTGAGGAGGACAGGAAGTGACTATATGTAACAAAACTTTATATCCTCAGTGTCTATAGAATCACTGCTGCAGCACCTGCAGTAAACATGCAGAGTAATCACTGGGGGAGGGCTTGAGTCAAATATTAAAAATGTGATTTATGCAGAATGCCTGCTTCAAATCACACTGGAAAAAAGAATTATAGAAGCAGTGATCTTCATCTTGCACCAAAGTGAGTTTGGGGACTAGACTGCTCCTTTAATATAAAAAGTTTGCTATGCCAAAATACTCATATATAGTCCTATATGCTTCCAGAAAACAGTATAAAGATATTGTCCTGGAGAACAATTAGACTATTTCTCAAGCCTAACACGGAGATTACACATTTTCCCACCTTGTGTGCAAAGGGTAGGCATATCATTTGGAGGTGTGAGGATAAGGTATAGTATTTGAGATGAAGAATCATGCATGTTAGTGAGAAACCCAGACATATCCATCATTATGATACAGGTCCCCTCAAAACACTACCGGACGGCAGGAGCTCATACTCACCTACTGTTGTCGTCACATCAGGACCTGTGCACAATGAGCCAAAAGTCAGAAAAGGTGGCAAAATACAAGGGTCAGTCAAGCCACAAAATCTGAACCCACTTTACTATTAAAGAGCACAAGACATATCGGGGTCTATTCATTTTTTATGTCTTATAACTAGTTATTCATTTTCTTGTTGCCCTCTATGGTATTACATAGATCCCCTTGACTACTATTCATTGGAAGCCAACATTGGCTACATTTCAAACTCAACCCATTGGCTCTACGGAAAAGGTACCAACAGCCAGAGAGCCACAGTTTGACATCGGTAGGGGCCTATGGAGACTCACCCCCGAGAATCTGCTGGATTAGAGGAAAGCCGGTGTGCGTGCCCAGCATAACGCCCGCCAGTATCCATGTCAGGCCCACCGTTAGAAGCACCACAATAATACGTACAGGACCTAAGAAAGAGAGAGACATTAATTTGGCATTGACTGATCTCTTTGCGTTCCAGAGCCTTTCAAACAGATGTCAAGGATGATGCGGGTACCTGCTAAACGCATAGTGCGAGGAGGTGGTGGTGGTTCTAGCCCTGTGGTCCGGGCTTCTCCCGATTTTGGTGGTCACTGAAAACAGGAAGAGAGAAAAAAATGGTTGCAATTCGTCCAGTGGTAAGCATGGCCTCCAAATCCCACGTTATATGGCTAATCATGTACTAACCAAGAGGACACGGTGCTCAGCCTCTACTTCCAGAGCTTCTATGTAAGTCACTACCCTGGTCCTCATTTGTATTCCCTTGGTGATACACACAGTTTACTGAACATCAGGACAAACTAGTTTTATTTCCAATGCATTGACATAGGCTTTGGATTGGTCGTAAAGTACAAAGGTGACGGCAGAGTCAATATATCCACAGTTTGGGTGTCGAATTACTTCTCTAGACAGATGTAACAAGTCCTGTTGGATGGGCTGATCACGCAAGAACTAGATAAAGTGTCCCCTGGTATGTTTTCAGGAAGAACAGTATTAAAGGCTTCCGGGTGAAATGGCAAGCTAATACGTAGCAGTATAGGCACATAGCTGGCTGTGTGCGCCAAGATGGAGGCAAAATGGATTCACGCATGCATACACCCCAGATCCACAATGAGATGTCGGCATCCTAGGGTGCTCAGCGTGTGAGCAGCACGCTAAGCCCTGTGGGAAACTTGGTCACATTTTGGGGACAGTGGACGCTACTGCCGCTATATATATATATTTTTTTTTTTTTGCCGCTATATTAAAAGACATAGCAGAAAATTCTGTGGGGTCTATTCACTAAAAGGTGAGTGGAGGAGAGGTGAGGTGGATTGAGGCGAGATGAACATTCCATCTCACCAGTTTATCTATACATTGTGCATTGGCAAACTTGGCTAGTTTGCACAATGTATAGTTCGAATTGTGAGATGTCTGCACATGTACTGGCAATCTGGCTGGCACCATGTAAAGGCATACTACTACAGGTAAAAACACCTTATTTATGTATTTGATGCTGCAAAATGAATGACTTTTGGGGGAATTTTATAGTTATATTCAGTGTTCTACTCTTGCAGAGCAGGTTTGGCAAGGCTTTTAAATTATGCAACGTTGTAATTATATTTACTTGTAAAGGTCGATAGTCTATTGCAGTTTGGAATGTCCCACGGCTATCAGTTTGCATATTATGTAAAGTTAAAAGCAAAAAAATGGAGATCGGATGCAAATGAGGGCTTTAAAATAGGAGTTATAATCTCGGCTATTGAGTATTGGCCGACTCACGTCACTTGCATCTGGGGATAGGACACAAGACTAGTTAAACAGAACAGGTCAACCCTCAGCAGCTCCTACATTTGTTTTAATGGTGCAGTAAAGTCTACTTCAGCACTGTACTCATGCCACATAAGCCAGGTGCTGACGTCATAGAGAAGGAGATGGACCGAAAACCAACATTTCTCTCTGAAAAAGCCAGACTGTGCATTGAGACATCCCTGGTTTAGTCATCCACCTCTGCACTGATAAATCTAAAAATGGACCTTAGAGAATACCTGAAACCCCCAAAAAGTATGTAGGACACAGATTTAGCACCAGAAGTAGGCTGGACATTGACTGTACTATATGATGGTCACTGTAATGATGTCCATGGGCCGTCCCAGACCTTGCCATGCACACTGATGACTTTGTGTGTCCACTTTTCTTATCCCTGGTTGTAGCAGGGTATCAATGCTTACGTACTGAAATCACCTGCTGGAAGCATGGCGAATTCAGAAATGATCTAGAATATTCTAGAAGTCCCCTCCTGCTTGAAAACGAACAGTCCCTTTTGCTAGGAAAGCTATGAATTTGGCTGTGACAATCTGCTACAAAGTCTCCCTTTTCATTTTTTTTTTAGTGACAGGGAGCGGCCATTAGATCGGTCACCTGGTCGCTGACCATAATTTGGATTCTTTCTGTATTCTAATTGGCTGACAATATAAAAAAACAAAACAACAAAAACAGTTTGTATTTCAACTGTGAATACTGTTCGTGTGGTGCCTCTGGAATATAAAATATTGCAATACAATGTAAGCCACGCCAGCTGTAACACCTATAAACACCAACACACATGGTGTAGACAAAAAAAAAAAAAAACTGTGCTCAAAACGATATACAAAAACATACCTCAAAGCCATTTTTTTCCCTGGTTTGGGAATTAAGTGATTAAGTAAATATAAAAGTGATCTACATTATTAGAGGTATGCGTGGGAACAGGGTGAGAAAGTGGTGTATTAGCTTTAGAAATAATGGTATAATATATTTGTTTGGCTTTAAGTCAACACTAGAGCAGAATTAAGACTTTACTTAACCCTTTAAGGACCAGGGATTTTCCTGGGCCAAGGACCAGAGCGTTTTTCAATTTTTAATATGCGGTTTTTGAAACATAATTTTCCTCTCTCTCATTTAACGTACCCATACAAGTTATATGTTGTTTTTTTAAAGGACAGTTAGAGCTTTCTTTTGATACCCTATACATAAAAATGATTTACATTTTAGTATTAAAAAATACATATAAAAGAGGAAATTTTTGAGGAAAAAAAAGTTTTTCCCCATTATTTTCCCAATAATAAGCTACATAACTAGTGCAACACTAACCCACTTACCCCCCCTAATTAACTAACTAATAAAAAAGAAAAATATTGGTTCCCAAACCCCCCATAACAAAAAAAAGACAGAAAAAAAAACTCTGAAGAGTGCGATGACAGATCAGTAAAAATCATGCAACAGGCATGCAGGGGTTACATTTTATTAAATAAATATATTAAAATTACCTTTATTTATTAAAAAAAACTTTATAAATTGTAAAAATAAAAAAATCTGTTAAAAAAAAACTAAATGAGGGGCATAAAGTGGAAGGAAACTGATCACAGTTAAAAACTGTGATCAGCAATGAAAGGGTTAATTTTTTAATTTATTTTTTTACCTCTGTGTATTTAATTAATTTATTTTTACTTACAGGTCACTCTCTGTACTTCACTATAAGAATGTGAAGCACAGAGAGTGAATTAGAGGCAGTGTGTGAACATACTGACTTTGCATCTAATTTGCATGTTATCGCTGTGATCACTCAATCACCGTGATCACATGCCCAGAAATGCACCGATCGGGTCCAGGAGCTTTGCCTCGGGTGCGAGGCTTAGTCCTGGACCCGTTGCAGACTGGCTGGCGGTGCCCACGGAGCGCACCGCCGGCTAGACTGCATGACGAGTTAACTCGTCATAAGGTCGCTAATGCGGCTGCTCTTATGACGAGTTAACTCGTCATAAGGTCAGGAAGGGGTTAACTTTACGATGTAGAATAGAGATGGGAAGGACTAGAACCCCCCGCCTCCAAAAAAAAATAATGTCTGAGCATTATAGTAAGTGAAGGCCATAAAGCAGGGGTATTAAACTCCAGCTGCTGGTGGCCTACATCTCCCATTATGCTCTCTTAGCCAAGAGGCTGGCAAGCAGGACTGCCATCATTATTGCCCCAGCACCCACATTGCACACCCAGGACTTACACCAGCACCCACATTGCATTTAGACCAGTTTCAAAGAACTTTGACCCAAAACTGATAGTTTATTAATAGCCCCCCCCCCCCTCCCCGAGAGATTATAAATATGAAAAATGAGGTAAACGGATCAGTTTGTGTCAGCGGATACTGATAGTATGGATTTGTTTCCCAATGATCTCATGTATACACACTGTTCAAAGGAAATTTGCATTTGCCATTATCTTACTTGCTGTGACTCAAGTCAACAGTGGAAGTGAAGGAGAGAGTAACGACATGTTCAATCAGCTGGGGTAAATGTAAATTCCCCATTAGGTCTGCATCTAGCAGGCGCATTGTCACATCATTTCTTATTTAGCGGTAACAGTGTATGGATTATCCAGATCAGCCAGCCTTTCGTGGAATATAGAGTTATGAAGGGGAAGGTATTTTTTGGTCCACCGGGCCTACTTCGGGGACAAAATGGCTGCAGGTTCATCCGGTCACAGACTGCCACTGACTGGTGGTGCACTTAGAGATACACAGTTTGCATATAATCCATAAAAACGGAGCCTTAAAAGGACATCTGTCGACAAAAAATAAGTTCTGTTTAAGAGAAAGATTCCATCCAAAATAGAAATGCTTTAATAAAAGAATACAAATAAAGAGCCTTATTGAGCCCTCTGTATAGCTCAATCAGGGGGCAGACATCTTGGATCAGCTGAGTCAGTTCTTAATTCACCTGTCCCAAGATTCTGAGCAAAATGTCAGCCCCTAATAGCTCTGCGTCAGTAGAGAGCTCAGTAAGATACTTTATTTCTATTTTCATTAAAGTATTTATATATACGGTAATATGCAAGCTTTCAATGAAACACAACTTATTTTTTGTGACAGTTGTCCTTTAAAAAGGACAGTAAACCTATTTTTATTTTTTTTTTTAACCCTTGCATCCTTGGAGCAAGCAAGATTTAGAAAATGTGTCCCCTTTTAAGAAAACCCGATGTGTATATTCAGAGATACACACAGGTTTACTCACAGCTCTGGCTCTTAGCTGAGGCAGAGCCAGTCTGGAGTCTGATCAAGGTCTGGTTTCAGTGGCCTCTATCTCTGCAAGCTCCATGTAAAAATGAGGGTCTCTCTCTGCACTAGCAGAAAGAGACAGCCACTGACAGGACAGGCTTCCTGCTTCCCATGTTGTTTTAATAGTACATGTCTGTTTCTCCTCCTACTAGAGACAAGGATGTTTTAGTTTACTAAACTAGTTTTTACTAGTACTTTAATTGGGTTGGCACTTATCAGATTCCCATCAGGAGTGCCCGCGGACAGCGCACGCCAGCAGCCCGATTAGCGCCATCTTAGCCGAGACATAGAGCTGTGTTTACAAGGAACGAGGGGCACAGTCATTTTAGGGGCTTTGTCACCTAAACATTGTTTATACTGTCTATACAGAATGTAGAGAATAAAAAAAAAAACAATTATCTACCTTGTGTTGTTGTGACCTCTGTGGTGTCTGCGGTTTATGACATCAGCTGTGGCTTCCTATCAATTACTTTTTAATGAGGCGAAGTATTTTGCCAAGCCTCAGGTGATGTCATAAACAGGAGACACCGGGGGGAAAAAACAATATTAAAGGGGACCTCCGGTGTTCTGACAAATTTGTCGAGCGAATTCTACTGCACAGGCGCAGTAGAATTCACTCACCGCGCATGCGCACAAAGTTACAGCTTTTGGGCTGTAACTTTGCCAGGACGGCACATGCGCGAAGGATGCAAACCCCGTCCCGCCCCCTTCTGACCAGCTGTGGTAAGAGCTAAGGTAAGAACGCATGCGCACAATTTGTCAGCCGTTTTGGCATGCGCATTTCGCTCGAGATATTTGATCGAAAACTCTGCTGTTTTTACAGGATAATAAATAACCCAGGAGGACAGACTGACTCATGTAACTAAACGAACACGTGAAAAAGTGCGCTGTAGCCCAACACTCTAATATACACGCAATAAAGTAAAAATCAGGCGTTACCCTTAAATGTGACGTAATCAGCTCAATACGAACCGGAAGGGATAAAACAAAAGCAAAAACAATAATAATATAGTGTAGTACTTAAATAAAAAGTGCCAATAATCAAAAATAAGTGAGAACACACTCACATTTTACTGAGCAGAGTTCTGCTCAGTCTATATAGCATCCGGGGAGCCCACAAGGGGTTAATGATCCAGCAGGTCTCCAGGTAACAGTAAGAGAGAGTGAAGAGGAGGCTTAGTAATATGAATACATTTAATGTAAAAAAGGGTACATAAAAATCTTACATTACATATCCCAGAATTCAGCATAAAAGTACAGAAAGCCAGTCCCAAACGGGTTTCCTCTCCTCTTTCCATTTTTATGTACCCTTTTTTAACCCCTTGTGGGCTCCCCGGATGCTATATAGACTGAGCAGAACTCTGCTCAGTAAAATGTGAGTGTGTTCTCACTTATTTTTGATTATTGGCACTTTTTATTGAAGTACTACACTATATTATTATTGTTTTTGTTTTTGTCAGAACATCGGCACCAATTCAAACATAGCACACCCCTTGGTAGATTTGAGCAGCTCAACAACCTTTAAATCTCTTTCATGAAATCCCAGGAGCTCAACAGTATATGAATATTTTAGTTATTACATACACAATTTATACATATATAAAAATGTGACGCATAGCGAGGGTGGCACAGTTTGCCAGCTTACCTCAGGCGTTTTGTGCCGAGAGGTGCTTAATCATAGGCAAATTCATACAACATTAACACACGTATGAATAGTAATAAAAAAAATCACACCTAACGATTCTCTAAACCAATACCTGACGCTGTATCCCTTACTCATTGTTATTCATTTATATGGCAGGTGTGCGTATTGAAGCAGGTTAATTAAAAAACAAAGTATGCCTGCCCTTAAGTGAGATACTATTTCTTATAGAAGCCTGTGTAGCAAAAAATAAAAAATCTTTATCAGATTACCGTATGTGATTATAATTAAAATGATATTTACACAGATATACTTTTGCGAATATACATATTTACAAATTCAGGCGCACAAACCCCATATAATAATAATAATAATAAATAATAATAATAATAATAATAATAAATAAAAATAACCAGGAAAGGTACATTCCGATATTCTCTTGTTTCCAAGTACGTCCTTGGGATGTTACTTTTTGTTCAACATCTGGGGGATGAGAACTATTACCCAATTTAATGGTACTCATTTTGTCCAGCTCAGAAGGATGAAAGGCAGAGTTGACCCAGGCAGGTATATCAGAGTGTGTGGCACTGCCCACAATATAGCTCATTATAATTCTTACAGAACACTATGCATGATAATACATTTCTGCTTCTCATTGGACATGGGAACTGAATGCAAATATAGGTTTCTTTCAAGATTAAAAAGAAATTGCTCTTTGAGTGAGTTCCCAGAGCCTGATGATGCAAAATGCCCATTGTGCTCAAGGGGGGGGGGGGGGAGACAGGAAGTCCAGCTAGAATTATTTAAAATATATATATATATATATATATATATATATATATATATATATATTTATTTATTTTTTTATGACACACACAAGGTATAACCAGCTTTTGAAGTATTAAATTGGGGGGGGGGACTAGAGTATCTCGATATTACTAGATTATTTGGTGTCTAGAATCATTTTGCAGCAGGTAAAGCATGCCATCACTGTTGTTTATCATAATATTTAGCTATTGGTAGGTCAGATCTAAACACTCCCAGGTAATCTGGATCACTTCCAGCTGGTGGGGACTGCACAGTCTATGGCTTGCTCCACCAGATGGCTGGCTAAGATTGATGGGGACTGGAGTCCACAGACCACTTGCATGCTGAAGAGTTAGCCATTTCCGATGCAGGTTTGGTCACACTTTAGTATTGAAGGAATAAGAGCTGTACTTACCCCTGGGGGGTGCAGAATAGATGACACCCGCTACCTGTCAGCAGTTTCCTTACCCCCCCCTCCCGACCATACCCGGAAGTGTTTACATCATCACTAAATGTCGTTTAAGCCGCTTCTGGCTGGCGTGAGATTGGCTGGGAAGCCATTATGGCGAGCCATTGGTTACTTCTATTTACAGAGTACCAGAGGGCAGGATCCAGGTAGAGGCGCTAGAGACTGGGAAATCAGCGCAGGGCGACGCCATCTTGGCACACCCAGCGCTCCCCAGGTACACCCTGATCTCCCAGCACAGAGGAAGCAGGTCTTGTTAGTTTGTTGCTATTCTAACGTTCTAGAATCCAGAGATCGCGTTCTAACCTTCTCCACTGTTGTGGATTACACAGTGCCTTTCCATGATGAAATGAATGGGGTGTGCCAGAGGTTAGCTAGCAACGATTTAAACACTACCATATGTTATATGGAGTTTTAATTCCATATGTTAACTGTCTGTTTCAGCTCAGAGATTGTGATGTTATATATATGTATGTACAGCCCGGCAGTATGTAGGATGTATATACACACAGACACAATCCAATTCATGTAAAGTGCAGCCCGGCAGTATGTAGGATGTATATACACACACACACAATCCAATTCATGTAAAGTGCAGTCTGGCAGTATGTAGGATGTATATACACAAACACAATCCAATTCATGTAAAGTGCAGCCCGGCAGTATGTAGGATGTATATACACACAGACAATCCAATTCAGGTAAAGTGCAGCCTGGCAGTATGTAGGATGTATATACACACAGACACAATCCAATTCATGTAAAGTGCAGCCCGGCAGTATGTAGGATGTATATACACACAGACACAATCCAATTCATGTAAAGTGCAGCCCGGCAGTATGTAGGATGTATATACACACACACAATCCAATTCATGTAAAGTGCAGCCCGGCAGTTTGTAGGATGTATGTACACACACAGACACAATCCAATTCATGTAAAGTGCAGTCCGGCAGTATGTAGGATGTATATACACACAGACACAATCCAATTCATGTAAAGTGCAGCCTGGCAGTATGTAGGATGTATATACACACAGACACAATCCAATTCAGGTAAAGTGCAGCCCGGCAGTATGTAGGATGTATGTACACACACAGACACAATCCAATTCATGTAAAGTGCAGCCCGGCAGTATGTAGGATGTATGTACACACACAGACACAATCCAATTCATGTAAAGTGCAGTCCGGCACTATGTAGGATGTATATACACACACACACAATCCAAATTCATGTAAAGTGCAGCCCGGCAGTATGTAGGATGTATATACACAAACACAATCCAATTCAGGTAAAGTGCAGCCCGGCAGTATGTAGGATGTATATACACACACACACACAATCCAATTCATGTAAAGTGCAGCCCGGCAGTATGTAGGATGTATATACACACACACACACAATCCAATTCATGTAAAGTGCAGCCCGGCAGTATGTAGGATGTATATACACACACACACACACACAATCCAATTCATGTAAAGTGCAGCCCGTCAGTATGTAGGATGTATATACACACACACACACAATCCAATTCATGTAAAGTGCAGCCCGTCAGTATGTAGGATGTATATACACACAGACACAATCCAATTCATGTAAAGTGCAGCCTGGGAGTATGTAGGATGTATATACACACACACACACAATCCAATTCATGTAAAGTGCAGCCCAGCAGTATGTAGGATGTATATACACAGACATAATCCAATTCATGTAAAGTGCAGCCTGGCAGTATGTAGGATGTATATACACACACACACACACACAATCCAATTCATGTAAAGTGCAGCCCAGCAGTATGTAGGATGTATATACACACACACACACAATCCAATTCATGTAAAGTGCAGCCCGTCAGTATGTAGGATGTATATACACACAGACACAATCCAATTCATGTAAAGTGCAGCCTGGGAGTATGTAGGATGTATATACACACACACACACAATCCAATTCATGTAAAGTGCAGCCCGTCAGTATGTAGGATGTATATACACACACACACACAATCCAATTCATGTAAAGTGCAGCCCGTCAGTATGTAGGATGTATATACACACACACACACACAATCCAATTCATGTAAAGTGCAGCCCGTCAGTATGTAGGATGTATATACACACAGACACAATCCAATTCATGTAAAGTGCAGCCTGGGAGTATGTAGGATGTATATACACACACACACAATCCAATTCATGTAAAGTGCAGCTCAGCAGAATGTAGGATGTATATACACAGACATAATCCAATTCATGTAAAGTGCAGCCTGGCAGTATGTAGGATGTATATGCACACACACACACACACACACACACAATCCAATTCATGTAAAGTGCAGCCCAGCAGTATGTAGGATGTATATACACACACACACACACAATCCAATTCATGTAAAGTGCAGCCCGTCAGTATGTAGGATGTATATACACACACACACACAATCCAATTCATGTAAAGTACAGCCCGGCAGGATGTAGGATGTATATATACACAGACACAATCCAATTCATGTAAAGTGCAGTCCGGCAGTATGTAGGATGTATATATACACACACACACACACACACAATCCAATTCATGTAAGGTGCAGCCCGGCAGTATGTAGGATGTATATACACACAGACACAATCCAATTCATGTAAAGTGCAGCCCGGCAGTATGTAGGATGTATATACACACACACACACACACACAATCCAATTCATGTAAAGTGCAGCCCGGCAGTATGTAGAATGTATATACACACACACACACACACAATCCAATTCATGTAAAGTGCAGCCCAGCAGTTTGTAGGATGTATATACACACAGACACAATCCAATTTATGTAAAGTGCAGCCCGGCAGTATGTAGGATGTATATACACACAGACACAATCCAATTCATGTAAAGTGCAGCCTGGGAGTATGTAGGATGTATATACACACACACACACACACAATCCAATTCATGTAAAGTGCAGCCTGGCAGTATGTAGGATGTATACACACACACACACAATCCAATTCATGTAAAGTGCAGCCCAGCAGTATGTAGGATGTATATACACAGACATAATCCAATTCATGTAAAGTGCAGCCCGGCAGTATGTAGGATGTATATACACACAGACACAATCCAATTCATGTAAAGTGCAGCCCGGCAGTATGTAGGATGTATATACACACACACACACAATCCAATTCATGTAAAGTACAGCCCGGCAGGATGTAGGATGTATATATACACAGACACAATCCAATTCATGTAAAGTGCAGCCCGGCAGTATGTAGGATGTATATACACACAGACACAATCCAATTCATGTAAAGTGCAGCCTGGGAGTATGTAGGATGTATATACACACACACACACACACAATCCAATTCATGTAAAGTGCAGCCTGGCAGTATGTAGGATGTATACACACACACACACAATCCAATTCATGTAAAGTGCAGCCCAGCAGTATGTAGGATGTATATACACAGACATAATCCAATTCATGTAAAGTGCAGCCCGGCAGTATGTAGGATGTATATACACACAGACACAATCCAATTCATGTAAAGTGCAGCCCGGCAGTATGTAGGATGTATATACACACACACACACAATCCAATTCATGTAAAGTACAGCCCGGCAGGATGTAGGATGTATATATACACAGACACAATCCAATTCATGTAAAGTGCAGTCCGGCAGTATGTAGGATGTATATATACACACACACACACACACAATCCAATTCATGTAAGGTGCAGCCCGGCAGTATGTAGGATGTATATACACACAGACACAATCCAATTCATGTAAAGTGCAGCCCGGCAGTATGTAGGATGTATATACACACACACACACACACACACACAATCCAATTCATGTAAAGTGCAGCCCGGCAGTATGTAGGATGTATATACACACACACACACACAATCCAATTCATGTAAAGTGCAGCCCAGCAGTTTGTAGGATGTATATACACACAGACACAATCCAATTTATGTAAAGTGCAGCCCGGCAGTATGTAGGATGTATATACACACAGACACAATCCAATTCATGTAAAGTGCAGTCCGGCAGTATGTAGGATGTATATACACACACACACACAATCCAATTCATGTAATGTGCAGCCCGGCAGTTTGTAGGATGTATATACACACAGACACAATCCAATTCATGTAAAGTGCAGCTCGGCAGCATGTAGGATGTATGTACACAAACACAATCTAATTCATGTAAAGTGCAGCCTGGCAGTATGTAGGATGTATATACACACACACACAATCCAATTCATGTAAAGTGCAGCTCGGCAGCATGTAGGATGTATGTACACACACACACAATCCAATTCATGTAAAGTGCAGCCTGGCAGTATGTAGGATGTATATACACACACACACAATCCAATTCATGTAAAGTGCAGCCTGGCAGTATGTAGGATGGATATACACACAGACACAATCCAATTCATGTAAAGTGCAGTCCGGCAGTATGTAGGATGTATATACACACAGACACAATCCAATTCATGTAAAGTGCAGCCCGGCAGTATGTAGGATGTATATACACACACACACACACAATCCAATTCATGTAAAGTGCAGCCTGGCAGTATGTAGGATGTATATACACAAACACAATCCAATTCATGTAAAGTGCAGCCCGGCAGTATGTAGGATGTATATACACAGACATAATCCAATTCATGTAAAGTGCAGCCCGGCAGTATGTAGGATGTATATACACACAGACACAATCCAATTCATGTAAAGTGCAGCTCGGCAGTATGTAGGATGTATATACACACACACACAATCCAATTCATGTAAAGTGCAGCCCGGCAGTATGTAGGATGTATATACACACACACACACACAATCCAATTCATGTAAAGTGCAGCCCGGCAGTATATAGGATGTATATACACAGACACACACACACAATCCAATTCATGTAAAGTGCAGCTCGGCAGTATGTAGGATGTATGTACAGCCCACCTCCTGCTTTGCATTGATTTGCTGTCTGTTCGGCTGGGGCACCGAGTAGGGTTGCCACCTTCAGAAAAATACCGGCCTTGGGACTGCCACCATAGACTTAACATTGGCCTCCAGCCAATTTTTTACCGGAGTGCCGGTAAAATACCGGCCAGGTGGCAACCCTAGCACCGAGGCATTTTCACCCTACCTGCCACAGAGGGAATATTTGATTAACCACTATTTGGATGCACCCCATGCTGTGTTTATATATTTGGGAAAGTTTACAACCTTATTTCTATAAGACTATAAGACAGTCAAGTAGAAAAGCCCATAAGCTAGTGTAGGAGGGTTTAAAAGCTTGTTTCACTAGTGTAGAATCTGCTCTAATGTAGGAGGATTTAGAACCTTACTACTCTAGTCTAGAGGGGTATAGAACCTTACTTCTCTAAGTGTAAGAGAGTTAGGACAGCCCAGAACCTTCAGCTCTAGTGTCGGACAGCCCAGAACCTTCAGCTCTAGTGTAGGACAGCCCAGAACCTTCAGCTCTAGTGTAGGACAGCCCAGAACCTTCAGCTCTAGTGTAGGACAGCCCAGAACCTTCAGCTCTAGTGTAGGACAGCCCAGAACCTTCAGCTCTAGTGTAGGACAGCCCAGAACCTTCAGCTCTAGTGTAGGACAGCCCAGAACCTTCAGCTCTAGTGTCGGACAGCCCAGAACCTTCAGCTCTAGTGTCGGACAGCCCAGAACCTAATTTATGAAGTGTATGCGATTACCAGAACCTTATTCCTGTAATACAGTAGTGTAGATAGATCTAGGACACTTCTTCGCAGCTGCTTCACCCCTGACTGTTCAGAGCGTCAGTTTGAATGCTGAACGATCAGCCCTGAACAGCAGCTCTTACAAACGTACCCGCCCAATAAATGAACCCCCCGGACCCTTATACTAAATTAACCCCCCAAACCCTTATACTAAATTAACCCCCCAAACCCTAATACTAAAATTAACCCCCCAAACCCTAATACTAAAATTAACTCCCCCCGAACCCTAATACTAAATTTACCCCCCCCCCCCCCCGAGCCCTAATATTAAAATCAACCTAAATACTAATGCTACCACCCCCCAATAATAGTTACCTTCAGCGATCCCGCAATGAACCGTCTTCGCGATGAACCGGCCATGCAGCCGCGATGAACCCTCCCATCCCTGTGTAGATCCCTTTTTTAGTCTCTGCACTAAAGCACTGTACATACCTGTGCAGCCGTCCACTCCCAAATTCTTGCATTTCTACCCTGACACTGCGGGGGACAGCTAACCTTTTATGTCCTATAATTGCTGCAATGATGACATCACACAGCCAGTAAAAAATCCTGCAGCTCTGCTCCGAGCTATCCAGCATGCTTACCATTATTTCTGTAAAGAAAGATCCCCAGTGGATCAGCGTGCCAAGCGGAGAATGCTGCCCCCCTCGTTGCTGCAAATATAGCACATAGTATATATCATACCTGGTTTATATACTTATGTGTATAATGTATAGCTATAATAGTGCTAATTAGTAATAACACCTATATTAAATGCCAAGTCATTTCCGAAAACGTTATTTTTGTGTGTGGAGGAGTTAAGCATTGCTTTGCACAGGAGAGAGCATAAACGATGCAATATACCCACTATGCCCAAGGAATTATGGCCCCGAAGTACAGGTTTGAGGTTAGACATATTTTTTTTCCTGTTTAATAATAATTTTTAAAAAAAAACTACTGAATGGAGTTAAACATTGATGGGAGGTAAAAAAATAAGTTGACAGACATTTTTAATAACTTTCCAGTAAACTAAATAAACTTTTCTCAATACTGCAGAGCGGTTGAAGACTGGCAGGATTAGCGCACACACCCCTCCAGTGCTCTTCCGGGGATATCTGATGTATACTTGCGGTAAGTAACTCAAACTTTTACTGTGACGTGTCCAATCATTAGTTGGACACGCAGTAGTGTATCTTTCACACAAGGCAAACAAGGCACTCGCCTAGGGCGGCACTTTGCCAGGGGGCGGCACTTTGCCAGGGGGCGGCACTTTGCCAGAGGGTGTTAAAACATACTTCTGGTGCTTCAAACATTTTCGCTCCCTCCCCCACCGTTCAGCAAGCTTTAGCTCCTTCCAATTAATCAGGGTGATGGGAGGCATGTAATGGACGTGGTGGGGGCATGTAATGGGGTGATTGGGCATTTAATGTGTGTGTACAATGTGGGTGATGGGCATGTCGTCGGTGTGCAACGTGGGTGATAATGCATGTCGTAGGTGTGCAACGTGGGTAGGGGGTATCTGAATTCTGTCTGCCTAGGGCAGCACAAAACCAAGATACACCATTGTGGATACGTCCCGCAGTCCTGATATCATTCTGTGGTGTTTGCTAAAATGCTTACTGCGCATGCGCACTAGCACTGGCGATTTGAGATACCGCGCCACACGCGACCTCCCAAGCTCCGCCTCCCATGCATCCCGATTCGCTGGGAAAGAAGTTGGGCGGTATGGATCTGGCGTACAACATTGCAATTGGTCACTTAGCAGTAAACACAACTCCCCCAACTATTAATCTCCCAGATCAGACGAGAAGTGATTTGAATTGATAATTATAATGGCTCTCTGCTTGAGTGCTCTTGCCAAAAAAAAACATGTATAATTTATTACTCACCTGCACACAATTAAACTGACTGCTGCCTGAATAAATAAGCTTTGCTGTGATTTGGCAAATGGACTAACACTAAGGTAAGGTGTAGCACAGTATTGAACGTGTTACACAATATTTTACATTAGTTACGTTCTATATATCTGATAACTATACCTTACCACCTCCTGTGACTGGCGGGGAAAGTAGGGGACTGGGTGGCCCACACAGGGCACCTAACCACCTACGGCTGGCCCTGCACATGCTGACAGTAAGCTCTGCCTCAGCTGTGAGACAGAGCTGGGAGTAAACCTGCGTGTATCAGTAAAGATACACATTACGTTACATTAACATTAGTTTTTATAGCGCCAACAATGTACATGTCACTAGGTACAGAGCATAGAGGGGGACTACATACTATGTTAAATGAACAGGGACAGACTGATACACGAGGAAGTGAAGCTTGCCCGCAGAGCTTACAATCTAGGGGACACGTTGGGTTTACTTAGCACAGGTGACACCAAGTTTTCAACTTTTGCTTTAATTGCTTCAAAATAAAACCAGAACTTTTTTTTTAAGTTAGTTGAGATGTCCTGCTCCCTACCCTCACTTTAGAGATCAGCTCCCATTCAATGATTGAGTTTCTTCTCTGGTCCAAGTGGTTTGAGCTCTCAATGGCTGTACCTCGTCTGACAAGCGATTTTTGAGTCTGCAGTTTCCAGCTCCTACAAGCTTCTGGGAGATACGGTTCACATGTGGGTTATTGCTGTCAGAATAATGATTCAAGTTGCTCTATGTGCTGACTGTCCCATAGTTGATCATTATACATAACCCCCAGTGGTCCAAGACCAACCTCAAATGTATATATCAAATCTTGCTATGGAGCTTGGCGAGAACGCGCTTTTGGCTAGCAAAATCAGGACTGTCCCGTGCAGGATAACCTATGGGGCATCAGTGGTCTGATTTCCTTGATAATGTTGGCTTTTACTACTTCCTTTGGCATGCACTACAAAGTACCTACTACTCTTTCTGTGAAATAATAGCATCTCATTCTCACCCTCCATGTTCCACCCTTTCGCCTTGTCCACACTCTCTATAAAGTGCCCCGAGCAGTGTCGCTTTATGAAGGGTCCGTACTGTATTAAGATTACAGAAACTGTATGACGTCGACAGCAGATGTCTGCTCTGCTTGTCCCCCACTGGCCACGTGGTGTTCTAATTTGGAACCCTGACCCGCTGATCCGTACTGGGCCAGTAAAAGGTTAACATAATTTTGGTGGCACATGCTACCAAGGGTTTCCACGGCACATGTATTATGCCTTTTTAGAGGTAATAATTTTTTTTGTTCTTTAGAAACCGGTTTTTCTGTAAACTGAAGGCACACCAGGAAAAATGTTTATAGGCACTAATGGGGAGAGTTTATTCCTGGCTCATACTGCTAGGCGTGGCTTCCCAGACAATGAGAATTAAAGGTCAGCCTGAGAGTAGCTGTGCCAATTCACAGGGCTTTAAACCTAAACGCAGTCCAATTCTGCAGAAATCATACAATCTGAGTGCCGAGAACGACCTCCATCCGGTTTGATTCGTCCCTACGCGTTTCATGACCTGTTTATTTATTTTTTTGTTTCCTTCACAGTATAATATAATTTACTGTTGAAAAACAATGCCAGGCACTGGTTAGCACCACGGGGAAGCGAGGTGCCCTGGGAAGCGAAACAACAACACTACACCCCTCCTATGTGTACAAACTATGTACAGTCAGGTCCATAAATATTGGGACATCGACACAATTCTAATCTTTTTGGCTCTATACACCAACACAATGGGTTTGAAATAAAACAAACAAGATGTGCTTTAACTGCAGACTTTCAGCTTTAATTTGAGGGTATTTACATCCAAATCAGGTGAACGGTGTAGGAATTACAACAGTTTGTATATGTGCCTCCCACTTTTCAAGGGACCAAAAGTAATGGGACAATTGGCTGCTCAGCTGTTCCATGGCCAGGTGTGTGTTATTCCCTCATTATCCCATTTTACAAGGAGCAGATAAAAGGTCCAGAGTTCATTTCAAGTGGGCTATTTGCATTTGGAATCTGTTGCTGTCAACTCTCAATATGAGATCCAAAGAGCTGTCACTATCAGTAAAGCAAGCCATCATTAGGCTGAAAAAAAACAAAACAAACCCATCAGAGAGATAGCAAAAACATTAGGTGTGGCCAAATCAACTGTTTGGAACATCCTTAAAAAGAAAGAACGCACCGGTGAGCTCAGCAACACGGAAGACCCGGAAGACCACGGAAAACAACTGTGGTGGATGACCGAAGAATTCTTTCCCTGGTGAAGAAAAACACCCTTCACAACAGGTTGGCCAAATCAAGAACACTCTCCAGGAGGTAGGTGTATGTGTGTCAAAGTCAACAATCAAGAGAAGACTTCACCAGAGTGAATACAGAGGGTTCACCACAAGATGTAAACCATTGGTGAGCCTCAAAAACAGGAAGGCCAGATTAGAGTTTGCCAAAGAACATCTAAAAAAGCCTTCACAGTTCTGGAACAACATTCTATGGACAGATGAGACCAAGATCAACTTGTTGATGAGAAGAGAAGAGTATGGAGAAGGAAAGGAACTGCTCATGATCCAAAGCATACCACCTCATCAGTGAAGCATGGTGGTGGTAGTGTCATGGCGTGGGCATGTATGGCTGCCAATGGAACTGGTTCTCTTGTATTTATTGATGATGTGACTGCTGACAAAAGCAGCCGGTTGAATTCTGAAGTGTTTCGGGCAATATTATCTGCTCATATTCAGCCAAATGCTTCAGAACTCATTGGACGGCGCTTCACAGTGCAGATGGACAATGACCCGAAGCATACTGCAAAAGCAACCAAAGAGTTTTTTTTAAGGGAAAGAAGTGGAATCTTATGCAATGGCCAAGTCAATAGAAACATAGAATGTGTCGGCAGATAAGAACCATTCGGTCCATCTAGTCTGTCCCCCGTTCCCGGTCTTATAGCTAGGATAGCCTTGTGTCTATCCCACGCATGCTTAAAATCCTTGACTGTGTTTACCTCTACCACTTCTGCTGGAAGGCTATTCCATACATCCTCTACCCTCTCAGTAAAGTAATACTTCCTAATATTACTTTTAAATCGTTGCCCCTCTAATTTAAGACTATGTCCTCTAGTTGTGGTAGTTTTTCTTCTTTTAAATATACTCTCTTCCTTTACTGTGTTGATTCCCTTTATGTATTTAAATGTTTCTATCATATCCCCCATCTCGTCTTTCCTCCAAGCTATACATGTTAAGAACCTTTAACCTTTCCTGGTAAGTTTTATCCTTCAACCCATGAACCAGTTTAGTAGCCCTTCTCTGAAGTCTCTCCAAAGTATCAATATCCTTCTGGAGATACGGTCTCCAGTACTGTGTACAATACTCCAAGTGAGGTCTCACCAGTGCTCTGTACAATGGCATGAGCACTTCCCTCGTTCTACTGCTAATACCTCTCCCTATATAACCAAGCATTCTGACCTGAATCCGATTGAGCTTGCATTTCACTTGATGAAGACAAAACTGAAGGGAAAATGCCCCAAGAACAAGCAGGAACTGAAGACGGTTGCAGTAGAGGCCTGGCAGAGCATCACCAGGGATGAAACCCAGCGTCTGGTGATGTCTATGCGTTCCAGACTTCAGGCCGTAATTGACTGCAAAGGATTTGCAGCCATGTATTAAAAAAGTGAAAGTTTGATTTATGACTATTAATCTGTCCCATTACTTTTGGTCCCTTAAAAAGTGGGAGGCACATATACAAATTGTTGTAATTCCTACACCGTTCACCTGATTTGGATGTAAGTACCCTCAAATTAAAGCTGAAAGTCTGTAGTTAAAGCACATCTTGTTTGTTTCATTTCAAACCCATTGTGTTGGTGTATAGAGCCAAAAAGATTAGAATTGTGTCGATGTCCCAATATTTATGGACCTGACTGTATATGGGCAGTACTGACACCCCTAAGTTCTTACAGTTATTTATTATATATGTATATATATGGCAATGTAGTGTTGATTTAGTATGTTGAAAAACAGGTTGGCAAATGTCAAATTATTTATCATATCTTAATATATGCAAAGCTAAGTTAGTCAGACCAGGAATATTGTTGGGATGAAGACTGAGTAAGGGTTAGGCATGGTTATTACATATACAGAACATTGAAGACCAAATTGTAATGTCTATTTTTCTTCCTGTAGATCCGGAATACTTTACTTTATCTGCCAAGGCTCTATATTGCAGGGCTTGACAAATGTAATATGATTTTAGGAGCCAGCAAAAAAATGTAGGAGCCAGACAATCACGCATGCATACACGCAATTCATTAACACACACGCCTACTTCAAATATATACACACACACCTACTTTACATCTACACAAATATCCAAACACCTCACACACACCTACTTTATATTTACACAAATATCCAAACACCTCACACACACCCCTACTTTACATATACACATATATCCAAACACCTCACACACACCTACTTTACATATACACATATATCCAAACACCTCACACACACCTACTTTACATTTACACATATATACAAACCTCACACACACCTACTTTACATATACACATATATACAAACACCTCACACACACACCTACTTTACATATACACAAATATCCAAACACCTCACACACACCTACTTTACATGTACACATATACACAAACACCTCACACACACCTACTTTACATGTACACATATACACAAACACCTCACACACACCTACTTTACATGTACACATATACACAAACACCTCACACACACCTACTTTACATTTACACATATATACAAACCTCACACACACCTACTTTACATATACACATATATACAAACACCTCACACACACACCTACTTTACATGTACACATATATACAAACACCTCACACACACCTACTTTACATATACACATATATACAAACACCTCACACACACCTACTTTACATGTACACATATATACAAACACCTCACACACACCTACTTTACATGTACACATATATACAAACACCTCACACACACCTACTTTACATGTACACATATATACAAACACCTCACACACACCTTCTTTACATATACACAAACACCCACCCACCTCACACAGTCTTTTCTTGGTGTGTGTGTGTGTTTGTACACCCCCCCCCCCCCCCCCCCTCCGTGGTGCAGCATGTCTTCCTATATCGGCCTGCTGAGTGCCAGGATGTCACGTGACGTCACCCGGCACTCAGACACACGTTGCGCGAGGGGGCGGAGCTTGCAGTCTGTGCCATCCGCACAGACTTTACCCCCCTCGCGCTCCAAATTTTTTTCGGATGGCAGCGGCAAGGGGACAAGGGAGGGTAACTTCACCCAGGCGCCAGGTCTCATTTCCTGGTCGCCATGGTGACCTGGCGCCTGGGGTTTGTCGAGCCCTGCTATATTGTATTACTCACTTTATTTACCAGGATATGGGCCGCCAGCTGCAGCCCTCCAGAGTCGTCTGTCCTGGCCCATTCTCTCTAACTGGTTCACGCTGTAGCCCATCTTTTTGGGGTCGGCCTCAAAGTCTCGTCGCCATTTGAGTTACTTGAACGGCCTCTTCTCTGCTTCCCATGAGGGTACCACTGTCTGGTAATGTCAGTTGGCTGATTGGGTGGCGTGTGCCTTATCCAGCCTCATTTTCTCTTTTTGATTTCTTCCTTCGCTGGGATTTGGCAAGTTCTCTCCCAAAGGTTGGTGTTGGAAGACTCCAATTATTCTTGCAGTTTCTTTTTCTATTCCCGTTCTCTGTCTTCCTTCTCCATTCCGCCAATCTTTCCTCCGATCCTCCCATCTTTCCTCCATTCCTGCTGTCTAAAGCGAGCAGACAGCAGGACAGAGACTTGATTAGAGTCGGGTCATGGTGAGTATGTAGCAGTTGAGGTTCAAGTGCAAAAATCCTAAAATGACCCCCTAAACCCTTCTACTAACCCTAGTATTAGTACTAACCCTAGTACTAACCCCTCAAACTAACCCTAAAACTAACCCCTAACACTAGTACTAGTACCAACCCTAATACTAACCCCTATTCCTAACTCTAAAACTAACCCTAGTACTAGTACCAACCCTAATACTAACCCCATATTCCTAACTCTAAAACTAACCCTAGTACTAGTACCAACCCTAATACTAACTCTAAAACTAACCCTAGTACTAGTACCAACCCTGATACTAACTCTAAAACTAACCCTAGTACTAGTACCAACCCTAATACTAACTCTAAAACTAACCCTAGTACTAGTACTTACCCTAAAACCAACCCCCACTACTAACCCTAAATCTAACACCCTAATCCTCACTCTAAAACTAACCAATAATACTTACTCTAAAACTAACCCTAAATCTAACGCCTAATCCTAACTCTGAAACTAACCCCTAATACTAACCCCTAACTCTCTAAAACGAACCAAAGTACTAATCCTAACCCTAAACGAACGAGTCGTGTGTGACAAAAGAGCCGCACTGAAACAGCCATGATAAACAGTCCCATACCGGCCTGGTAGAGTTTTTAAAGTATTTTTCTTAAAAAAAAAAAGAAGGAAGACTTTTGGAAAATGTCCCCAAAGGCATGAGTTACATATGGAAGAGTTACAGAATGACTGCATGGAAACATTACACGCCAAGCAGTTAAGTCAAAAGTATGTTAAGGTCACTAAGGTTAGACATACATGTGGGTGTGTATTATGTATACAGAGACCTAACTGAGTACAAAATCACGTGGCAGGAAAAAAGGTCTAAAAATGTTTCTTTATTAAGTACCTTTGGGGGAAATGGGTTCAGGTGGGGGATGGCCAAAAACACGATTAGAGGGGATAGAGGCTCAACAGAGAAGAAACAAGAGAGGTGAGAGGTGGGGGTAAGGTGGTAATAAGTGCCATCATGGTGTCTGCTAAAATGCCCTGGGTTAATTTTTAAAACTTTGTATTTAAGAAAATCCTCCCCCGTGGGACATTGAAATGAGAGAGTTTTATGTACTTTGGAGTGAACTCCGCATGCTATCTTCTGAATAAGACCCCACTATATGATACTGCTTTATTTCAGTGGGGTAGAGAGCTGCTAGATTTAATCCTGTAAATCGGTAGGGGATCTACTGGTGAATCTGTGGAATCTCTTAGATGATCCAGCAAGAAGCCACAGGTCAGAAGTGAAGAAATGACATGCTATCACTTGAAAGAAATAGAAAAAAATACTCTATATTGTGCCGCTTCTGAAGCTTATACATATTACTAAAGCCTGGGAACTACCTCAGTGTTGAAGAAATAGCCGTAAAAATGACAAAAAATGGAGTACAAAAAAAGCATGGCGGCTTTGATCTTAAATATTGTTTATACTATGACATCTGATCTATACATTGTGTTCACAGAATTTCAAGCAAATGCATAAATTAGGAGAACAATGTGTCTCCTGTTTATGACATCATCCGTGGCTTGATATGCAAATTAACTCACTTCTCATTGAAAACCAGTTCATTTGCATATCAAGCCACAGGTGATGTCATAGACATGAGACGCCACAGACACGTTTAATCAGTAGTTTGACGTATACGTTTTTCTTGCATGCATGCTCATATAATGTATAGATCATCATAGTTGCCAACATCGGCCATTTTTCCAGGGACATAAATTTGTTCCACATGCTGCAGAAAGAGCATGCAAAGTGCAGCCCGGCAGTATGAAGGATGGATATACGCACAGACACAAACCAATTGATTAATCAGGGTGGAGATCTCATAGGACCTACCCTGATTAATTAATTGGATTGGATCTGTGCGTATATCCATCCTACATACTGCCGGGCTGCACTTTGCATGCTCTTTCTGCAGCATGTGGAAGAAATATGTGTCCCTGGAAACATGGCCAATGTTGGCAACTATGTATCATTCTTTTTAAACAATGTATAGGTGATGCAGCCCTGTGTGTTCTCCAGTTATCAGGCACATATGATCATATTACTTGCTCATTTTACCTTTCTGCTACCTTTTCAGAAACCTCCCAAGATGTTAACCAGTCACGCCCTTGTCAAAACCATTGCAAAATTTGCACTTTAACACCTGCCCAGCAGTGAAGTGTGCTATTTCCTTCTTAGAACATGTCTTTATTGCAGGATCAGCACATTAACCCAGTTCTCATCCTAAGCTTTACAGTGCATCCTGCCTGTCCATTGACAATAGACTGTGCATAGAACTGAGCAGGTGTTGGTTTCACATCCTGCTGCAGGACATGTCACATCACACAATGCCTGGCCTGTTCACACCTGACCGGGAACAACGGCAGAGAATAACCGGATCTATATCCTGGTCCAGTGATGGAATCTGGCCACTCTGCAGACTCCAGAGCTGCTGGATGCGGATGGGAACTTGTTCTTCCAGACAGGGAAACGTAGAAGGGTCTACCCCTTAAAGAGAGCTTTGCAGGGAATTCAGACAGGATTTTCAAACTTTAAGCCCAAAGTAGCCGAGTTGGAAAAAATTCTCCCATTCAGCTGTACTGGAGAGTTTTTCCCACTCGTCTACATTGGCCTGAAGTTTGAAATTCCCATCTCCATGACCTCCGAGCCTCTCTTTATTGATTAAATCCTAGAATGTGTCGGCAGATAAGAACCATTGGGCCCATCTAGTCCACCCAAGAAGATATATCATTTTATTTTCTCTCTTTCATCCATCCCCCTTACTTATTATATCTAGTATAGCGTTATGTCTATTCCATGCATGCTCAATGTCTCCCACTGTATTGACCTCAACCACCTCCGCTGGAAGGCTATTTCATGCATCTACCCTCTAGTCAATTAATACTTCCTGATTTTACTCCTAAACCTTTACCCCTCTAGCTTAAGATGACATCCTCTTATTCTTGTAAACTTTCTTCTTTTAAAAATACTTCCTTCCTTTACCATGTTAATTCCTTTATTGTATTTAAATGTTTCTATCTTATCACCGCCGTCTCTTCTTTGTTCCAGGTTCCACATACCTAATCTCTCCCAGTAGGTTCTTTTTTAATGTAAATGTATTGTTTTTCAACAATACCATCAAGTATACTTATACCTATAAAGTTCAAGGCAAATGTATATATACAAAACAAGAAAGATACAAATAATCTAGCATAATTAAATGTAACGCAATAAGGAATCCTGCTAGGAGGGGAGCAAGGTAAGTATACAGGCTTTCTATTGTACTGGCCAGAGAATTAATTCAAAAGACATTTAATCTTCTTGGGTTATCTGGGAATGCATTTTAATAATCGTATTGACAATAATATACAATTCCTAGTCCTATATCAAAGTTCTGTCTCACCTCTGTACAATGGTATGAGCACTTCCCTCTTTCTACTGCTAATACCTCTCCCTATACAACCAAGTGTTCTGCTAATACCTCTCCCTATACAACCAAGTGTTCTGCTAATACCCTACACAATCAAGCATTCTGCTAATACCCTATACAATCAAGCATTCTGCTAATACCTCTCCCTATAGAACCAAGCATTCTGCTAATACCTCTCCCTATAGAACCAAGCATTCTGCTAATACCTCTGCCTATGCAACCAAGCGTTCTGCTAATACCTCTCCCTATGCAACCAAGCATTCTGCTAATACATCTCCCTATGCAACCAAGCATTCTGCTAATACCTCTCCCTATAGAACCAAGCATTCTGCTAATACCTCTCCCTATACAACCAAGTATTCTGCTCACTTTTAAGTCCTCTTAATTAATTACCCATAGATCTCTTTCTTCAGATGTTGGCATCGGGAATTGGTTATATAACTTCTACTCTGCCCCTCGGTTTTTACGCCCGGTGTGCATTTTCTTGCATTTCTCCATATTGAAATTCCGATGCTACAGCTCTGACCATTTTTGGAGTCACGGCCCATTTGGCTTGTCCCTCCCTGACATCAACCCTACCATGATTTTGGTCACCCAGTCAGAAAAATCAATAAGATTGGTTTGGCATGATCCCCCTGACTTCTCACACTTTGGGAATTTTGCCCCTCATGTTGGCACCTAAGCAAATATAACTTTTACAAGCTTCCCTGCAGTATAGGTGTCCAGGAGGAACTAATTAATTAAGGAAGGGTTCCAATCCTTGATATCCTTCTGAAACTATTAGAATTCTGAATAATGCTGGACAAAACAACAATATATAATACATCTTCCGAAAAAAAAATCTGGAAAGTATAAGCAAGGATCAGACACACAGACCACCCAAGCTTAAATCTATGTCCTCAGTTTTTGTCTGACCACCGACAAAGACCACAAAACTACCCCCCATCCAAAGAAGACCCTTTCTATTTACTTTTACTCTCAAAGGAAAGTGACAAAGGCAAAGATTAATGGATCTACAATGAGTTACAGCTAAGCCAGGGGATCACATCCCCAGTTTCTCCATAGAATGCTTATTTTAAAAAAAATGTACATATCCTGATAACATAACATAACATAGCAAGTTTCTGGGACTACATTATCCATGGTGACTGTAAAAAAAAATCCAGGCTTTTGGAAAAGAGTGGTGAAACCCCCAAAACATAAGTGGGCTTCTGTGGGATAAGACATTGTGGTGGAGGGTCCCGTGTCTCTCTCTGGGGGTGGGGCAGTTCATCGCGGCTACATTAAAGCAGCCGTTTCACCATCCGCTCTCGTGCGAGACGCCATCGCGGGACAGTTCATCACGGGGGTCGCTGAAAGTGAATATTAATAGGGGTTAATTTTAGTATTGGGTTCGGGGGTTTCGTTTTTGTATTAGGATTTGGGGGTGTCACTTTTAGGGGGGGCATTTATTAAGGGGGAGGGTTAAGTTATTGGGGGGTGTACATTTGTAAGCACTGAACGGTCAGAGCTTACATAGCCGCGATGAAGCAGCCGCGTTCATATTCACCGCTGACAGTTCGGCGGTCAAACTTTTGCCGCGCTGAACTGTCAGCGGTGAAGCAGCCGCGAAGAAGTGTCCCAGATCCTGTCTTTACATTTTCCTGCTTACTCCACATTTTTAATATTCATCCCGGGGCGGGGGGGGGGGGGGGGGGGGTGATATTTAAATATTTGATTTAAAGCGGAGCTGTTCTATTAAAAGTAAACAAAAAAAATCAGAACAATTATTTGCTTTTCATTTTGCATATTCCAGAACCCCACATAATGTAAAGTAGATAAAAACCAGTAGATCTGCTTCTCAGTTTTTTTGTTTTCTCAAACTCTCCCTATCTCCTAAAAAAAAATTGCTTACAAAGTCTACTTATGACTCTTGAAATAGCAACAGTCCTGCCTATCTCTCCAACCCCTCCTTATTGGGGGGATGGGAGACTTCATCGCGGCTGTTTCTGTGCAGCCGCTTCACCGCCGACTCTGCACCACAAGACAGCTCGTCGCGGGAGGTTTCATCGCTAAAGGTGAGTTTATTTCAGTATTTTAGCTATTTTAGTTTATTTTAGTAAGAGTGGATAGAATTAGGGTTTAGGGGGTTAGAATTAGTTTTTAGGCTTCGGGGTTAATTTTAGTATTAGGGTTCGGGGGTTAGTATTAGGGTTTAGGGGGTTAGTATTAGGGTTTAGGGAGTTAGTATTAGGGTTTGGGGGGTTAGTATTAGGGTTTAGGGAGTTAGTATTAGGGTTTAGGGAGTTAGTATTAGGGTTTAGGGGGTTAGTATTAGGGTTTGGGGGTTAGTATTAGGGTTTGGGGGTTAGTATTAGGGTTCGGGGGTTAGTATTGGTGTTCGGGGGTTAGTATTGGGGTTTAGGGGGTTAGTATTACGGTTTAGGGGGTTAGTATTACGGTTTAGGGGGTTAGTATTACGGTTTAGGGGGCTAGTATTTGGGTTCCGGGGTTAGTATTCGGGTTCGGGGGTAAGTATTAGGGGTCGGGGGTTAGTATTAGGGTTTAGGGGGTTAGTATTAGGGTTTGGGGGTTAGTATTTGGGTTTAGGGGGTTAGTATTAGGGTTTGGGGGTTAATTTTAGTATTGGGGTTAATTTTAGTATTGGGGTTTTGGGGGGCACTAGGGGGCACTAATAACTTTATTGGGGGGGTATTTGCTTTTTACTTTTACATTTGTAAGAGCTGACCGTTCAGCGCTGAACTGTCAGCTCTTACATATCCGCGTCCACGATGAAACGGCCGCGTTATTCTTCATTGCTGACAGTTCAGCGTTCTAACTGCCCCGCTGAACTGTCAGGGATGAAGCCGCGGCGATGAAGTGTCCTAGACCCATCCCGTATTGGATGTCACTGAATTTAGAAGCCCCGTAGAAATGATTTTAAATGTAAAACTACAAGAGAACTATACATTGTTTTAAAGTAAAAAATACATAAGTGCATTTCATTTTTTTTTTTTATTCAAAACATGTACAATATACAGAAAATAAGCTTGGTGGAAGTATACATTTTTTTTTTTGGAAGGTACTGACCCAGAATCCTGTGAAATCAATGTTTTGCAAGAAATGTAATCCTAGGTATTTGAGTGGAGCCCAGAAAGAATTGAATGATTCTGATTGGCCGTCCTACTGGGAGCCTGGGGCAATTTTACACAGCTATTCAAGAGAAACTACTGCCCCTTTTAATAATACTGCTTATAACAGAGTATGTGTGTGACTATGGATTGCCTACATGTGGTGAAGCAGGCAACCTCTCTACTGCCAAATATACGGCATGAGGGCCAGTCAATACGTCTATAGGAAGAAAATGTAGCTACAGAGCATAGAGGGGGACTACATACTAAGTTAGATGAACCGACTGATCACAAGCTTACAATCTAGAGTCAGTGATGGACTTGAGACACATTAATTTGAATATAGAGCCACAGGTGATAATCTGGAGACACCACAGACCTACTTCTCTGCTTGGAATTCTGCTTACACAATGTATAGATTTTTTTTTTAATTTTTTTTTTTTTTAGATACTCTACATTCACAGCAGTGGTGACTTGCTCACCATGCAGGTTTTGGTATACCCCCGTGCCCCTTGTTGTCACCTTTTAATGTAGACGTTTGGGGCAAAGATGACACTCGTAAGTTGTTTGAGAGCAAATATGTCAGTGACGAGCTGTTGGGGGGGGAAGTATATCACTGACCAGCTGTATGGGGACAGAGATGGCACCGACAAGCTGCTGGGCGACAGGGATAACCGAGGTGTATTGTAGAGAGGAATGGAGCAAATAAAGATTGAGGAGGGTGCATGAGTTAAGCCTGGCCTAGAGCAGCAAAAATATCTAAATACGCCTTTGATTTACAGTATAAATGATATTTAGGTATGTCCCTTCAAACATTGCTATATACGGTATATCAGAGGTAAGCAGTCAGTTCCTAGCCACTTCCGTCAGGGTCACAAATATAAAAATACATTGAAAAGGCAGGAATGAGTGGTTGAGATTACACTTGTTTTTTTTTTGTCTTTTTTTCGTTTGGCCTTCAATATTTGAAGTTTATTGGCTCTTTCAGGATTGTTAACAGGTAAAAATAAATTTGCGTAAACAACACAGCAGAGGTTGAGTTTGTTTGAAAACCCCACACAGAAATGGCTGCCATGTCATGGAAAATTCCATAGTCCCTCAGTGACCCTGGGGCCATTTTGTATAGTAATTAGGAAGAATCAAGTAATTGCGAGAGTAATGTCAAGTTACGGTGGCAGACGTCGTGTGGCTTACAAATAGTGTCGCCACCCAGACTGGATTTACAATAATGTATTGTTATTTCGGATAACAATACATTTTCGCCAATGAGACATATCAAAGCCTCTCGGCTCTCATGAAATCCAGTACTATCAATGTAAATAATGGATAGAGCAAATAAATCACCGTTACTGTGATGGGAGGCATCGTTGGGAACCTGCCGTTGGCGTGTCAGGCCTGCACACGTGCAATTGTATAACCCTTCATGGTTGTGGGGGAATCCGGGCATGCATGGAAAGGCTATATCACAGCTTAAGGGGGCTGGACACTGAATAAACTGTTTTGTGCTTTTATTCTGACAGGGGTGTGTCGAATTTGGAACTTGTGGCAAAATCCGCAAAACATTATTGTATAATGTAGAGAATAAAAATTAAAAAAAAAAAGATTGAAAATGAGCTGAATTAGTAGAATTGCAAGCAAATGCCTACAATGTGTCTGTGTAGTCTCCTGCTGATGACATCATCACCAGTGGCCTGAGATGAAAATGACACATTTCCCATTGAAAACCAGTTCATTTGCATACCGTGCCACAGGTGATGCGCAGGAGACTCCACAGACACATTTTTCTCCTAATTTAGGCATTTGCTTGCAGTTTTGCTGATTGTATAATGTATAGCTCATTTTTAGAGTTGAGCGGACACCTGGATGTTCGGGTTCGGCTGGTTCGGCTAAACTTCGGAAAAAAGTCCGGGTTCGGGCTCCAACTTGACCCCCAACCTGCACCCCATTGAAGTCAATGGGAACACGAACTTTTGGCCACTAAAATGCCTCTAAAAAAGTCCTGGAAAGGGCTAGAGGGCTGCAAAAGTCAGTAAAATGTGTCAATTGACCTATTCGTATGAATGGGGACTCTATTTCGGTTTATAGAAAGCCAATAGCATTACATACAATGTAATCGCCGAACCCCAAACTCCAACACGAACATACAGTGGAATGTCCGTGTTCGGGTCCGGGGTCCAAAAACCGTAAAGTTCGGTACGAACCCGAACATTGCGGTTCGGGTTCGCTCAACACTACTCATTTTCAATCATTTTTTGTTCTCCAATTGCACAGTAAAATAATGCTGTCCCTTTAAGACCAGGGTCTGTGAAAGTGACAAGTCCAAATCAACAAGTTTTTTTTGGTGCTTCCAATTGCAGCTAATTGTTTGCTGTGTTACAGGGGATGTAGATAATCTCATTATAACCTGTTTTCTGTCCATTGATATTAAAATGCACTTGCTGCCTCTCACCATTACAATGGGGCATAACAATTGAATCAGAAATCTCCCACCAATTCAGAACAAACCACTTAATAGAGACCAAAATCTGTATTAGATCTTAGAAATTATACACAAATTTCCACAGCCGTTTAGTAAGCCTGGGGCCATTTTTTCACAGCAACTGGGGAGAAACTACTGCCCCTTTAATTAAAGGACAAGTGTAGACAAAAATGTAACTTCTGCTTTATTGCAAGATAAGTAAATGTTTTAAATAGGAATGCTTTAATGAGAGTATCTGCTCCAGGAGGAATTATGATCTGACCCAAGACTCTAAACAACATGGCTGCCCAATAGCAGAGCTACGTGTGACAAAGATGGCTCAAAATGGTTCTTTATTTGGATTATTTCATTAAAACATTGCTATTTAAAATGTCTACACTTGAATCATAGTTGCCAACATCGGCCGTGTTTCCAAGGACACATATTCGTTCCACATGCTGCAGAAAGAGCATGCAAAGTGCAGCCCGGCAGTATGTAGGATGGATATACGCACATAGGGTTGCCACCTGGCCGGTATTTTTCCGGCAGGCCGGTAAAAATTTGGCATCAGGCCAATGTTAAGTCTATGGAGACAGTACCATGGCCGGTATTTTTTTGAAGAAAAGGTGGCAACCCTATACGCACAAACACAATCCAATTAATTAATCATGGTAGGTCCTATGAGATCTCCACCCTGATTAATTAATTGGATTGTGTCTGTGTGTATATCCATCCTACATACTGCCGGGCTGCACTTTGCATGCTCTTTCTGCAGCATGTGGAACAAATATGTGTCCCTGGAAACATGGCCGATGTTGGCAACTATGCTTGATGCAGTCTTTAAATTAAACTTATATGTTGATGTTTTTGCCAACAGTTGCCATCTAAAGGTAAGATGGAAAGCCGGCATTACTTTTGGTTCTGTGGATTTATTCCTTTTTAATAAACCAAAATCAGTTTTAGAGCTGGGTTTGAATCGTCATGGAAATTTCCACTGACTCTTACTGACCCTGGGGCCATTTTGGAAAGTAAATAGGGAAACTCAAGGGATCGTGGGAATAATGTCAGTCTCCAGTGGCAGATATAAACGGCTGATACAACAAAGTGATAAGCACATACCAAAATTGCCTTCAGGCCAATGTTAAGTCTATGGAGACAAAGCCATTTTTTTTTTTGTTTTTAAGGAAAACTACTTACAAAGTAACTTAGAAATGTTCAACAGTTCTTTAAAACACTGTAAAAAAAAACATAACATACAAAGTGCATAGTTGGAAGTTTGTGTTTTTATGGAGTATAATATATTTTTTTGTTGCACTAGGTGTAGCTTTCTGTGTTCTTTTCCAGAGCAGACACCTTACACATATCGCACTTAGTCATAGGAATAAATACAAGAACTTAGTCACAGTCGCCAGACCAACGTAACTTCCTTCGTTAGGTACGGAATTGACTAAATCGGGCCACTAAGCAACTGTTCAAAGGACAATTGTTGCCAAAAAATAAAGTTATGTTTAGTTGAAAAATTGCATTTTAGATAGAATTGCTTTAATAACAGAATGCAACTGAAGTATTTTATTGAGCCCTTTTTGCTTGTTTTGCTCAATCACGGAGCGGACATGTTGATTAGAATCTTGGGTCAGATCTTCCCCCATCTAAGCCAAGATGTCTGCCCCCTGATAGACCTATACAAGCAATAACATACTTTATTTGTGTTGTTTTATTGAAAAAATGCATTGCTTATACTTGAATGCAGTCTTTCAATTAAATAGAACTTCATTTTTTTGCTTCTCCTTTAAGTTACAATGTTGCACTAGGTATAGGTTACAGAGTTCTTTTTTTTTTAATGAGCCTTTTGAGGTGGGTTAGTAGGTAACTATACATTTTAATGCACAAACACAATGGTTTTCTGGTATTTACAACTCGGGGAAAATGAACTTTATTGGAGGTAAATCCACACAGATTGACCTTCAGTCTTAGCAGACAGAGATCAGACCCCTGATGCGTTTCGCACTATGCAGACATTATCATGGGGGGGGGGGGGAATTAAGACATATAGAAACATAGAAACATAAAATGTGTCTGCAGATAAGAACCATTCGGTCCATCTAGTCTGCGCAATTTTTTTTGAGTACTTTTATTAGTCCCCCGTTCTCGGTCTTATAGCTAGGATAGCCTTGTGTCTATCCCACGCATGCTTAAAATCCTTCACTGTGTTTACCTCTACCACTTCTGCTGGAAGGCTATTCCATACATCCACTACCCTCTCAGTAAAGTAATACTTCCTGATATTAATCGTTACCCCTCTAATTTCAGACTATGTCCTCTAGTTGTGGTAGTTTTTCTTCTTTTAAATATACTCTCCTCCTTTACTGTGTTGATTCCCTTTATGTATTTAAATGTTTCTATCATAAACATTTCGCAATCATCATTGCTATTGCTCGCACTTTCAATATGGACCTTACTAAATTAGCCACGAAAGCCTCCACAGGGAACTCCCAAAAAACACCCTCCTTTGGTAGTGAAGCCACAGAGTTCAATTTAAAAATTATAACCTGGATTCTGCAACGATCTATGATTAGGGTTGCCACCTGGCCGGTATTTCACCGGCAGGCCGGTAAAAAATTGGCATCAGGCCAATGTTAAGTCTATGGAGACAGTACCAAGGCCGGTATTTTTTTGAAGAAAAGGTGGCAACCCTATCTATGATTAAATGCTGACTAGCACGAAATGCGTTGGGCAGTTCCTAGTCTGTAACCTGTAGCTGTCTGCTATTGCAGATATATATGGATTGCATTGCTTTTAACATGAATAAATAAAATCTGTGAGTTTTATACCCAAGAACAGTGTTACTGATGTGTGGTTCCTTACCCCAACATGCCACTATGAAGTTGCTACGGTGAAGCCAAAATCAATAAAATTATATTAAAATGCGTTGTCCTAGTTTGCAGTGTTTTATATTCTATAATTACAATATGCACCATTCAGTACCTTTTTGTATAAAGTCACAGTTGAGGTCTGGGCTGATTAACCAATTCATTTTGATAAATAATAATTATGGCATAAAATAATAACTCACACACAGAGACATTGCACTGTCAATCGAACGCCGGGCAGCAATCAATTTGTCGATGAACCCTATGGCCAGGGCCGTTTTATCCAATGGACAATGTGGACCTACCACCCACAGGGGGCCCACAGTCAGGAGGAGTCCCCCCCCCCCCCCTGATTTGGAGAAACTAAATGGACAAAAAAGGTTGGGGGAAGTAAGAGAGCGCAATAATCGGCAGGATCAAGAGTTCCATGTAGAGGGGGAATGGAGTAGGGGTGAGTGAATATAAGACGGGGCAATAGTTTTTCTTCAATCAATCAGGTTTTTTTTTTTTTGTGAAATGCGTAGACCTTTTTCCTAAATGTTGTAAGATTTAAATGAGGGATACCCACTATTAAAAAGCTTTGCCCAATTACACCTATTGAATATGTACTGACTTTAATGTATATTGTTTTATTAAACTTCATATAGTAAGTGTTACAGTTATAGTAACTCTGAGGGTTGGAAGATGGGTACTTCTGTTGGGGAACATCATGGGGGAGTGTTTTATTTTTTTTCGAGCAGGTGGGGAGGAGCTTTGGGGAGGGAGGAACAGGTTAGGCAGCCCTTGAAAGGAAAGGAGAATCAGAAGTCTGAGACAAAAGATCAGTCATTTATTACATTGCACGGAACATCCTGCTCGCAGTCTGGGAAAGCTGGGGATCGTGTGACTGGCAAGCGGAGGGGAAATGATAGCCAAGTGGTTTTTAGAATAGGCTGGCATTTTTTTTTAGCCAATATAGATTACCAAAAAGAACAATCTGGGAATGTGAAGCGCGGCTAAGATTTTCTAAATCTCCTGGTTACAGACAGATTGCACCTCACGTCCCGTGTACCCCCAACAGCTCCAGGAAGAGATCTCGCTGCATCCTGACCCACCACAGGCATGGGTGAAGAGGGTATTCGGACGCTGATGCTGCTCCAAGGTTATGAGGTGGCGGTGGAGCTCTGTGATGGAGCTCTGAAATGGAACTGCCACAAGAAACCAGTCTGGAAGCGAAAGGGTATGTGAAAGGGGAAAATCAGGTGGGAGGTAAAGGATTCACTGGCATTGCATGTGTTGTGGGGGTAAGGTGTTGTGGGCTTGCGTTTAACTCTAAAGACCCCCTTTCAAAGACAAAAGCCGGGGTGACCATATGTGCAAGGAACCCTGTGTATTATCTGGGCGCTGTAAATCTCCCAGCTCTCGGTATCAATCCTGGCCAGTGCTATGGGAGATAAAGTGGCCGTGTTTTATGGGTGCAAAGTCCAGATCTCATTTGCCCTGTGTTCCAGTGTTTGGTGCCTGTTAATTGTTTAATTTACAAAGGTCAGGCAAAGAAGCCTGAATTAATGGAAAAGAAAGGGGCAGCCAATCAATCAACACAACGGGGAGGGGGGGTATGAAAAGCAACAGAGATTACAAAGCATTGAATAGAGAGAGATATGGGCGTATAGATGAATTTTCGTTAGCTGGTACGAATATGTTTATTCATTAGTCTCTCCCATTGTTTCCGCATGATATATAGCCAGTGCGGAGGGATTCTGGCACCCCTGAGCATCATGGGTAGTACACAGCGGGTGTTCCATAGCTATCCATCTTTGGCTTAGTAACTCCCGCTGTGTGGATTACACAGGGTATGACTTGGCTGGATATACCATCTCTGACTGTGAATTACTGTTGAATAGTCGACCTCTGTGAAATGTAAATTAATTAATCTGCATTAAGCATAGTTTGCGCACATCAGAGCGGCGCACGCATGAAATGGCATGTGCGTTGGATGGGTGGGCTTCCCCCCCTAAATCTTAATGTTCCTCCAACCCTTACTGTGATTCCCTCTAAATGTAAATCTCCCCCAGCCTCCAAAACCTTCATTGCTCCCCTAATCAAGGGAAGGGGGGGGCCCCCTTAGCCTAACCCAAATTCTCAAGAGACCTGCAGAAAGAATGAGACCCACCATTAAAGGGGCTACTCGACAGAGAGGGAATTGAAATAGGAATTTCAAACTTCAGGCCCAAGTAGCCGAGCTGGAGAAATTATTCCCATTCAGCTGCATTGGAGAATGTTTCCAACTCTGCTACTTTGGCCTGAAGTTTATAGAGTAGACTCTTATATAATATAACAAGAAATGCTTGATTATATTAAACACTGGTGGTCTTGTACGGACTCTTCCCTCCCAGTGGGCTTAATGTACCCCTCAAAGTTTTTTGTGCAGTCCCAAACCTGACTATATACCCCGCAGCTCCTATTAATATGTTACCTCATGAACTTAATCATCTCCAGCCCCCCAACCTTAAATTCCTTTTTATATGTGGCAGGAATAGGTACAAGCATTTCTCCCAGTGGACTCTTTTGTGACTTTGTAATGGACAATTAAGCTTTTTTTTTTTGTCTTCCATTTCTCAAGTGAATCCAACATGGTGGTCTTCATTGATACACGCAGGCTTACTCTCGGCTGGAGGCTAGTGCACACTGAAAGTGTCAGCGCGAACACAGCCAATAACAGCTGGGGAATTAGCAGAGAGATCCGGTCGCCGACCATAGTTGGCTACCTGGTTCTCAGGGAAACATGGCAGCTGTCAGTCAGAGGATAAACTGGAATGGACTCGCACTAAGGACAACTATTTGTTTTACGTGGGCTTCGACACTAGAAGCACAAGTGAAAAATAAAGTTTATTTGCCCATTTAATGATGATCAATTGCAACCTTCCCTGACCGTGACACATACACAGTGCCTGTCCCTGGTATGTGGTCCTCCACAGTAAAATGTGGGCCAGCACAGGTCCAGGCGACTCTTTCTGTTGACCTTTGTCTCTGCTCACCATTCACCATATATGACACGAAGAAAGATGGCAAATGTAAATATCATAAACTCACTGAGCATGGAACAAATGCACGGATTGCGACACAGTATATTATTACTTTGCTTTATTACTCTTTCTATAAGAGTGATACATTGTTTTTCCTCTGGTCTGATTATAAAAAAAAATGCAAGTATAATAACGAGCTGTAGGAGCAAGGTGGGTAAAATAACGAGCTGTATGAACAAGCTGGGCAATATAACGAGCTGTATGAACAAGGTGGGCAATATAACGAGCTGTATGAACAAGCTGGGCAATATAACGAGCTGTATGAACAAGGTGGGCAAAATAACGAGCTGTATGAACAAGGTGGACAAAATAACGAGCTGTATGAACAAGGTGGGCAATATAATGAGCTGTATGAACAAGGTGGACAAAATAACGAGCTGTATGAACAAGGTGGGCAAAATAACGAGCTGTATGAACAAGGTGGGCAAAATAACGAGCTGTATGAACAAGGTGGGCAAAATAACAAGCTGTATGAACAAGGTGGGCAAAATAACGAGCTGTATGAACAAGGTGGGCAAAATAACGAGCTGTATGAACAAAGTGGACAAAATAACAAGCTGTATGAACAAGGTGGGCAAAATAACGAGCTGTATTAACAAGGTGGGCAAAATAACGAGCTGTATGAACAAGGTGGGCAAAATAACGAGCTGTATGAACAAGGTGGGCAAAATAACGAGCTGTATGAACAAGGTGGGCAAAAATCTATTCTTAATATTTTTTATTATCATGTTCGACAGATAATGTGAAGACTGTTGTAATATTCTCTGGGGCTGTGTTTATAGGTGCTAACCTTACTTACACGTCTCCTCTCTCTCTCTCTCTCTCTCTCTCTATTGCAGGCCCTACAGCCTCAGTGCCACTCAGCGAAATTATCTCCGTGCATTTGGGGAATACCAAACAGCAAGGGAAAGTCCTTGACCTGCCCGGCAGCCAGTTCACAGGTAACGACAAAGAACCACGTCACCTAGTGGCTGCAACACGTGGACATAATGTCTCCATGCTATTTTCAACACCCCGTAATTAACGTGGCTGGATTACCGGAAAGGGAAGCAGGACTCTGTAATTATGGGAATCATCTTTAGAACGACACTGACAGATAGTGGATGACAGTCTGAGGGCTGGTGACAAAGCTTATTATTAAGTACAGTGTGTGCTAAACTCTGCTTCCCATACTGCCAGGGATACACAAGCTCTAGAGACATGTGTACTGTGTTCTATGATGCCATGGTAGTGGTCCTCCTGTAGATACCTTCTAACTCATAAACCCAAACCAAGTGGTGTAATTTTGTGGCACGGGCCCCTGTGCTTTAATAACTGTTGATTTTATTCCACCCCTGTCCCCCCCCCCTTCCCCCCCCATTTAGCGGCACCTCTAGGGCAGGGCAGGAGGGATATTCAGGGGTGGATCTCTGTACTTCTTACGGCACAGATCTCTCTTCTACTGCTCCTTTGTCCATTAGCATCTAGCAATAAGTTTGTACCTCATACCCACTAACTTTCAGGTAGCTTAGTCCAGCGAGGAAAGCAGGAGATGAGAGATCTGTACCTTTTGGAAGCACTGAGCTTCCTGTGGCTTTTCCCTATCACATCATTATATAATTCGCTCACTAGATAAAGATACACTTACAAGATGAGATCAGAGGAAACAGGCCTAAGATTCTTAAAGTACCAGTGTCGTACCAGCTGCTACGGACTACCCATCACGCTCAGCCAGTTAGGAGAGCGTGCACAAGAGCTGGAGTATAACAAAATAAATAAACAAAATATATCGCATATACTTTTTTTAAGCGCTCCCCCCTGTAACTACATCTCCGGGCCTTTGTCCGTGCTGACCTGGGTTTGAATCAAATTAAATGAAGCTTTTAAAATATTAACAGGCGTTTAAAGCAGCCACACCAAGCGATTTTATAATCCTCTTTACTATTTTAGGCTATGATTTTTTTAATTGGGCGAACCTTAAACTGAGTCACACACATTGCACTGCATGTGTTCACAAACTATTGCTATACCAGACGGCAGGATGTAATGTATTCCTACATATTAATGTAAATCTGTAATATATTTGGAAATGTTTCAGTTAAGATCAGATATTTTGGATGTTGGATTATGTATTATAATTGACTGGAGGAAGCGGTTATTATTGACGCGCCTTACTAAGGTACATGTTGTTGGCCCCCTCCCTCATTCGACCAGGCAATTTAAAGGGACAGGATTGGCTTGAGAATCTAGGTCTCCAAAAATGTTATGAAATACTGAAGTTGAGTGGGAAAAATCAAGAGATTAGTTTATTATATAGAACATGTATTTATCTATCTTCCTAATATTAATTATTTCACAAACTGGGGCATGTGACCATCAGAAATGTTGTGGCCCCTTACAGAACAAATGGTCTGGGTCCATATACCCTCCTCTAGAGTACTGGTAGATTTGTAGGATGCTGGCACTTATATGAAGATCTCTCTTCCAGCTGGTGCGCTGTGCCATAGCCCTCTGGTCGCACACCGAGCATGTCGGCGGTCTTTTTTCGCTGCAGCTGCCCCCACATCCCACCGACGAGGCATTGCTTACGTGAGATGGGGAGGTGCTGAGCATTTAATCCGCCACTATTGGCTTGGCTGTGAGCTGTGTGATTGACACCCTCACACACCAATAACAAAGTGCTGGTCCGGACCACCACTTCTCTCTGCCACCACAAACCGATACTCGGCGGTGCAAAACCGGAGACGAGGGATGAATTACTTTTTGAGTGGTGCACGATCGCTTCATTAACACCCACTATAGATCGTTTATACTGATTATTTTTTTTACTTTAAAGTATTTTATTTTTTTCTAACAATTTGAATTTTTTATTTTTTTTTTAACATTTGTTTTGCTAACCGGTATTTTAGAGAGTTTCCTTGACGTGTCACTTGTATACGGTGGAAAGTTCTACTTGCCCTAGGGCTGACGCATTTAGAATGTAGGTCACGCATTCCGCTCCTCTTGAGCCCTTTGCGTATTTAGTTTTGTTCATGACGTGAGTGCCCTTTTGTTCTTGGGCTTTCCATCCCCCGCCCTCTCATGTACCTAGGCTTTTTTTTTTTAACAGAGGTAGGTGTGGTACCCTGGACAGCCTGGGGATATTGCTAAATGTCAGTGCGACAGACCTTTATACACTATACTCCAGCTCCCCAGTACTGTATATAAGCAGTGCTATTTAAATGGCAGGGAGTATGGCCTACCATCATAATGAAAGCACTGGATGGGCATTAATTAATGCATGAACAGCGGCCCTGCTCTCTGGCTCTTTCACGGAGCTCACACTGATCCTACTTTTTCGCAGTGCTATTTTGTACTTGATTAGACGCTATTAAGGTGTCTAAATCTTGTCCTGTTTTTTTTTTCCGTTCCCCATTTAGGACAGATCGCTGTTTAATGATAAATACACTCTATTGATTTTGTTTGTTGTTTTATCCTAATTTTGGCCTCACTAATTACGGAACTGTCTTTGATTCCCAGTGTATCATGTGTGTCGGAGAGAGTCGTCTCAGAGGTGGACTATTCGGGCTGTCACTTTCACTGCGGAAAATGCGATGGTGGCGCAAGAATGGGTACGGACACTCCAGGAAAGGATACATCTGAGTGGTAAGAAGGGGCGCTATTCGCGAAAAAAGGGAACTGACTAGGGTGTAGCAAAAAACAGGCCTCTCCACGGTTGGAGATACCGATCATTGGTAGATAGGGCAGAAAAACAGCGCTCCACTCGTCACAATGCTCACAAACATCAATAGATATATGTTGTGGAACACCCGTGTCGATAAATACAGCCCAACGCGTTCCGCACTTAGTCAGCACTTGCAAATAGCCAAGGCTGCTTAAGTGCGGAATGCGTTGGGCCGTATTTGTCCAAACTGGGTGTTCACTGGAGTACTTTAACAAAACATTTCTATTGAGTTTTGTAAGCATATGTAGAGTGTAGTGCTGTTTTTTTCTGCCCTATCTACCATTGATGTATGCTGGAGTGGGAGGTCTCTCTATACTGGACTCTCCGTGTAGCACCTGCCTCTTATATGAATATGGGAGTTTTCGCTATGATAACATTGATGCAAAGGGAACAAGCATGGAATACAGCCGTAATAGATATAATCATTATTGCTGAACTTAGAGGCTCCTGTGACTTTTATTTTCAATGTACGTCTGCAAGAGAATTGCAAGTTCGTTTTACACACATTAAACACATGTACAAAATATGAAAAATGTGCTTGATGGAACGGTCCCCTTTAAATTAGTTTAGGCATGTTGTAGTGTTTCACCTGTACATGGCACAGGTTTTTTTTTGCAGGAAAATGTTCACCTGTTGTGTTGAGAGTCAATCGAAGTTAATTGATCCTCCTTCTCTCTACCCTTTCTTAATCCACCCTGCCATCCGTACTGAATGACTTTCTCTCCCAGTAGGGGACACGAGACCCAGGAAGCTCCTGGTTTTTATCAATCCATTCGGTGGGCGTGGAAAAGCCACCAAAATTTACCGAACCAAAATATGCCCCCTGTTCGAGCTGGCTGGGATTGAGGTGGATGTGATTGGTATGTATGCTAGCTTTAACATTGTAGCATCTTTAGTTATCTCCAGCATTGATCTGAGTTCTCAGATGGTACTGAGAAACCCATATAGTCCTCAGTCAGGGGAGTTTAATGACCTTACAACTGTATATCTGCTTCTAAATACTTGTAATATTGGAGAAGGTGTTATACTTGGGTACAGGGATATTGGAGAAGGCGTCATCCTTGGGTACAGGGATATTGGAGACGGTGTCGTACTTGGGTACAGGGATATTGGAGAAGGTGTCATACTTGGGTACAGGGATGTTGGAGAAGGTGTCGTACTTGGGTACAGGGATATTGGAGAAGATGTCGTACTTGGGTACAGGGATATTGGAGAAGGTGTCGTACTTGGGTACAGGGATATTGGAGAAGGCATCATACTTTGGTACAGGGATATTGGAGAATGTATCATACTTGGGTACAGGGATATTGGAGAAGGTATCATACCTGGGTACAGGGATATTGGAGAAGGTGTCGTACTTGGGTACAGGGATATTGGAGAAGGCGTCATACTTGGGTACAGGGATATTGGAGAAGGCATCATACTTGGGTACAGGGATATTGGAGAAGGCGTCATACTTGGGTACAGGGATATTGGAGAAGGCATCATAGTTGGGTACAGGGATATTGGAGAAGGTGTCATACTTGGGTACAGGGAATATTGGCATTAGAGACCCAGGTAGTGGGGGGGAATTAGCATTTGTGATGCAGATTGACAATCCTGCTGGTTTATTACTTTCATTTAACGTGGAAAGACTTTTCCTGGACAGGAATCTTCCGTCTCACTAAATCTCACAATTCACCTCTTTTCTTGTAGAAACCACCCGTGCGAACCATGCAAGAGACGTCATCCTGGAAGCTGATTTACAGAAATACGATGGGTAAAGACATCGCACTGTGTACTCCCTTCCACCCCGTCATAGTATTATTAGTATAGTGCTGTATTTGTACATCGCTAGCATATTCCAGAGCTCTGCAAAGTGTGGATAAGAAAGCCGGAGAGAGGCAGATATAGGTTTTTCTATTACTGGATCGGAGGTCTGTGCCTCAGCCAGCACAGACCTCCAAAATGTGCTCCATTTGCACAATAGCGAGGCCGAGAATATCTGTACTCTCTGTAGATCATCCGCCATCATTCAGATACAGAACCTATAGAGACACAGATGTATTTTTACTTCACTGCCAGCTCATTGCAGCCCTTTCTCCGCCAATGTTACCTTCTAAGTGTCTGTGTCTCCCCACAGTGTGGTGTGCGTTGGGGGTGACGGGATGTTCAGTGAGCTGCTCCATGGCCTGGTGAAACGCACCCAGCGCGACTGCAACGTCTGCGAAGAGGAGGAGGGTGAAAAACTCATTCCCTGCAGACTGCGCATAGGGATCATACCGGCCGGTAAGAGACAGGCTGCTTTGCCACAGGTGTGACTGGTATTATAGGTTTATTGTTACAAGCACAGAAGGTGCTCAATGCTTTTAGTGCCATTTCTCCTATCAGATGATCTGGTTTCATACAGTTGGGGGATTGGCTCAGATAAGAGCACAGGAGGCCAATGAGATAGCTCAGAGAGCTGATGCACCATCTGTAGAATCTGTTCAGCCCTCAGGGTTGCAGGTTCATTTCCTGGCAGGGTCAACTCTGCCTTTCATCCTTCCGAGGTAGATAAAATTGAATACCATTAAGCTGGGTAATAGTAACACCGCTAGGCCGCACTGAACGTGCCCTTACTGTGTAAAAACCTCATGCTTCATTCATGAAAGAGGGAATTGACAAAAGAATTTGACTTAAGGCCAAAGTAGTCGATTCTGCAATTCAGCTGCCATAATTTTAAATGAAGTTTTGTTTAATGTTAATTTATAGCTGGGTAAACTTCATAAAGTCTGTGGCGGACCCCCATCCAGTCTAATGACATAGCAAGCACAGGGTGCTAAGATACTCTGCAGTGATGTACATAAGCATGTGAATATTAGCTACAGATATGTACTTGTGAATGCAGTACTGCAAGCCTGCTCATCTGAGCTTACACTCTGCAGGACTTCTAATCCTCTTCAAGCACAGCCATCCAGCCGTGTGATTGAAACAGATGTCACTGTGTACATGTGAACTACAGGGATGTAACCTCTCCTCCTTCCCGTGTTTCCAGGTTCCACGGATTGCGTGTGTTTTGCCACAGTTGGAATTAATGATCCCGTCACGTCTGCACTGCACATTATAATAGGTATGCTTAGCTGGAACATGTATGGATCACTTACCCAGGGCTAATCAGTAATACCTAAAGCTAACGGCTTCCGTTGGCAGATAGATCCAATTGAAAATGATCTATACATTGTGTTAGCAGAATTGCAAGAAAAATAACATATGTTTAAATGTGTCTGTGGAGTCGCCTGCTTATGACATCACCTGTGGCTATATATGCTAATTACACATTTCCCTTTGAAAATTCATTAATTTGCATATCAAGCCACAGGTGATGTCATAAGCAGGAGACTCCACACACACATTTAAAACACATTTTTCTTTTCTTTTATTCATTTGCTTGCAATGTATAGATAATTTATTTTTGATTTTTTATTCTCTACATTCTTAGTATTAAACACTGTTTAGGTGATACAGTTCCTTTAATACTTATTGATACACCTATGTAAGCCGCACTTCATACAGCACAAGGCTATCCTAGATATACCGGTAAGATCGGGAGAGCTCTGCTTATACAGTTCTATGATAGAGGGGTTGGGAGTCAGGTGAGACACAAGGGGGCGCTGCTCACTAACGGTGAACTGACAAGTAAACTGTAAATATCTGGTTGGGTTGATGGGCAAGTTCAAGCATCTTTCCAACTCTGCTGCTAAGGCCTAATGTTTGCTGTTCACTTGTCAGTTCAGTTTTAGTGGATAGCCCCCACCAGGGACAGATGAGGAAACTCTAAATATAGAAGAGGACACAGCTATATAAGATTCCCCATTATTTACGTCCAAACCCTTGTGTTACTGTGCAGGAGACACACAGCCCATGGACGTCTGCGCCTCGTATCATGCCGGACAGCTGATGAGATACTCGGTATCGCTGATAGGTTATGGCTTCTTTGGAGACGTTTTGAAGGAGAGTGAGGCCATGCGCTGGATGGGCCCTCTCCGATACGACGTGGCGGGTGAGTCCACGGGAGATGTGGGTTTAAAGTTCTAGAACCTCGGGTTTGTCTCATCTCACGATCTATGGGGACCGATCAGTTTATCAATTACTTTAGAATTCCTATTGCACCTACCCGCCCATCTGGGTCCCACACCATGCGATGAAGACTCAAGGCGATCTGCTTGTAAGGATTATCCATTAATGATTGTCCTACGTCTCCCATGAGATGGGTTAAGATGTCGTCCTTAGCATATCATGGTTGCCCCTTGCCTTGGCAAGTCCCCTGGGCGTCTCTCGCAGATACAATGAATGACGTTCCTTTTCCTCGCATAGGACTGAAGATGGTTCTCGGTAATCGGCGGTATAGAGGAACTGTGGAGTTTCAAGAGGCTCAGAGCAGTAACTCCAGCCCGAGAGACAACACTCGATGCAGGACGGGGTAAGACTCCTTTTATCAATTTTATTTTCCACACTTTTCTCTATTCTTTCCTTTCGGATATTTTTTTCTCCTATCTGGGTGACCTGCGATGGCCACAGTGGCCTCTCGGGTGGCACTCCAGGGGCCAGCCTACATGGTCAACATAAGCAAGCTTAGACTCCAGAGGAAATGTTACAGGTTAAGACGCCTAATTCTCGATCTGGGATCAAAGGAATTGAGATGAAGCGAAATAGAACTGAGAGAGGGAGGGAGAAGGTGGAATAGGTGGAATGTAAAAGAAGCCTTCGATGAGCAGTGACTATATGATTGGGAGGACTATTATAGGGGAGAGGTGTACTCAATGCAAAGAGCACTTTGAGGACCTTTTTTTATTGGCTTCTTGGAGACAGTTGAGAGCACTATGGCTCCAAAACTTTCCACATCACTCCTAATTTCTATTACTTTCTCCAACCTTTTCTGAACTTCTCTGGTTATTGGTGCAAAGCTTCTACTGGCTCTTCTTCTGCTACAATTTCTGTTTTCTCCGCGATTTTTCTTCTATTCATCAGTTGTGAGCACCGGACGTAGGGAATAGATAGATATGGATACCGCACATGGTAGTGGATGGATCTAAAAGTGTCACCTTTTTTTGTGCCTTCTTGTTTAGGTGTCTTGTCTGTTCAGAGTCGTCCGAAAAACTGAAAGACCTAAAAGAAGAGGAGGAGGAGGCGGAAACGCATTGTGAGTCTTCATCCGTCATTTTAGTTTCATTCACACGTTATCTGAAAAACAAAACCGTAGCCGTAACCCGTTTCCACACGTTAGTCCCGCTTTCCTGACCTGTATGTGCCGTCGTGGCTCTCCCTTTAGGTTGCCTCACGGAGTCCTGGAAGAAAGTGAGCGGCTCGTTTTTAGCGGTTAATATTACGGGAATGTCGAGCGCATGCCCCAAGAGTCAGGATGGTCTGTCTCCCTCCGCCCACCTGGCAGACGGCACTGCTGATCTCATCTTGGTACGGGAGTGCAGCATGTTCCAGTTCCTGAGACATCTCAGCAGGCATACCAACCGCAAAGACCAGGTAAGAGGCCTCGAATACAAGCCTTTCTATTGGCCGCCCGACTTTGTTCCGCTAGCAGCATTCGTTTACCTGCAATTCCAAGTTGAACCACAGGGGCAGCATTGAGAATGTGATGCAGCCAGCTTGTTGGGTGGCATTCCTAGCATTCTGGTCTTTCTATAGAGTTTTGATGTTCAGGTCTGGCTAGCTTGCAACCCCAACTTTATTACTTTGTACCTCTTTAGAGCAGATCCAATGCCTCCTATATCGTGTGTGTGTGTGTATATATATATATATATATATATATATATATATATATATATAGCTAAGCTCCTCTCTTTTTCCCAACAGTTTGCTCTGCCGTACGTGGAGGTGCACAGGGTCCAGGCAATGCGTTTCATTCCTGCTCAGCAGGACGAGGAGGAGCTCGTCCAACGGCGGAAGAGCATTCTTTCATCGTTATGCGGGGGAGCTCCTGCTACCAGCACCTGGAACTGCGATGGGGAGATCTTAAACTGCGCGCAGATCAGTGTCAAGTAAGGAAAAGATGAATTAAAGCATGAGATAGAGACGAATAAAGTTCTTGTAATGTCAGCTGTGGCATTCTCTTGTAGGCCAGTGATGGCTATCCTTGGCACTGCATGTCCCAATATGCTCCATCAGCATTATGAGCATTATGGGATATGTAGGCCCCAAAACATGTCAGGCTTAGTCATCACCAGTGACAATAAACTGCATTTTAGGACATTTCTGACCATCGTTACGCTCAATGTTTCGTCTTCTTCCCTCCAGGGTTCAGCATCAGCTCATCCAGCTCTTTGCCCGGGGGATTGAAGACCCCTGCTGCCGATGAAGAAGGATCACCTGTGATTTTGCTTTCATATATTTACATGCAGGGCAACCATACATTCAAGACCTGGGACTAAGCCCCTCGCTAGGCGAACGAAGAAAGCGTGTGTGCTCTAGAGCAGCCAACACTGCCACTTTAACAGTGGCAGGAAAAAAAGCCTCGGTGACACTGCTGCTGGATGGCAGACCATAGAGCAGCTAACACTGCCACTTTAACAGTGGCAGGAAAAAAAGCCTCGGTGACACTGCTGCTGGACGGCAGACCATAGAGCAGCCAACACTGCCACTTTAACAGTACCATGCACTTTATAGACCCCTAGGATAATTGTTTACTTTACCCATTTATTCCTAGTGGAATCAGCCCCTCTCTTTAGACCAGTGGTTTACTTAGCCCATCTAGTCAAGAAAGAGCCTACAATTATTCTTGGTAATACCAACAGATTAACATTTTATCCCATCACTACGGGGTCTGTAGTGGGTGTATATTATGGGGATTATTTAAAGAACTTAATTCTGGGGCAAAGGTCTAAAAGTGGAGCAGGCGCCATGGACTTTGCTCCAGAAATGAGTTTTAAAAAAAAATCCAAAGACTAGAAGATCTACAACAGCCTGTAGGATTCAGAAATCTTTTGTTTTGTATGTTATATTTAAATTCTGGTCCTCCCTGTAAAAGGAACCAGTTTTAGTAGATTATTTAATATTTTATTTGGGAGCTAGATAGTTTTTACAAATCTTAATGTATTTGAAATAGAAAAAAAAAAAGATCCGGGTGTAGATCACCTGCGGGGGAAAAAAAATGGTGTCAAATTATTTAAATATTATGTAATCGTTATTCTCTGATCTCAGAGGCAAAATTGAACTTTTATTTAATTATGAATGAATGAGTACTCATCTTGTAAGTTCACCCGTCACAAGACAAATAAAGAAAGAATAATATAAATCCTCTGCAAATCAAACGTAGATATTTCAGCGAGGAGCGAGAATGTAGAGTCAGCGGTAGGAATTTTCCCTCCGTTCGTGGAGAGCTTTGTTCATTGGTTTTAATAAACGTTATTACATTGTTCTATATTGTGTCGTCATTATGTCTTCGGTGAGATCTCTATTGTGGTGGTTCCACTATCATAATATTAAAGGACAACTTTAAAAAAAAAAAAATCGTTTATGTTTAATTGAAAGATTACATCAAGAGTAGGCATTTTAAATAAAAAAAGCTTTAATGAAAATATAAATAAAGTTACCTTAACCTTATTAAGATCTCTTTGCTCTGCATAAGCTTTTTGGGAGGCTGGAGTGTTGTTTAGAATTATAGGGCAGATAGAGGAAAATTATACCTGAGATTCTTAACAACATGTTTACTCCCTGATAGAGCCAGGGCCTTAAGTGTTCAGGCGTCCTGTGCGGGCAACCCCTGTGGCGCCCCCTCTCTACCCTCATGTCTGTCTCCTTTCCCACGTCTGTTTCTTTCCTCTCCTTTCTCACGTATGTCTCTTACCTCTCCCTTCCATGTCTCTCACTCCTCTCCCATCCCATGTATTTCTGTTCCCCCATTTCTGTTCTCTCTCCCCCTCCTCTCACCATACCTCAGTTCTTTCTCCCCCCCCTCCCCTATCAGTTCTTTCTCCCACCCCTCCCATCCATTCTCTCTCTCCCCGCCCCCTCCATTGTCTCCCCCGCCCCCTCCATTCTCTTCCCCACCCCATCCATTCTCTTTTCCTCCCCCCCACCCCATCTATTCTCTTTCCCCCCCACACATCCATTCTTCCCCCCTGACCCCATCCATTCTCTCCCCCCCACATCCATTCTCCCCCCCCCACATCATTCTCTTCCGCACCCACATCCATTCTTCCCCACCCATTCTCTTTTCCTCCCCCCACCCCATTCTTCTCCCTCCCACATCCATTCCCCCCCCCCACATCATTCTCTTCCGCACCCACATCCATTCTTCCCCACCCATTCTCTTTTCCTCCCCCCACCCCATTCTTCTCCCCCCACATCCACTCTTCCCCCCCCCACATCCACTCTCTTTCCCCCCCACATCCTCTCTTTCCCCCCCACATCCACTCTTCCCCCCCCCACATCCACTCTCTTTCCCCCCCACATCCTCTCTTTCCCCCCCACATCCTCTTTCCCCCCCCACATCCTCTTTCCCCCCCCCACATCTTCTTTCCCCCCCCCACATCCTCTTTCCCCCCCCCCACATCCTCTCCCCCCCCCACATCCATTCTTTCCCCCCCCCCCACATCCATTCTCTTTCCCCCCCCACATCCATTCTCTTTCCCCCCCCACATCCATTCTCTTTCCCCCCCCCCCACATCCATTCTCTCCCCCCCCCCCACATCCATTCTCTTCCCCCCCCACATCCATTCTCTTCCCCCCCCCCATTCTCTTTTCCTCCTCTCCCATCCCATGTATTTCTGTTCCCCCATTTCTGTTCTCTCTCCCCCTCCTCTCACCATACCTCAGTTCTCTCTCCCCCCCCCCTATCAGTTCTTTCTCCCGCCCCTCCCATCTATTCTCTCTCCCCCGCCCCCTCCATTCTCTTTTCCTCCCCCCCACCCCATCTATTCTCTTTTCCCCCCACACATCCATTCTTTCCCCCCGACCCCATCCATTCTCTCCCCCCGACCCCATCCATTCTCTCCCCCCGACCCCATCCATTCTCTCCCCCCCCCCACATCCATTCTCTTCCGCACCCACATCCATTCTCTTCCGCACCCACATCCATTCTCTTCCGCACCCACATCCATTCTTCCCCACCCATTCTCTTTTCCTCCTCCCCCACCCCATTCTTCTCCCCCCCACATCCACTCTCTTCCCCCCCCCCCACATCCACTCTCTTCCCCCCCCCCCACATCCATTCTCTCCCCCCCCCACATCCATTCTCTCCCCCCCCCACATCCATTCTCTCCCCCCCCCCACATCCATTCTCTTTTCCTACTCTCCCCCCCCATCCATTCTCTTCCCCCCCCACCCCATCTATTCTCTCTTCCTCCCCCCCGCTCATCCATTCTCTCTTCCTCCCCCCCACCCCATCCATTCTCTCTCCCCCTTCTCACCCCATCCATTCTCTCTCTTCCTCCCCCCTTTCTTACTTGTTAAGAAGCAGTGCGCAGCATGAGCTCCGTGTGTTTAACACACACACACACACACACACACACACACACACACACACTGTCCCTGGAAATGGCTGATATTCTCAACAATGGTGTCTCCTGTTTATGACATCACCTGCTGCTTTCAATGGGAAATTAATAATTTGCATATCAAGTCACAAAATGATGCCATAAGCAGGAGACACCAGAGGAATCCATAGAAGGGTTTACTATGTATTTATCTATGCATTTGTTTGCAATTCTGCTATAGGTACATTTTCTGTTCTCCTTTTTCACAGTAAAAAAAAAATATATATATCCCGTTAAGATAGAGATGGGCAACCATTTGTTACTCCAGCTGCAGCGGTTTATAACTCCCACAATACTCATACTATATTCAGTCCTACAGGTAGTTAGTTGATTGGCTGTGGATTGGCTGGTTTCCAGTGCTGGGGAATATCTGATACACGTCACTGGCTGCACTAGCTGTTACTAGCAGCTAAGGGTCCAATTACCAGGAGCCCAGGGCATTGTACAGCAAGCTTCAAGAGATGCTGGCTGGAAATTGGAGCATCACATCCAGTGTACAGATGATGTACGGCTCGCATCGTTAAACTGCTACAGCACAGATCGGGAAAAGGAGTTTAGAAAGTGGGGCGAGGTGGCAGAATCAGAAGCAAGAGGTGGGAATATATATATACGGAAAGTAGGTCATACAGGGAGGTGTATGGAGAAAGGGGGGGGGCTAATATGGAACTGCAGGGACATATGCAGAGGAGGAGCAATAAAATATACACAAGTCAGGGGTCAGAAGCGATGGGACAATTGGGGTCAGTACAGTGAGTCTGTGCAGGGAAATAACCCAGCCAATGGGAAATAGAATCGCTGCCCTGCTTCTCTCCCATTGGCCGCACGGTGTAGCATCCAACATCCATAGGCAGTCTACAGATTACACAAATCAATGGTAACAACTCGTCAACGGTTGCTGAACAGCTCCCATGATGCTCAGCCAGTGCACCCCCACAGCTTATACAATTAATAAAAACACACTATGGTAACAGAAAGTATTTACTGAGAACAAAAAAAAAAAAAAACACATTAAAAAACAAAAAAATGCCAATGCGCACATTCTATGTATAAGCCCATTTGCGTGGGGCTCCTTAATAAACTTCTATTCATTCCATAGCAATCTAGACAAAGAAGGGGGGTGGACAGGGATGCTTGGGAACTAACTAAACCAAAAGGGGTTATTCATATCAAACTGTATTATTCCAGGGTGGAGAGATTCACAAATTGGTCCATTGTGCGCCAGTGGTGGTCCCCACACCAAATAAATTGGAAAGAATGGTGGTGATCAGCAGTCTGTAAACTTTACATGTCTTATTGGTTTTATAATGCTTTACTTAAGACGACAGATGACTGGTGAGTTGACCGATGTGCTTCACGGTGTTCGTAAGACCGTAGAAGTGTGAGAAGGTACTTTTCCGGGACTCCCTGGATTCTTGGCCATAACTGTTCTTCTCGGATCTTAGAAAACAGAACTTAGATCTCTTCTAAAGGTGCATTGACCCCCGTGTAGTAATGCAAGCCGGGCTAAGAAAAATGGGGAAGGTGGTCAGGAGGAATGGCGACATTAACAGACTTTGGCTAATCGTGGAAAGTGATACAGTCTGCCCCCTCCGGGAAGATGATGGAGCAGGGTCTTGTTGAAGTTTCATGGGACTATGAAAGGTGGTGACTCCAGGTTGGGTCACAGTTTGTGAGGGTTCACCCATTTGTAAGTTCCTTCATATCGAAAGCCAACAGACTGCATTAGCTCATCTCCCTGTGGGGGCCCTCGGCTAAAACAAGACAGAGGCAATGTAAAAATGTCATATAATCTCAGCAGATTCCATTACGATCAGAACAATTTGCTTTGATACACTTCTACAAGTAGGCAAAACCACCAATTAACATTTTCCGAAACCTCTTAAACATTACACACTATATGTACAAAAGTATTGGGACACACCTCTTAATTAACCCCTAAGTGACAAGACATTTTCACCTTGACTTTCCCTTGGTGAAATTGGCTGTTTTGACATTTCTGGGGTGTTTGTGTGTAGCTGAAATTTTCTTCTTTCTCACATACTGTACCCACACAAATTATATGTTGTTTTTATCGTCATAAGAAGGGCTTTCATTAGATACCATTATGTTCATCATATCTTATAATTTACTACAAAAAAAATTCATAAAATATGAAAAATGTAAAAAAAACACACTTTTTCTAACTTTGACCTAAAATATAATTTAGACAAATACAATCATTAAAAAAGACCCCGTCTAAATAGTTTCTAAATGTTGTCCCGAGTTCAGAAATATGCATGTTTCCATATTTTTCGGTATTTTTTGCGAGTTATGGGGCAAAAAACCAAAAATAGCGTTTAAGCTATCCCTTAATATATTTTAATTTAATTTTAACCCTATCCCTTATGCTAAAAATTATTTAATTTTAACCCTATAGGCTAATCTAACTATATAACCAGTTTTTTGTTAATTAAATATTTATTTTAATTTGTTTCCATTGCTATGCTTCTTAACTACCACTAGGGGCAGTCAAGTAGCATATTCAGAGCGACGGAAGTGAAGTTACTTTCACTTCCGAAGCTCAGACCGCCAGAGGGCATAGCCATATTGCTCCGTCAATATGGCTGCCACGATCGCTCCGTGGGGCGATCGTGGGGGCCCCAGAAAATAAATTTCAGTGCTGGCAATTGCCTCGACATCGTTGATCGCGAAAATCGCTTGATTCACCGCAGGACGTGCCAGGCACGTCCTTTGTCGTGAAGGTGTTAATGAATTCAGGTGTTTAAATCAGACCCATTGCCACAGGTGTATAAAATCAGGCACCTAGCCATGCAGCCTGGATTTACAAACATTAGTGATAAAAGGGGGTCGTTCTGAGGGGCTCGGTGAATTCAGGCGTGGTACTGTGATAGGGTGCCAGCTTTACAGTAAGTTAGTTTGTGGAATTTAATCCCTGCTAGATATTCCACGGTCAGCTGAGGTGCATGGTGGGTAAAAGTCACCAATGCTCTGCTGATTCCATAGCTGAAGAGTTCCAAACTTCCATGCAAAAACAGGGTTATCCCTGATCAGATGAGCGGAACAAGCCCCTGCTCTATTTGGCTGTGCGCGAGCCACCCTTTAGACCTGCTGTGTCTCAGTTGTGAGACACAGCAGAGAGGAGACCCTCATGTAATCTATTAAGATATTTTTTCCATGACTACAGTTTTCTTAAGTGACGTTACTCCCTCTTTAAAATGGGAAGAGACGGGGGGAGAAGGTCTATTAAAAGGGGAGCGGTTCTGAATAATGCCATGATCGCCACCCGTGGCAACGTATAATACACCTGACAAACCAAACAGCTGCAGTTTTTCCGCTATGTGGGCAGGTTCTACATCTGGCGCAAAATCCTGCAAATTAAAGTGGCGGGGTCATATTAAAAAAAAAAGCCCTAATCACTGCTGATGGTGCCCTTTAAAAAAATAAAAAAAAAAAGTTCCTGAGGCTAGAAATGTGCAGGACTTTAAGTACATAGCCCCCTTAGCATCGCGAGCTGGTTACACACCTTCCATATTTGTAGGGTAAAGGTTTGATCTTCTCTTTCTCCAGCTGATGTAGGATGGGAGTGAAGATTCTCCAGGCTTCTCTCAGCTCATCACTGTGATAGAGATAACAAGGTGTTAGATGTTACCGAGACCCGACGTCAGCTCAGTATCAAGACCAGGTGAGAATACAGACCTGCGAACAAAGTGCATCTGACTGCCACAGAACACGTCCAGGATCAGCCGCTCGTATGCGTCAGGCAGCTTTACATCCTGCGGAGAGAAGAATAAGTGAGCTACAGGTTAGAGATTGCATCCTGCACATGCAGGGCTGTGCTCCCTTCCCTGACCAAGAGACTGGAGGAATATTTAATCCATTCAACAAGTCAGTGCAAGAAACACCCACACCTGGCTAATCTTCGCTACTCTTAGATCTTCCTACATCTAACGCAAGATTCTAAACATGGCCGCCTCCTGATAGAGTTGGACGAGCAAAGAGGGCTCAGTAGGGTACTTTATTTGTATTCTTTAAAGCATTTCTGTCTAAAATGCAACCTTTCATTTAACCATACTATTTTCCCCCTACAGTTGTCTTTTAATGCCCTAATCTCTTAAAACCCATGCTGTCAACACAGTCTGAATTCAGTAGCTCCGTAGTAGGGGTTTTTCAAACTTTAGGACCTCCAGCTGTAGAATCAGTGCGCTTGCCCCAACACTTAGCACACTGAGGGTTACCCTTCTCGAAGAGGTAATCTCTTGCAAGTGTTATCCAAAGGGAAAAGAATTGACATAAAATACTACACTATATTGTATGTCTCAAATACAAAGTGCATGTGATTAAAAAATATGGTGAATCCACTCACATGTACCTGAGCAGTAATCTGCTCAGTGAAAAAAAAAATGGCATCTGGGGGCCCAGAGTGGGTCAATAGATAAACTACTGGTCCTTCTCCCCAGTGTGGTACATGTGTAAGCACAGTACTCCTTGTAAAGAACTTTCTTTTTCAAGAGTTTACCAGACATTGCTGAATGTTGTTGATTTTATATGTAAGATTTTTTCATGCTTTTGCCCAATAAAGGTCTTTACTTACAGTCCTGCCCCCCTTGTTACATCATCGGAGCCTCCTGATTTAAAGGGAACTTTGTGGTCCATTATTCGCCCACTGTGGGCCCCCAGATGCTGTTTTTCACTGAGCAGATTACTGCTCAGGTACATGTGAGTGGATTCACCTTATTTTTTTTTTAAGCACATGCACTTTGTATTTGAGTACATACTACACTATATTGTATTTTATGTTCATTATTTCCCTTTGTAAAACAGCAAGAGATTACCTCTTCTAGATGGGTAACACTCAGTGTGCTAAGTGTTGCGACAAGCGCACCGATTCACTTTATTTGGAAATTTGTGCACTTTCTGCTAGGAGTGAAACACTAGCTGTGTGTTGGTGCTGCTCACTATCACATACAAGCGCAGTGAATCTGTTTAGTATTGTTGATGTTCTACATTTCCCATAGCCCTCTGTTATGGAATATGGGAGATGTTGTCCATCAAACAGGTGGAAGCCCGTGTTTTCACGCCACTTGCCCAAGCTGCTAACACTCCGTTTTTTTTTATTGACGTACAGCGTAAGGCTTTCATTGCGCAGGTTTTTAGTGATCATTGTGACCTTTCAAAGAGAAATGTTGCACAAACCTGTCCTCCCTGTCAGCTCAATAAGAGAAACGGAGAGCAGGGCACTGCTGGATCCATCAGGAGCACGCTTGTACACATTCCGGGCCATTATCTATGCTGGTAGGTATTATAGCTTAATGGTTACAGTCCCGCCTCCATGCCAATGGGCTGATGGCTTAGTATTAAGCTGCAATGTGCAACCCGCACTAGAAAAGTAGTATCTGTAGCCATCATCAAAATTAAAATGTGCAACGTTTCTGACTCTTGAACATTTGGCCACATTGAGTTACAAGGACCACTGAATAAACCCAAATCAGTCTGGAGAATCGGGTCAGTGTGCCTGAGCATCACAAGCATGCATGATTGCTGCCCCTGGTGGCCAACTTCATTATTGCAACCATGCAGCACCAACGGATCAAGGTTTGCATGGAAGACGATCAGACAGGCTTAAAGGGGGACTAAACTTTTTTTTTCACTTGTGCTTCTAATATAGAAGCACAAGTGAAAAGTTAGTTGTCCCTAGTATGAGGATAGACTGACAGGTACTTTTGATAGTACACGCCAGTTGATTCTCTGACCGACAGCTGCCATGTTTCCATAGGAAGCAGGCAGAAGTCTGGTCGGCGACTGGCTCTCTGCTAGCGCAGAGAGACCCTCGTTTTTGTAGGAGATCAGCTGCTGATCCCATGCAAAAACGAGGGTCTCTCGTTGTGCTATCAGCGAGACACCCTCGCATTCAGCTGTAAGTGTGGGGCGAGCCCCCGCTGATTGGCTGTTAAGATACACGTCGGTTTTTACTTCAATCTACCGGCAAATGTATTGATTAACCGGTCAAACAAAGTTTAATTTTCCCAATGGTTTGGCAACAGTTTTTCTTTAAGATCCATCCAGTCATGGAAAGCAAAGGAATATACGGGTTACACAGCTTATACAGAAATGATAGGGTCCGTGCATTACCTTGTATCTACTGCCATAGGTCAGGTCCAACTCGGACTCCTCAGGGTTGAAGAACATCCCTGGCTTTTTGGTCATCATCTTGGTGTACACTGCTTCATCGGGCTGCACTCGGATCACAAGCTCATTCCGCTTACATTGCCCCTGGAAGATATCTCCCGGTACGTCGTTGAACTGCAGACGAACCTCGGCCTTCCTCTCGTTCAAGGCCTTCCCACAGCGCATGATGAACGGGACTCCTGCCATGAGAAGAGGGACAGCATCGTACGGGGAGCATGGCAAGAGCTCGGCGGGAGGAAATGAGAGACGAGCAGAAGACAAGAAAGTATTACAGCGACATCCAGTGGAATCTCACCATCCCAGCGCTCATTCCTCACATACAGGACGGCAGTGGCAAACGTTGGCGTGTGGGATCCGGCGGGTACAGTGGGGTCATCCAAGTAGCCCTTCTGAGCTTCGCCTTTTCCGTTGGGATCCCCCACATATTGGCCAAGCACCAGGTTACTGAGGGGCAGCTCAGAGACACATTTCAAGACTTTTACCTGAGGAGAAAGGGAGAGGCCAAAAAAGTCTAAAGACACCGGGACATCTGAGAGGCCAAAACTTCTCTCTTGGCTTCCAATCTGCGGTTCATATATGTAAAATACAGATTGTTTTCAGTGTGTCATATTTAGGAGAGTGCAGGACTTATGGAGTTTTATGTGTCATAAAATTGTGTGTATATATATATATATATATATATATATATAGGTTTTTTTTTTTTGTGAGAAACAAAAATAGGAGAAAACTGAACAAAGTCAGATCCAAATTGTATCCACAAACAATTTGAGGGAGATTTTAGGCCAATGTTGTGTGAGAGATTAATCGTTAATTTCGGTTCTATAATAGAACTCGGCGCGAGTTCCCTCATCTTTCTAACGGACTGGGAGCTTCTTGGCAAACCTCTGACATCATAAGAGAACTGCGAAAATGCCTTTCTCAAGAACAGAGAGGACCAGATAAAGGATATTACATAACAATAAGGAATCTTGAGACAGCCCTGACTGAGAAATAGAAACATAGAATGCGTCGGCAGATAAGAACCATTCGGTCCATCTAGTCTGCCCAAAATACTTAAAAGGGAACCTGCATATAAGGTGTAAGACCACCTATCATCTACTTGTCGTCTCCGGATCACTCAGTGAGTTTCACTAAAACTCAACTTTGGAGGTCGACTTTCATTCTGAGACAAGGGGAAAAAAACAAAACAGCTTTGAATCTTCCCCAATGAAAGTAATGGGAGGTGAAATGATCAAAGCTATTTTTGAGATGAAGTCAAACTCGGGTTGCCGAATTTGACATAGTCTGAAAATAAAAGTCGACCTCCAAAGTGTGAATAGACCTGGCTCACAACATAATGATGTAGAGCAGGGGTTCCCAAATGTCTTCAAGGAACCACTGTTTGGGTACCCCACTGTTTGGGTACCCCACTGTTTGGGAACCACCAATGTAGACCATACCTTCTCATCTCGGACATCGTCCGAGTTGGTGGAAACTGGCTTCTCCATGGCCACCAAACACAACATCTGAAGTAGGTGATTCTGCATGACGTCTCTAGGGGGCAAGAAGAGGAGAGATGAGGTTAGGGAAGAGATAGATAGAGAGGATCATTGAGTGGCAGCAGCTACGGGACATATTTACCTGATAATGCCAAACTCATCAAAGTAACCTCCTCGACCCTGTGTGCCAAATGGCTCTTTAAATGTCAGGACCACGGCGGCAATGTTATCTCGGGACCAGAGGGGCCCAAATATTCTGTTACCAAACCTACAAAGTGGAGACAATTGGGTTATGTATAAAAGGTACTCATAAATGGAGTGCAATTGCACCATAATTCAGGTATATCCCTATGTATAAAATCATTTCTGCCAGAAGAAAAAAGAAAAAGAATTATATATATTTTTTTAGATAGTTTGTTTTTTTGGACAACAATTCTCCGCCAATCCTATTCCGGAATGGGATGGTTATTCGCGAGCAACTGATTTATCACGGTCATTACGTCAAGGTGCGTACTAGGGTTTTTATTAGGGTCATTGTTGGGGATTAATTTTAGGGTCAGGGTTAGGAGTTACGGATCGGCACTGACAGTTCAGAGGAGAAACGGCTGCGCTGTAATGGCCGCTCTGAAAGCGCGGAGAAGAATAGCCATGGAACCTTCTATTCTGACGTTATCTGCACTGAACAAAAAGTCTTCGGGTTAGAATAAAAACATGAAAAGTGGGAATTTTATAAAAACTATATAAAAAATATTTATAAAACCCATTGTGACCATTCTATAGATACCATTAGACATTACATTAATATGAAGAAGAAAAAACAGAAATAAAAAGACAGGACAAAAACACATACGGGGAAAGGGATGACCTCCACACTTCTCACCTGAGAACCATTAGGTTCTGCACCATCTCTTTGCCTAGGTAGTGGTCAATACGGTAGATTTGGTTCTCCTGGTACAGGGCAGAGATGTGCTCGGATAATTGGTTTGAGCTTGCCAAATCTTTCCCAAAGGGCTTCTCCACAATAACACGGTTCCATCCGCTAAAAGAAAGAACTAACTGGTCAAGGACTGGCACCGAGAAAATAAATAAATAAATAACAAACATCTAATAGAAGACCACATGTTGTGGAGGTACTATCGTAAACCCACTTACATTTTGCTCATGCAAGACTCCTTGATGTTCCTGGTCACATCATGGTAGACGCTGGGCGGCACAGCCAAGTAGAACAGGCGGTTGGCTTTTTCGCCATTGGGTAGAGTTTGTAGATGCTTATTGAGGGCCTGGAAAGAGGCCAACTCAGAATATTGGCCAGAAACGTACGAATTGCGTTGGAAGAAGGAGTCCAATTTCCCAGCATCATTTGCGGCCGCCTGCAACATTACACACCATTAATTAGATCCCGCGTAACAAAAACTCAGCCGTATATATAAATCAGTGACGCTGCCAATCAAGGATGGAATGATGGTAAATTTTAATAAAAAGATTGAAATGCATCAGGCTAATTTCTGTTTGTAAATGTTATTTGATTGTGTAAATTTTTATAAAAAGGCATTAAATTAAATTTAAAGCATATGGAAAATGTGTATGGATAGTCAACGGTATAGCTACTATGATAGCTAGTACAGGGAGTCCTCAACCAAAAACATTGCTTATACTGTGAAAGTATGGAATATAAAAAAAAAAAAAAAAAAAAAAATGATGAAAAATGATTTATACATTGTTACATAGTAATTTAGGTTGAAAAAAGACACAAGTCCATCAAGTTCAACCCTTCTACATTCCAGCTTTTGATCCAAAAGAAGGCAAAAACCCCTATGGAAGCTATTTCAAATTTTGCCTCCTGGGGGAAAAATTCCTTCTTGAGTCCAAAGGGCAATCAGATTTCTCCTTGGATCAATAAGCTCTATTATTAATAGCCCTGTATGTTCTGCGTTTCTAAAACAAATTTGTGGTTAACAAATTTACATGCAAATACATAAAATAAGAAAAAAAAAATGTTTTAAATGCGTCTGTGGTGTCTCTAGATTATGGCATCATCTTGATATGCAAATTATACAAATCCCATGGAAAATGACAGTAGTTAATTTGCATATCAAGCCACATGTGATGTCATAAACAGAAGACACCACAGACATATTTTCCTTATTTTATGCATTTACTTTTTGCTTATACAATGTATAGATCTTTTTTCCCGATTTTGCTCGTATCTCCATTCACAGTATAATACTGTATAATACAAATCTATGATGACCAAGTCCCGTTAATCATTCGTTGTCAGCAAATTTAGATTACAACCCTGGGCTTATGCAATTACCCAGTCTGTCTTCCACCTCCTCCTTATCTTGAAGAGGACAGGTAGAATACAAACACCGCAATCCCATAAACATTTTTTGTGTGTGTGTGCTGCTATTATATTTCCCAGGATGCATAGCCTGTCAGTGACTAGCTAAGCTCTATGGGAAACTGAGTGTCCAAGATCTGGAGTGGTAGGGGGAAAAATGATCATGAAATAATAAATTAATTATAATACAGCTAAGTTTGCTTATTACTCCGATTAACAGAATCAAACTAGTTACTTGTATATCAGGTTACCTACACCCTCAACTGTCTCCTCAGCTAGGATCTCATCCACCTAGACAAAACATTAGTGAATTAATGAATGAAATCAAGCAAGCTGTGATATATTACTTATCAATAGCTTTAAAAGACGCAGGCCAACGCAGAGCCTTTTAAGAAAGTTTTTTTCTGCTGTCATGGCAACCTCATCCAAAATATGTGCCATGCTATAGCTTCCATAGACTGGGGACCGGGATGCCCGTGCCCCCCCCCCCCCCCTTCACCTCCCTGGGATGGCAGCGCGCCACCCCCCCCTTCACCTCCCTGGGATGGCAGCGCGCCCGCCCTCCCTCACCTCCCTGGGATGGCAGCGCGCCCGCCCTCCCTCACCTCCCTGGGATGGCAGTGCCCCCCCCCCTCACCTCCCTGGGATGGCAGTGCCCCCCCCCCCCTCACCTCCCTGGGATGGCAGTGCCCCCCCCCTCACCTCCCTGGAATGGCAGTGCCCCCACCCCCCTGGGATGGCAGTGACCCCCCCCCTCACCTCCCTGGGATGGCAGTGACCCCCCCCCCTCACCTCCCTGGGATGGCAGTGCCCCCCCCCCCTCACCTCCCTGGGATGGCAGTGCCCCCCCCCCCTGGGATGAGAGCACCCCCCCTCACCTCCTGAGTGGTTTCATTATAAGATTTCATTATAAAAGTGTCATGCTCACTAGAATATGCAGAGATGTACATTATGGGAGCCTAGTGGGCTCGGTTATATTAATAGTGTGTTACACTTGTGTATTCAGCGCTCTCACATTATTCTCTAGTCTCTTTGTGATGATAGATTGCACTGGACACGTGTGTCTGATGTGTTACCTTGAAATACGGTTGGCTCTGCTTCCGAATATCCTGCACGGTCAGCTTCGAACGAGCATAACCCACAATGTGAGTGTCTTCAGGGAGCAGACCGTCATTATACAGCCACCTATAGGAAAATAGCAGAGTATGGCATCACACAAAGCTATACAGGCATCTGTTTGTATACTGCCAACTATATCGTGTGGGGCATTTAAATGGACGGGACTTTCCCCCCATGCTCCGCATATATCTCCATCTATCTGGGCTAATTATCCCAATTCCATGATCCCTTGCGTTTGTTAGAACCTGCTATATCCAGCATCCAGTTAATAATTTGAACATATACCAAAAATAGTAATATCATTAGACGTGAGAATACTGCCGTGAAGATTGATTGGGGAATTAGACAATTTGCCAATCTCCGCTGTACACACAGATACCAAACCTGCTTAATCCACTTCCCCCCCTCCCTGGACCTATTATCATCTACTTCCTCCTTTTAATTTCTTCTTCCCTCTTCAACCCATGACCGCTCTCAATTTAAATGCCGTGTTAGGAAATGGACACAGATTCCAATCAATCAAGTCAAGGTTTTGGGGGTCTTCCATCACATGATTTCTCCATTGTTAGAAGATGCAAAGGACAGATAGGATTAGGATGCCGATCACTTACCACAACGTGGGATAAATCTTCTTCTTGGCCAAATCTCCCTGAAATAAATAAATAAGGCCCAGTTACGCTCCCTGCTGTCCGATTTTTGTACTGCATTTGGACAAACATTCCATGGTACAATGAGATTTACTTAATAGTTTCTTACTAGTGGACAATACCCCACGACAGTTCTGCATTATGTGGGACCGCAGCATTCGTTACAAAAGGTATTCCGGACACTGGAAAACAAACACGTACAATTCTGCGCATGTGTGGTGGCATAGGTGCCGCTCCTATGCCTTCCCCTCTACGGTGTCTTCCATCACCGGTGGTGTATATTGGGAGTTATGACAACTTAGAACTGGTCCTAAAGTTAGGGTGGCTGCTGTAAAATTATATATATATATATATATATATATATAATCACTTTTAATTAAAGAAAGGGGAAAAAGTAGAGTTGAGCTGGATGAGGACTGCTCTCATTGGTTCGGTGCAGACTGTCTCTCTCCCCAACTTCCCATCAATGTGAATCCAACGCATTTTACATAAGTTAAACTAATGAGGAAATTCTCCACTGCAGTCAGAAGGCATTGGAAAAATCAGGGAAGCATCAACACAGTGGCAAAATTATGGAGCCGCGAAGGAGGTTTATTTTCTGGACCATGAGACGCCCCCCTGTTTAGCAATTCAAAAATCTCTGAGATGAGTGCACACGGCCCTCACTGACTCTAAAAACCCACCAGTGTTTGAAAGGAAGAGGTCTGGAGTTCCTGTACTGCTAGGGGTGGCATGCAGGACTAGGGGCCTTCTGTGTTTGGGATCGAGTTGTAATCCTAGGTTGGGATTGCTCTTATCAAGAGTTAAAGCCTTGGATTTGTGCACAGCCCATAGTGAGTGTGCATTTCTCAGGCTTGTAATAAGTAAACCATTATTGTAAGATTTGGTGTATAGATCAGGGAGGGAACAGTTCCAAAAGCTTCCTCTAGCCAATGGGCGAGATTGAGGTACACGTGAGACGAGGAGTGGCAGCTCAAAGCTATAGAAAGAAATTCTTTGGCTGCAAGTCATGTCCGACTGGTTCATATCAGGACAATCTGCTGAGCATGCATGACAGCGTACTGGGTCTTGAGGAGCAGCTGGGTAGGTTGGGAAGGCAGGGAGTTGTGCATAGTAACCTTTACAATAAGATTTGATGTTTGCTGAGGGCGAAGTAGAGATTACTGCAGAATAGTGTGGAGAGCCTGGCCTGGTATCACCCCTGTGGTTGTACTGTACACTCCCACCCACACTACAGAGAAATAATAGTAGAAACCTGGAAAAACCTTTCCTATGGAAGTACCTAAGGCCAACACTGGAATGAACAGATGGCTATCCTGAGGAACACTATGGGCCAAACTAGAAGGGCCAAACTAGATGGGCCAAACTAGATGGGCCGACTGGCTCCTAGGTTTCAAGATAAGCAATGTGTCTAGATTGTATATCTCCATCCATATAATGACGAGAGTTCTGCACCCTCAGTATTAGGATGGACTCAAGATATGGTCACAAGCAGTAGGGATACTTTAACCCGCCTGGTGCCTAGAAAAATATATACAAGGACCCGTGGATATGATGTGTGCAGAGGATGCTGTGTGTATGCGCAAGATACGGGGAAGTTATACACAACCCACTCTGTTACTTCACTGGGATTATGCAAAGGAATTTCTTACTCAAGTTACACAACATATAAGTGACACAACTCCTAACAGAAACTCTGTCAACATTAAAACTTGATGTCTTAATATAGAGAATATGGAAAATGATCCATACATTGGGTTAGCAGAACAGCAATCAAATGCTTTAAATAAGATATATAGGTTTTAAAATGTGTGGAGTCCCCCTCTTATGACATCACCTTGTGGCATAAAAAAACGCAAATGACACATTGCCTAATGAAAAAGCAGTTAATTTGCATATCAAACCACAAGGTGATGTCATTAACAAGAGACGACATATATATAATGAAATAAGAGAAATCATTCTCTTATTTGGTCATTTGCTTGCAATACTGCTAACACAATACACAGATCATGTGTATTCTCTACATTCACAGTATGGCCAGGGTGGCCACCTCAGCTATTTTGTACCAGCCACATATAACTTTTGCAGGCCGCCTTGCAGTATGTAGGTCACAATCAACATGGTCCCGTGGGATCCACTGCTTGATTAGGTAATTGGTTTCCTCTTGGGGGATATTTTTCCAGGGATCTTAGTCCAGAAGGGATCTCGTTATTCAAACACATAGAACATTCCATATCATTGGCGCATCTATACATTGTGCAGGGACAAACCTGGCGAGCTTCTCCTGCAAGAAGTGGGCCCTGCACAATGGATTGTTAAATCTATAAACATCTTATTTTTTAGCAAAGTATAATGCAGGAGCAAGACAGTTCTTCTTGCAGGGGCCACTCACTAGGCTTGTCCCTGCAGATGGAATGTCACCATCTCACGATTAATGTACAGACCCCCATAACCGCTTTTTTGCCATGAGAAGGTAAAGATTACAATAAAGCATTTAATAAAGTCTCAGCATTAATTAAGTTCCGTTTAATAGAAAGATTGCATCAAGGGTAGCCATTTTAAATAGAAATGTTTTAATGGAAGAACATTCATAAAGTACCTTTTTCAGCCTACTTTGCTCTGTATAGTCTCTACATCGGCCATGTTTCCAGGGACACATATTTGTTCCACATGCTGCAGAAAGAGCATGCAAAGTGCCGCCCCGCACTATGTAGGATGCATATACACACAGACACAATCCAATTAATCAATCAGGGCAGATTCTATGACATCTCCACCCTGATTAATTAATTGGATTGTGTCTGTGCAAATATCCACCCTACATACTGCCAGGCTGCACTTTGCATGCTCTTTCTGCAGCATGTGGAACAAATATGGGTCCCTGGAAACATGGCTGACGTTGGCAACTATGAAGCTTGTTGGTAAGAATCTTGGGTCAGATAAAGGAAGATCTGACCCAAGATGTCTGCCCCCTGATAGAGTTATACAGAGCAAAGAGGGCTCAGGAATGTACTTTATTAAAGCGTTTCTATTTAAAATTCCTACACTTGATACAATCTTCCAATTAAACAGAAGTTACTTTTATGCCTCCGGTTGTCCTTTAAGTGAGATTTCCTCCTTAATGGCCACAGGGGGAGTGCAGCAAGATGCCCTGCTCAGCCCTGACAGGGTTAATGTCACAGGATTGCAGACACTATGGGCTTCATTCATGAAAAAACAGTGAATGTCAAACTTAAGGGGGCTTCTGTCAGCAAAAGACACAACAAATAAGGAATAGATAAGACAGATCCAAGACAGGCATCCTGTGCCCTGGCACATCTAAACTATAGTGAACTAAAACATTATTATACGAGAAAGAATAACAGGATGGCGCGAAAAATACATCTACCTGCGTCACTCACGCCAGTGAAGCGGTTGATATGGCGAGCATTTCCTCGCGGATCATGCCGCGTGCTTCAATGTTGCATGTGGAGACACTGTACATTGACTCTGCAGTGTGACAATAGAGATGACCTACGTAGGAGTGGGTCCTGACTCCTACCGTGCTGTATCCCCACCCCCTCATGGGAAATATGGCGGATCAGGAAGTAAAACATCATTAGCGTGATTAATTCTGGTGGAGACTCTCTGTGCTGTATACTGTGATCGGTATGTCGTATAATCATGTGATCGTTTGGCCCTGTGGTCTATTTGTGCTGCTGATTACCACTTTAAGGCCATGTTTCCAGGGACACATATTGGTTCCACATGCTGCAGAAAGAGCATGCAAAGTGCAGCCTGGCAGTATTTAGGATGGATATACACACAGACACAATCCAATTTATTAATCATGGTAGGTCCTATGAGATCTCCACCCTGATTAAATAATTGGATTCTGTCCATCCTAAATACTGCCAGGCTGCACTTTCTGCAGCATGTGGAACAAATATGTGTCCCGGGAAACACGGCCGATGTTGGCAACTATGTAATAATGAATGACATTATATTGGGCAAAGAAGGGATCTCGTGGGTAATCCTCTTATTCACTTACCGAAGCACCGACCACAATGAATATGTGAGTCTCAGTCTGTTGGAAATCCTCCTCGCTGTACAGCTCCTCCCTCATTATACCGCACACCTCCGACCTGCTCAGATTTACCTGCTCCTGAGCTGCACTCATCTTGACTTCTGTGGAAGGAGAGGTGGGGTTAGCAGACAGACATGGATATGGCCTACATAGCAGGGTACGGGGGTTTCATATAGTAGGCCAGGGTAAGTATAGTATATAGTGGGGGTGGAAACTTAGTGTTTGGTGTGATTATTCCACACCCTGTGTGTGTTGGTTTTGGTTTTTAAGCAATCCTACTTAAAGGGGAAATCTGGTCAGCCTAAAATATAAACTATACAGGGAGTAAGTACCGTAATATTAATGGTTTACTCAATAAAGTGAGAATTGCAGGGAATTAGGTAAGTTCAAACTGAAGGCCAAAGTAGTGGATTTGGAAATGGTCGCCCATTCAGCTGCATTGGAGAAATGTTTGCAGTTCAGTTATGTTGGATTAAAGTTTGAAATTCCTGTCTCAATTCCCTCGTTATTAAGTACAGCTGATTGTTTATATTGATCCTATTCCCCCAGTTATTAGTCTGTGGCAAGGTCTGTAAAGGTCCACAGAACATTATTACACTGTCCGCTATGAGCAATGTTGGTATTTGCCCCTTGACTCTGGGCAGATGGCCGAGGCATTGAGGCTGCTGTGTGGAAGTGCAGCTCCTCTTCCTGCACAAGCCAGTCACTGTTCCCACGCGTTGCTGCATGCAGGGAGAGCACAGCAAATGAGGTCACATTACAGTGTCCTGTCCCTGCATGCAGCAGTGCGGAGAGAAAGGGCCAGAAGTGGCACAATCCCATTCTACACCACCAGTGAGTAAGATAGGGCACATGGGACATTATACTGGGGCGTTAGCTGCTGGAATATACTTCTATGGATGATTAGCCAGCATTCTGGCTGGCTCAGCATCATGGGAACCACAGTACATGGTAAAACCTTTTATCACTACAACTACTATTAAACTACACCTATGATGCCCACAATCCCCAACTCAGCTGCTGTGGAGTGTGCTGAGCAGTATGGGGACTGTATGTAACTAGTGAAGGAGCAGCGGTATAGACAACACCCGGGCCTAAGGAGGCTTGTACAGGTGAAGGAGTGACAGGCGTGAATGGGTGTAACATGGAAAGTAAAGGCTTTAGGTAGTTGTAACAATGCACAGGGCATGTTGGTGGCAGATGAGAGCGTGCAGAGGCAGGACATGGTGGGTGTGTGTACCTGGCACAATCCGAACACACACACACACACACACACACACACACACACAAAGCACAGCAACAATACAATAACCTACACAAAGCACACAGTCAGCAGAGTCAGCATGATACAGCAAACAGAAATATAACCTCTTCCTTGCCAAACCACCAACAATGTACTGTATGTAACCCCTCCCTTGCTAAACCAACAACAATGCACTGTAACCCCTTCCTTGCCAAACCACCTACAATCCACTGTATGTAACCCCTTCCTTGCCAAACCACCTACAATCTACTGTGTAACCCATTCCTTGCCAAACCACCTACAATACACTGTGTACCCCATTCCTTGCCAAGCCCCTTACAGTACACTGTGTGTAACCCCTTCCTTGCAAAACCACCTACAATACACTGTATGTAACCCATTACTTGCCAAACCACCTACAATGCACTGTATGTAACCCATTCCTTGCCAAACCACCTACTGACCTACAGTACACTGTGTGTAACCCATGCCATGCCAAACCCCCTAGAATACACTGGATGTAACCCATAACTTGCCAAACCACCTACAATGCACTGTATGTAACCTATTCCTTGCCAAACCACCTACAGTACACTGTGTGTAACCCATGCCATGCCAAACTACCTACAGTCCACTGTATGTAACCCATTCTTTGCAAAACCCCCTATAATCCACTGTGTGTAACCCCTTCCTTGCCAAACCCCCTACAATTCCATGTGTATCGCCACTGTGTATCCACTAACAGCTCACCCCACACACCCTGTGCATGCTATCCACTGACAGCTCACCCCACACTTCCCTGTGCATGCTATCCACTGACAGCTCACCCCACACATCCCTGTGCATGCTATCCACTGACAGCTCACCCCACACTTCCCTGTGCATGCTATCCACTGACAGCTCACCCCACACATCCCTGTGCATGCTATCCACTGACAGCTCACCCCACACATCCCTGTGCATGCTATCCACTGACAGCCCACCCCACACATCCCTGTGCATGCTATCCACTGACAGCCCACCCCACACATCCCTGTGCATGCTATTCACTGACAGCCCACCCCACACATCCCTGTGCATGCTATCCACTGACAGCCCACCCCACACATCCCTGTGCATGCTATCCACTGACAGCCCACCCCACACAGCCGTGTGCATGCTATCCACTGACAGCTCACCCCACACTTCCCTGTGCATGCTATCCACTGACAGCCCACCCCACACATCCCTGTGCATGCTATCCACTGACAGCTCACCCCACACATCCCTGTGCATGCTATCCACTTACAGCCCACCCCACACATCCCTGTTCATGCTATCCACTGACAGCCCACCCCACACATCCCTGTGCATGCTATCCACTGACAGCCCACCCCACACATCCCTGTGCATGCTATCCACTGACAGCTGACCTTGCGCATGCTATCCACTGACAGGTGACCCTGTGCATGCTATCCACTGACAGATGAATCCCAAACATATCACTGCACCAATCCCCCCTGTGTACCCCTTTTGCTGATAGGAACCCAAAGTATCACTGGCAGCTATTCACCACAAGTGAGGTCCAGGTGAGCTGAGATGGACGTTTCTTGTTCCTAACTCTTTATTATAACAGAGAAACCTGCAAGAAGAACCTAGAGGAGAGCTGGCCCTGGATACGTTCTTCAAATGTTCAACAATGTAGCTCTGTGAATCTGGCACCTGCACATCACATCTTCCACTGTCATCACCTTTTAGTGTTAAACTCCTCAAAGTATCAATTTAATATTCCTTCACTGACACAGCCCCCCCTACACATCACTGTGTATCCCCTTCACTGACACGGCCCCCCTACACATCACTGTGTATCCCCTTCACTGACACGGCCCCCCTACACATCACTGTGTATCCCCTTCACTGACACGGCCCCCCTACACATCACTGTCTATCCCCTTCACTGACACGGCCCCCCTACACATCACTGTGTATCCCCTTCACTGACACGGCCCCCCTACACATCACTGTGTATCCTCTTCACTGACACGGCCCCCCTACACATAACTGTGTATCCTCTTCACTGACACGGCCCCCCTACACATCACTGTGTATCCCCATCACTGACACGGCCCCCCTACACATCACTGTGTATCCTCTTCACTGACACGGCCCCCCTACACATCACTGTGTATCCCCATCACTGACACAGCCCCCCTACACATCACTGTGTATCCTCTTCACTGACACGGCCCCCCTACACATCACTGTGTATCCCCTTCACTGACACGGCCCCCCTACACATCACTGTGTATCCTCTTCACTGACACAGCCCCCCTACACATCACTGTGTATCCCCATCACTGACACCCCCCCCCCCTACACATCACTGTGTATCCTCTTCACTGACACAGCCCCCCCTACACATCACTGTGTATCCTCTTCACTGACACGGCCCCCCTACACATCACTGTGTATCCCCTTCACTGACACGGCCCCCCCTACACATCACTGTGTATCCCCTTCACTCACACAGCCCCCCCTACACATCACTGTGTATCCCCATCACTGACACGGCCCCCCTACACATCACTGTGTATCCTCTTCACTGACACGGCCCCCCCTACACATCACTGTGTATCCTCTTCACTGACACGGCCCCCCTACACATCACTGTGTATCCCCTTCACTGACACGGCCCCCCCTACACATCACTGTGTATCCCCTTCACTCACACAGCCCCCCCTACACATCACTGTGTATCCCCATCACTGACACGGCCCCCCTACACATCACTGTGTATCCTCTTCACTGACACGGCCCCCCTACACATCAGTGTATCCCCATCACTCACACAGCCCCCCCCTACACATCACTGTGTATCCCCATCACTGACCCAAAGCCCCCTACATATCACTGTGTATCCCCATCACTGACACAAAGCCGCCTATACATCACGGTGTATCCCCATCACTGACAAAAAGCCCCCTACACATCACTGTGTATCCCCATCACTGACACGCCCCCCTACACATCACTGTGTATCCCCATCACTGACACGGCCCCCCCTACACATCACTGTTTATCCCCATCACTGACACGGCCCCCCTACACATCACTGTGTATCCCCATCACTGACACGGCCCCCCTACACATCACTGTGTATCCTCTTCACTGACACGGCCCCCCTACACATCAGTGTATCCCCATCACTCACACAGCCCCCCCCTACACATCACTGTGTATCCCCATCACTGACCCAAAGCCCCCTACATATCACTGTGTATCCCCATCACTGACACAAAGCCGCCTATACATCACGGTGTATCCCCATCACTGACAAAAAGCCCCCTACACATCACTGTGTATCCCCATCACTGACACGCCCCCCTACACATCACTGTGTATCCCCATCACTGACACGGCCCCCCCTACACATCACTGTTTATCCCCATCACTGACACGGCCCCCCTACACATCACTGTGTATCCCCATCACTGACACGGCCCCCCCTACACATCACTGTTTATCCCCATCACTGACACGGCCCCCCCTACACATCACTGTGTATCCCCATCACTGACACGGCCCCACTACACATCACTGTGTATCCCCATCACTTACATAGCAGCAGATACGTCGCTATTAAATCTATTCTGTGCCAGAGCTTTACAAATCCATATGTAACCGGTGTGCGATTATTTCTACATAACCGCTTCCTGGATACACTTGTTTTGAAATTCCACCCTGTTGCCCCATCACCCCACAGACCAACTAACTCTATGGTCAATGTTCCCTTCTTATATCTAGACAGTATGGGCTGATAGGTTCCTATGTACACATCGTTGTGTGACACTATATATACAATATTATCTGCCTCCTATAGCTTGCTAGCTACAGCCTCCGTTACTCCCACTCAGTGCCCATAGGGGCAGACTTTTCAGCACTTCTAGAGTTAAAGGAAGTCAAGGAGTGTACATTGTATAGTCTTACTATCACAGCACCTTACACGCAGGGCTGTATGTAACTCACCCACATCTGGAGATGCAACCAGTATAAAAGGACAGGCACAGGGACCCTGCGTAACCTGTTCTACCAAGCACCAGCTCCCACTGCTTTACAGTTCTGCACAGAGTTTTGGTGTAATATCAGCAGAGTCTCTGCTTTACACCACTTCCCAGCAGACATTATTACCAGTTACTCCTCTGCTCAGAGATCCAGCCACATCCTACTGAACAAGTAAGAATTATATAACCCCTTGTGAACTGCGCAGAGCAGATCTCCCAGGATTTAGAACACAGCCCATCATACAGTGCCCTATCTAGGTTACTCACTGGGTAATCCTCTGCTCTCTCAGTAGAATTGTCTGGATCTATGTGTGTTTTCTGCCTGTACCCAGCAGAGTGCCAGATCCTCTGTGTATATGTGATGGGGCGGATCTAAGAGGGAGGATGGAATTTCAGGATTCCTGCCTTCTACACACCCCTCTCTGCATGCCCCCTGTCCTCTTCAGCCATCCTCCAAAATATCTCTCTCCTCCTTCATGCATCATCTTGAGTGCATCTTTCCTCTCAATCACCAAGTCTGTACAGAAAATACCTCTACAGTACAGAGATCCAATGCCAGACAGAGATCCCCTGCACAAATAATAATATCTATCTATCACTTCCAAATTATATCATTTCTAAGTATTAATCTGAATTACCCCCCCCCCCCCCCCCCCAAAGCTCTTTAATTTAGATATACAGGAAGTATGTGTAGTAATATCCTCTACAAACATATATACATTTATATTTAAATAGACAGTGCTCCCATTATACAGCAGATAATTTTTCCTACTGCTATGTACGACCCAGGGTTATCACTTATTTTACATGGAGACCCTGATACTAGGCCATTTCCTTGCCACTTAAAGGGACTGTACCACCTAAACATTGTTTTTACGGTGCATGGAGACGATAATAAATTATTGAAAATGCTCAACACATCGTGTTAAGATAATTGCCAGCAAATGCCTAATTTATGAGAAAAAAATGTGATATCATAAGCAGGAGACTCCACAGACACATTTAAAACATTTTTCTCACTATTTAGGCATTTGTTTGCAATTTTGCTAACACAATGTATAGATCATTTTTTCTTCTCTACATTCACAGTAAAAACTGATGTTTAGGTGATACTGTCCCTTTAAGCATCACTCCATGATGTGTGATTGGATGGAAAGGCACTGCGTTTACCATCTTACATGCAGAAATATAGTTTAGATATTATGTATAGCGCCAGCCATGTACACAGCCACAACGCATTGGGTACAAACAGAAACAAACTGATACATAATGGAGTATTATTCTGTGTATTTTAGAAGATACTAGAGGCGGATACCATTATAACATAATGCACTTTACTGCATGCATGGTGGTCCCTGAGCATTATTATATAAAATGTTCACCTCTACTCGGGTATATTTTATACTGTTAATACACTTGATTAGATTTTGTGTATAGACACACTTGTGTGGGTGGTATATATTGATAGACAACAATATTATCCTAGGCATCCAACTGTGGCCCTTCAGATGCTGCTGAACTACAACTCCAACAATTCCCCCCTAGCTTTTTTTTTTTTTTTTTAATATCAGATAATATGTATTTGTTAAATTTAGGAGCCTATTAGACCAATTCAGGAGCTAACCAAGTTATTTTAGGAGCCAGGGAAATGGTACTGCAATGGAAGTCTAGGTAAAACAAACAAAAATAAAGTAAGAAACCAGCCCAGCACTAGGGACTGTAGGACCCTGACATTTGACCAGCCATATAGATTATATATATAAATTTAGATCTATATGTGTTTGTGTCATTGTGGCCTAGCATGTTAATACACCTATGCTAATGTGATTATGTATCAATTAAAACTAATATAAATATATATATATTTCCATTCTGTTACATTGTTACATCTCCTAGCTGAACATTAACACATGGTTGTGTAAGGATCCTCCCCCTCACACTCACCCAAACTGGGTCTGCTCCCCATTTCTGCCCACTTCTTCAACGCAACGCCCACTCAACGGTGCTCTCCTCCAATCACATATGGCTAGCGCCTCGAAGGGGCGGGATGTACAGCTGACAGCGCCATGGGACGCGCCTGACGCCCACGCCCTCCACCAATGGGTGAGAAGCCAACCTAACATCCGACCAATCAGGTGAGAGGATGTTGCTAAGGTCAGGTATCAGGAGAGAATGTCTATTATCTGCCCCATTTCCGGGAAAAGGGATAATCCTGACCATTCCCCGCTTCCGGCGACGTCAGGCCAGTCTGACATGTACTGTCTTAAAAAAGTCCCTGCGTGTTTACATCACATGCGCGCAGACACAACCCGGAAGTAGGGCAAAAACAAGGGGGAAGAGGCAGATAAGTTGGGTCTGTCCAGGCTCTTTATTTCTTATTAGTGATGTGAATCTCACCACTGATCTGCCTGTCCTGTCTACAGGAACCATCAGCAGTCAAGGTAATGGGGGTGTACAGCGTGACTATAAGCCATAATAATGTGGAATCAACACAGTAAAGGAAGAGAGTATGTCTAAAAGAAGAAAAACTACCACAACTAGAGGACATAGTCTGAAATTAGAGGGGCAACGATTTAAAAGTAGTATCAGGAAGTATTACATTACTGAGAGGGTAGTGGATGTATGGAATAGCCTTCCAGCAGAAGTGGTAGAGGTAACACAGTGAGGGAGTTTAAGCATGCGTGGGATAGACACAAGGCTATCCTAGATATAAGATAATAATAATGAAAGTATTCAGATCTGATTTATTTAGTTTTTCTAAACTGGGCAGATTAGATGGGCTGAATGGTTTTTATTTGTCGACACATTTTCAGTTTCTATTAGACTTTATGACGGGTAATAAAATAATCAGTCACAGGGCTAATTTCCTTGATTGCTCCACTAGTGTGATTACTCACAGAATCATCCACGCAGGGCTATGAGATAATATTATTTGTCTATTTTAATGATTACCTAATAAGCTGTGCTGTAATGATAATATTATTTGCATGCCTGCCAAGTGACCCCTCTGTTGTCTCTGTGTATAATTGTATCACAGAGCACCACAGCAATAAAACCCATAATAATGTGTATCTGCAGGGTAATCAACGTGTTTATAATACTGTACAAATAAAATACCTGTGCCTAGTTGATTAAGGCACCATTTGTAGCTGTAGTCGACTCCAGGTAATGGATATCATAATGCTATGTCATACCGTGTGTGTGTATAAAATATCTAAGCTGTGTGTGTGTATAAATATATATATATATATATATATATATATATATATCTCATAAGATAGGGAGCTAGATTTTTTTTTTTTTTTTTAAATCTAATTATTGTTACCATGGCAACTAAAGATTTAAATATGTTTTTTGTTCTTTTCATAGTGAGAGTTCATTCTTAAACTATACCCGAGATGGCAAGACTGTGAGACTATCATATTGTCACTTACAAGATTTGGAACAGCAATTCCATTTATCATTGAGGTAAGATCTGTAAATTGATGATGCAATGAATGTATATATGCAATAAGAATAAACAAGAATTGATATTTACCATTTTAGACATTATCAAACTGGTTTCCTTAGAGAGGCTTTTAAGTGGCAATGAATACATCAATTCCCATTTATTATGGACTACTGTGAGATATCTCGCTTGTTAACATATTTGAATGGGGTAAGCTTGTATTCATATCTGGAAAAGGACTGGTAATTTTAGATCTATAAAGTGCTAACAGTACTGAACATGAGATGAGAAAACTATGTGGTCTACTTAATAAAGAGATAGGAATTTAAGACTTAAAGGGACAGTTGAGTCCCCAAACTCATTTTTTTTAAGATGAAGTTTACTGCTTGTATATGTGATTTAGGCATTATACATAAATCTAATTTTTAATATTTAATGTAAGCCCTCCCCCAGTGATTACTCTGCATGTTTACTACAGGTGCAGCAGCACTGATTAAATAGACACTGAGGATATAACGTTTTGTTATTGTCATTTAGTCACTTCCTGTGCTCCTCGAGTTGAATACATTTTGTGGCCTCTGAGTGACCTTGTTTTTGTACACAGTAGGACAGGGCTTGACAAATTTATCTGAGTTTTAGGAGCCAGCTAAAAAAATCTAGGAGCCAGACAACGGCACATAAACACAAACACACGCAGTCACACACAGTCACATAGTCTGTCACATATACATACAGAATAAAGGATCCTTTATTCTGATTTGGAGGACTAGGGCAAA